>JABMCL010002484.1:1845000-1920000 GCA_018857735.1 Alviniconcha marisindica
TTCTGTGGACGTGAAGCAACATGTTTACTTGCTTTGTCAGCGCAGTGCGAGCTTTTCCCTGCTGTTGCAAACCCTTGCACAATCAGAGGGGACGATTTGGACAAGGTAACGAACAACTCGCGGGAGGCTGGGGTGCGAGCCACAATTAGCTTGGACATTTACTGAGGGGTACAGCCCAATGTGTTCAAATTCAGCGTTGCTTTACGCCCACAAAGACCATACGGACTATTAGCGGCGGGGAGCCCAGGACGGCCACTTCGACTCTGACATAGCCCCTGAGCGCGACAGCCCATTTTTTTAAGTAAACATGGCGCTTAACGTCCACAGAAACCATGAGGCTTATTAGGGACGGGGAGAAGGGGGGGAAGGGGGTATGGAGGTAGGTAGGTAGGTAGTGTTGCTTAATGTCCTCAGATGTCAGTCGACATATTAGGGACAAGCTGAGACCAATGCCGAAGCATGGTTCAGTATAGCTTTACGTCCACGGAAACCAGAAGGCTCGTTAGGACGGACAGCCCAGGACGGCCACCTCGACTCTCACACAGCTCCTGAACTATGTGGTATGGAGGTGGGGGGGGGGGGGGGGGGGGTATTTATACCTATCGCTACACAGTCACCACCAGAATGACTCCTGCATTAAGGTGGGCAGCGATGAAAGCCATTTTAATGTTTCATAATTGTGAGGGACAAAGTCACAAGACAGTGTCCACAGACCACAACTTTTGAAGAGAACGGAGAGCCGAAGCAGATTCGAACAGAGGTCCTTCTGCTTACCAGCTTAGCGCCTTACCGCTAGGCCAAACCGGCTCACCCCCTTTTTTCAGCGCTGCTGTAGCCTACTTTTAGATTCTGTATAGGTAGTGGAATGGGTGGTGTTGACACGCCTTTCATTTAGCGAATGCTGATCGCCTTTCCATGACAGCTGCAGTCGCCGAGCGTTGACTTATTCTGCTGCCGTTACGCCGGTTAGGCGTATTAATTTTAACCCTTTCCCTGTGTACTGTTGATGCCGATTTTTCTTCCAAAAGTTGTACTGAAGAGAGATTGCAAGACCGGGAACATTCGTTTTTGGAGAGTTGCTGGCCGTGAGAATATAGGCGTGGAAAGTGAGATTTCAAGCAGGACTTGATGCAGGTGTCGTCCTACACCTACTTTGGCTGCATTATGCTAAGGACTGGCAACGGGCATGCAGTGATGTCGTTCTAGCAGAGCTCGGGAGCTGTGTGAAAGTCGAGGTGGCCGCCCAGGGGTCCCCGTTCCTAATAGTCTGTACGGTCGTAAAGCGGCATTCAACTTGAACTTGTCGTTCTAGCTGTTTGCACTTTCACCTTGAAGTTGTGGAGAGAAAAGTCGCTAAACGGTGCCCGTGATTGTGCCCATAAACCACATTTATGACGTATGATTTGTGTCCGAAGGTTTTGGAAGGGGCGCTTACTGAGAGAGAGAGAGAGGCAGGTGGGGGGCGCTTACTGAGAGAGAGAGAGAGTGTACCACCCAGCTTGCATAAAAGTGTCAGAAGCGTCAGAGTGTTGATGCTGGACACTATACGGAAGAAAAAGAAGAGATTCAGTTCAGTGTTACTTTACGTCCATAGAGACCATAGAACTGTTAGGGACGGGGAGCCCAGGACGGTCACCTCGCCCTTCACACAGCTCCTGAGCTCTGAAGAAGAAGAAGAAAAAAGAGAGAGGGGGGGGGGAAGAGTATTTATGTAGTGACAAAACAGCATTCTTCCGGGTCTGCAACGACAGACTGAGACAGATCGTCATGTTTTAGGCGTGTCGCGCATTTTCTGATTGACATTAAAATCTTCGCATAGCCATTGAAAACGTGCATCTTTTCGTAGTTGGAATGTGTCAACCAGGATATAGCAGGCTTTGTCTGAAACAGGGGGGAGGGGGGTATCTGATGGAAGAGATGTATCGCAAGTATTAGCGGAGACGTCACGGGCGTCGCCTTAAGGCTATTTCATTTGGAAGGGCTGTATCCATCCGTAACATCAACGACGAGATGGTTGTCGAAAAACCAGCCGTCTCCTTTTTACCAGTTGTTGTGGGGGCAATTCTGTTGCTCTAGGTTCATGTGAGCTGTCTTCAGCAGACAGTCAGACAGATAAGGCCAAGCTGTAGGTTCACGTGAACTGTCTTTAGCAGACAGACAAGCCAAGCTCTCGGTTCATGTGAACTGTCTTCAGCAGACAGTCAGACAGACAGGCCAAGCTGTAGGTTCACGTGAACTGTCTTTAGCAGACAGTCAGGCCAAGCTGTAGGTTCATGTGAACTGTCTTTAGCAGACAGTCAGACAGACAGGCCAAGCTCTAGGTTCACGTGAACTGTCTTTAGCAGACAGACAAGCCAAGCTCTATGTTCATGTGAGCTGTCTTTAGCAGACAGTCAGACAGACAGGCCAAGCTGTAGGTTCATGTGAACTGTCTTTAGCAGCCAGTCAGACAGACAGGCCAAGCTGTAGGTTCATGTGACCTGTCTTTAGCAGACACTGAGTCAGACAGACAGGCCAAGCCCACACAACCTTCCACCCTCCCACGGAGGACTTCACGGTAGGTAAACTCTAAAATGGCGCTGTGCACGTCACTGCACGTTGGTCTGTAATGCTGCATGGGCAGCGCTGCTCTCAGTTGCGACTGCTGTAATCCCTCTCCCGAAGTAAGCAGTAAAAAGGGATTTATGTCATTATCACACACAATGGTAGAACTGCCGGGTAGCGCTGCTCTTGCGGCTGATAGGATCTCCTTATAAATCCGAAGTATAAAGGCTTTTTTTCTTCTTCTTTTTTCTTTTCTTCTTCTTTATATTTCACCTTAATGCAGGAGTGATTCTGGCGGTGACAGTGTAGCGACAGAATTGTTGAGTGTAGCTGTCTAGGTATCTCAACTACCTCTTAACCCACCTCCATTCCCCCTTCTCCCCGTCCCTAATAAGCCTTATGGTTTCTGTGGACGATAAGCACCACGTTTACTTATATTTCATTGGCGTCACACACACTGGTAGGATCGGATATATATATAGCACGGCTCCTGCTGGGTATAGGGTCTCTTTATAAATCCCAAGTAGCGTTGTGTTAGCATCACACTGGTAGGACTGCTCTTACGGTTGCAACTTGTAGCTAGCTGCTTGTATAGATAGGGTATTATCACCCTGGGGTAAGGAGTCCCGATTTCATTCCTGCAAGAGTTTCAGTAAAGAGCACAAACAAACAAATTCTAACTGTTGTGTAAATTCTAACGATTTTGTTCTCTTTGTGTATCTGTCTCGGACGTTAAAATCCAAGAAATCTCCCAGTTGGTTTGATTTTCAGTGGGATTTGTGCAAATTCTCTCTCTCTCTCTCTCCCCCCCCCCCCTCTCTCTCCCCCTGTGTGTGTGTGTGTGTGTGTGTGTGTGTGTGTGTGTGTGTGTGTGTGTGTGTGTTGTGTGAAGTTCTGGACTGGCGGAAAGTTGTCACAGATTTGATGGCTTGTGAAAAAATCAGTTGCTGCAGTGTGTGCGATATAATCATTGTGCCTACATGTAATGCCTCTTTCTCACCAAGCAATGCCAGGTAATAGTACGCAACATTTCATGATCTCCAAAAACAGCGTAGAGGTGATCAGAGAGCTCGGGAATGGAAAGTATTGATAGTGTCGTCTGTAACGTTGCTACTGCTTTGGGGCTGTGGGAGGTTAGTGCCGCCCCCCCCCTTTTTTCTTCTTTTCTTTTCTTTTCTTTACTTCTTTTTTGTTTGTTTTTTTTTTGATTTCTGTCTGGGGATACAGGTGAATGTAAATTATTTTGGATGGTTAACGAGGGTCCCGAAAGGACCCGACACACAATCGGTTTCATCACTCGCAATATTGCGTAACCAGCCCACTTCGTGCCTCGCACCGTGTCATTATACATTTTTACCTCCCTTTCATTCCGGAGTTGCCGCCCGTTAACCAGAATAAACTCGCCTTTTCAGTTTAATCGTGCCATGTCCCTTTGTGTTTACCTGCCGGTTCGCAATAAAGCGAAACCCTAGGACGCTTTCTTCTCACCTGCGTCATTTTGAACGAATCAATCAGTGTCCTTCTCGCCCAATGACGGGAAAGCATGCGGCCGCCGCGCAGAGCCGGTGACGGTCGTGATTTTTTTTTTTTTTTTTTCCCTTTTCCCGTCAGAGTGGATTCCTAAGCACTGAGTCAGACGTTACGCGGTGGTGCCCGTTTCGTCGCTGTATTGAACAGAAGTGTATGACAGAGCAGATTGTAACTGCCCACAAGGTCGTGCAATATGTGTATGCTGTGTAGTAGTGGTTTAGTGGTAGGTGTTTTGTGTGTGTGTGTGTGTGTGTGTGTGTGTGTGTGTGTGTGTGTGTGTTGTGTGTGCCCGCGCGCGCGCGCTTTTTTGTTTTTGTGGGTGTGTTTTTGTTTTTGTTTTGTTATTGTTTAGAGTGTGGGTTGATGATAATGTGGGTCGGCGTTGTGTGTGTGTGGGTGAGCTAGGTCACTGATTAATTACTTGATGGTGTTGTTACGTTATGATGAAGACTAATGGACAACGAAGAACTAATATGCAGAGTTACATTGCTGATGATAATATCATCATCACGATGAGGCTGATGATGATCAGAGCTTGCGTAAATAATTTTCATACATGGAACTTTTTTTCTGTTCTTTTGAAACTTTGTTTAGCTTATAATATTTTCGTTAAGTAATTGGCGATTTGCGGTAGGCCAGCAAGAGGCAAAATCCCAGAGGACTTGTCGTTTGTGGTACTCGGTACACTCCTGAAGTCTTGGTTCCAGTCAGCTTTCACTCACTGCCTCCTCCACATCGTGCTGTCTGTTTTTTGTTTTGTTTGTTTGTTGTTGTTTTTCGATGAAAGGTTGTGTGTGTGTGTGTGTGTGTGTGTGTGTGCGTGTGCGCGCGCGCGCGTGTGGTATGTGCTGGTGGTGTGTGTGTGGTGAGGTGGTGGTGGTGGTGTTTGTGTGTGTGTGTGTGTGTGTGTGTGTGTGTGTGTGTGTGTGTAGCGCGCGCGCGCGCGCGCGCGTGCGTGCGTACGTGCGTGCTGATTCCCCAATCCCCGAAGATTCAATGAAGAAAGCTAATTATATATTAGCTCGCTCGGTGGAGGTCGCGCGTAGCTAGGTTATAACGAAGGGCAACCCCAAACTGACAGATAAAACAAAAATTACGCTTTTAAAGGGCTGTACAGTAAGTTCTTTGCTTGTTTGTCTCTTCCAGGTTCTCTCTAGCGTTAATTCTTCTCGCGGAATTTTGATGGGCTGCACGGTGAGCGAGAGAGGGGCAACTTTTAGGCCCTGCGTGTGTCGGAGTACAAAGACTCTGCGTTGCGTATGAGTGGTGCAGTAGCAGGCAAAGTGTCCACAAAAGAACATCCTGGATTAAATATTTACCGTCTTCGCTGCCGCTGTTGGAATGTTGGCGGACAAGTTCAGCCCCGTTTTTATGGCAGCTTTTCTATCGCCCAATTGTGCAGAGCCCAATGAATAGTCTGGGGCTTGTCAAGGTGCAGGGCTAGACACGATTTTTCTCTCCCCAGCCCGCAAAGTATAGCTTGTTGTTGCCACATTTAGTGTCCGTTAAACTGGTCTTCGCGCTATTCAGATCAACCCCTGTGAGTTTCATACACGCTGTGTAATTATATATGAGAGAGAGGGAGGAGGGGGGCGAACGAGTGGGGAATCTTATACCTGCTTTCAGTTTGTAAAACCCCTCTTGCAATTTGACGGGTATGTGTGATGCGCCATTGCCGTAATTTTACCTCTGTAACCCATTCACGTTCACAGCTGCGTCTATGGACGACTATGATGCTGTTTACATTACTCAACGTGGCAGCTGTGGCGTGCCAGTTTGTGTCATCCGTGCCTTTAAAGAGGAGGGAGTGACAGGATTAATATATATAATAAACCTTTGGAAGTGTTCTGTGACTCACGCTTTAATTATTTAAACATGAGTGAGCATAGCAAACAGCAGTGTCAACGTGCGTGTATGCATGTACATAATTGTAGTCTGGGCGGGGTGTGGTCATACTACAGGGAAAACCCGAACCACAGAAGCTGAGGAAGTGATGAAACATTTCTGCACATATTAATATGTGGAGCATTCCACGCGCAAAGCAAGTCTTCGTTGTCATTCTTTTGACATTCACTCCATTTTCGATTAGTAATAATCCTGATATAACCCTATGTGGTTGACTGGTCTCAATACATCAACTAACTTTCGATTGTTGATTTTTTTAAATTTTATTCCACTGTGGGTACGTTGTCCTGGGGTGACCGGGTGCGGTTGACAGGATGTTAAAATCCAGTTAATAACTGTGATTATCGGGTGAGAAGCGATTGAGCAGCTTGTGTTGGGGTTGGGGAGGAGGGGTGTATGGTGGACTTCACTCAGTGTCACTATGAGAAACTGGGAGAGGAAGGGGGGGGGGGGGGGTTACTCAGTCTGAGTATCAGAAACCCGTAGTAGCTGGATCGTCCTGAGGTGACCTTGTGCGGCTGACGGAACGCTAAAACCCAATTAATAACTATAAGCTGGATCTGTCGCCTCCAAATAGAACACCAAATCAATCGCTCGGCATGCAGGCTTAGAGGACACACGCGGGAACCAAGGTCACACGCCTGCGTCGAGAAAAGAAAGAAAGAAGAAAAAAGAGAGAGAGAGAGAGAAAGGGTGGGGGAGGGGGGCTTATTTAAAGCAGCGAACGATTCAGGTGGATGTCTACCTTATTGCGGAATTCGAGTGACCCAAAAGACGCATTGTCATTTTTAATCATTTACTGTGAATAATAAAGTTCTTTTGTCGTGTATTGTATTAAGTGGATGCCTACTTTACTGCGGAATTCGAGTGACCCAAAAGATGCATTTTCATTTTTAATCATTTACTGTGAATAATAAAGTTCTTTTGTAGTGTATTGTATTGAATCAGTGAATAAATATTCAACAGAGAATGAGATGAACTATATGTAAGTGCATGACTAAGATAAAACATGAGCGACGGCAGCAATCACTCAACAGAAAAGGAAATGGACTGATAAATAATGCATGGCTATGCTAATAGATGGGTGATGACTAAGTAGGCCTAACTATATATTATACATTAACCTATAATAGCCGACGGGTAATGAATCGATGGCATAGTGTATACTGCCAATGTTTGATACAGTATACATGGAACAAAAATACGAAAGGAACGAATTAATTAGTGCAGCATTTGCTTTCTACGCCAACTCCTTAATGCCTGATGATGATGAAGTGATGCTTAATGTCCTCAGATGTCAGTTGACATATTAGGGACAAGCTGAGACCAATGAAGAAGCATGGTTCAGTATAGCTTTACGTCTACGGAAACCAGAAAGGTCGTTAGGACGGACAGCCCAGGACGGCCACCACGACTCTCACACACCTCCTGAACAGCGGCCTTAATGCCTTCAAACTTTATTGAGCATCTGTCTCTTGGCAGTTTAAAACAAATCTGGTGTCGATAAATTAGACGGAATGGTCGACGATACCAGCATGTCCTAGCCTTATGTGCTTTTTTTAACAGGGGTAATATTGAAGAGACTAACTCTTCCAAAATGTGTGTTTGGTGTGTGTGTAAGTGTGCTTTGTTTTATGGCTGCGAAATGATTGGTTTTGTAGATTGACTTGACAAAAAGGTTTATATATATATATATATATATATATATATATCGAGTTGAAATGCGCATTTGCTTATGATCGGAGCTTGGCTGTCCTGGGATGACCCTGTGTGGTTGGCAGGACATTAAAATCCATTTACTAACTAACTAACTAACTAGCTATCTCTTGACAAGCGAACAAACAGAATTTATTAAACAGCCTCGATTTGTTTGGAAGTCGGACAGAGTGGGACTTGGAAGCGATGTGAAATGGCATTGACCCGAGGAGAAAAGGCCTTGTTTACAGAAGCACGCCCGGTCAAAGGTACCTTCTTGCATACCTGCCGGTACAGGTGACTGGGTTGATAACGCGGGTATAGATCTGCGATACGATTGATAGCACGGGTGTGTTTGTGATGCGGGTTGATAAGTCTGGCATTTGCGGAATGTCGAATGCCTCTGTCATTGTAAACCTTGCCGCTGATTTATTTAATTGTCGAGAGTTTTGTTTTTGACATAGTCGTTTCTTTCATCTGTTTTTATTTGCATTGCTTCTCGACGTTTATAAACGCTTGTCTTCGTTGTCAGTGACAGAAATAAGTAACTGTCCGTGGCTTCAGAAGGAAGTAAAGAAGAGGAGGAAGAGCGAAGAAAATTTGGGCATAATTTAATCTTATTGGCTGTTACAGTTATTCTTCTTTGGGAGCGGAGTCGGTTGTGTGTGGTGGGGGGAGTGCAATGTGCAACATACAGTATACAACATACAATACAGAGGGTTCAAACAATCATGTGAGCATGGCATGAGCAATATGTATCACACACACACACACCCGCGCGCGCGCGCACACACACACACTCTCTCTCTCTCCCTCCCTACCCCCTCCTCTCTCTCTCTCCCCCCCCCCCTCTTCTCTCCCCCCCCCCTCTCTGTAGTAGTGACCAGAGGACCTCCCGTAACCGTCGACGTAAAGCCATGGTCCCCGGTGTCGGCCGGTATGGCCAAGCGAGTAAGGCGCTGTCCGCTGGTACAGCAGACGGAACCAAGCTTGAGTCCACTTTACGTCTTGCCTTTCAGTCTGCCTTTCTCAGCCTATCGAAATTTGTGGTTGGAAGCAACAACAGCAAGATCATTGTTTGGAAATAAAAACAAATAAGGGGGTGGGGGAGGGGGCGCACACCGCTGCCTATCGTCATGCGAAATCATTCTAGGGGGCGCCAGTGTAACGTGAGGTGTATATATATATATATATATATATATATATATATATATATATATATATATATATATATTGTGTATATCATGTGACAGATAGTCCCCCCCATACACACACACCTTTGGGTCACACTCCGAACATCGCTTTTTGGCAGCTTCCACCAAGAAGGGATGTTTGGAGTTTGCCTGTGGGTGTCGTAATAAAGCAGTGTTTGGGGTCTGCCTGTAGGTGTCGTAACAAGGCAGTGTTTGGAGTTTGCCCATGGACCTGTGTATTCAATAGGTCCATGGTTTGCCTGCACATGGGTATGTATGTCGGTCCCGCCTGTAGCTGTCCGAAGACAACAGCTTGGCTGCTGATTGGTGGGTCACAGCTAGCGCCTGAAGGCGGGCTGCCAGAGGTATCCACGTGTTGATTCATTGACGAGGAGAAAGGTCAACGATCGCATAAAACAGACAAAAATCTCCCCTCCAGGGCCCTTACCTCTCTCGTAAGTTACCGTTGTGATTGACTGACGCTTGTCGTCATCTTTTTCTTCGTCGTCTGTGTGTGTGTATAAATATATTTTGCCGGTATTATTCTTGTTATTTTTCTCTCTCTCTCTCTCTCTCTCTCTCTCTCTCTCTCTCTCTCTCTCTCCCCCCCCCCCCCCCCCCAATGACATACATACACGCTTACCTGTATACTTTTCGCCCTGACATAACCTTACTGGTTGACTGGGCGTAAAACATCCAGTTACTTACCTGCATACGTAATAGTAATGAGGGGTGGGGGGTGCTGGGGTATACTGCATGGCTGGGTCTGCGACATAAACACGCCTGCATTCCTGGCGCGTCTAAAAACAAAACGGTAAACCCATTAGGCCCATCAGATTGCTCCCCAGGGATCAGATTTGCCATCGAGGATCGTGGCGCTTTCTGTCAATGGTGTTTTGTCAACTTTTAAGACCTGGCTTTGGCTCACGGAGCTCTCGTAGACTCCCACAGCAGTGTAAACGCCGGGATTTAGATTGTATCGCGGCAGTTGTTGAAGCTGTTTGTGTTCGGCTACGGAGGTGGCGTGGATTCGGACGCACCGTCAGCAGTGCCAAAGTCGCGAAAACGGCAGCATAATAGTGGGCGATAAAAATCTGCCGTCGACAGTTTACCGGTGTTGGTGTACTTACTCCCCTGTAGTCGTGGGGCCTCTTCACCGCGGTTACAGTGCTTTTAACGTGCCACAGCGTGTCGGATTCCAAAACTGTGAATGGAATTTCTCAAAAGTTTTCCCATCATGGCCAGTGTTGCGACGGTGTGACCGTTATTATAATAAGTTAAAGATGCTGAAAATAAAGACTCGAGTACAGTTATGGAACACATTCTTTTAGGTAATAGACATGGCATGTTGAAGACGTTTTTAAAGGTAATAAACATAACATTCTTTCGTATCAGTGACACTTTCATTGTAACCGGGGGGGGGGGGGGGGGGGGAGGAGAGAGAGAGAGAGAGCTATCCATATTAATGTCCTCAGTGGACAACATGATCGTGATTTGGGACAAGATAAAATCAACACAAAATACTAAAGCATCTGAAAGACTAACATTAGTAGGGTTCGCCTATGATTATAGATTTAGCGGAATTGCATCTCCTCCTCTGCCTTCTTCTTCTGTTCCTTTCTTTTTCTATTTCGCCTTCGTCTTTGTCGTCCTAAAGTGTCCCTTTGCTATTGTTTATTGACAGGTCGTAAAATTTCAAAGTTTTACGGACTTGGCATTGTCGTCGTCGTTATTGTGCTCATTTTCTGTCATCTTCGTCTGCACTGTAAACCCTTGGCAGTATTAATTTAGTTTTCATTGCAACAAAGGTACAATATGCAAATGAAATAAGCGTCGTATGCAAAAATGCATTACAGGTACTTACTTATAACTGAGTACGAGACGAGCGCATTTATGTAAATACACACACCTATGATTGCATATGACCAACAACATATTAGCGACACAAAATTTAATACAGAAATGAGTGAACATACTGCAATTTTTTATTTTTTTAAATCGTACATGTATTACAAATAATTATAGAGCAGACAGAGAGACGGGGGAGGGGGAGTTAACTTATTCCATAATTGATGTGTACACATTTACATGCGTCACTGCATGCTTATATACTTGTGTCTAATGGCACATTAGTATGACTTTTGCAATTGCAGTCGATTGTGTGCGTGTGAGCGCGCGCGCGTGTGTGTGTAGGGGGGGGGGGGGGGGAGGGAGGGGGGGGGGGCGTGCGTGCGCGCGCGTATGTGTCCGTGTCAGTGTGCGTATACTTAGGGGCCTGCCGCTGTGACGATTTGTACGTCTTTCTGTCTGCCCCCGAGTATAAAGTCCACATACATTCACCAAATGTGTAGATAAGCATAGTCAGCTGTTTGGACCTGCCATAATGTTGTCAGCGCCGTCCTTTATGGATTCTACGTCAGGTGCAGGTGCGTGCCCAATTAAGGGAGAGCTGACACCATCCCACAGCCATGCGCAATGTTGCGGTCATCCCCGTTGACCTAGCCCACAATGCGTGGTAGATCTACGGACAAAAGGTAGCCAAGCAAGGGTGACATCTTTATCTGGTGTCGTGATTAGTATGTGGGGGTCAGGTGACAGCTAAACCCAGGTGAATGGGGCTGCTCTCTCTCTCTCTCTCTCTCTCTCGCACGCGCGCGCGCGCGCTCGCTCGTTCTCGTAATTTGCATTTCCTTAAAGCCGGTTACACACACACACACACACACACACACACACACACACACACACACAAATACACGCGCGCGCGCACGCACGCAATCACACGTACAACAACACACACACACACACACACGTACAAAACACACACACACACACACACAGAAAAGACACACATGCAGGCACGATTAACACACGCGCATGCACGAATTAAACGCACACGTACACACTGACTCATGACATACGGGGCATGCTTTCGCGGGCATGCACGCCAGCATGCACGCCAGCACTCAGTGCACACACAAACGCTCGATAAATTCACACACACACTCTCTCTCTCTCTCTCTCTCTCTCACACACACACACACACACACAACACACACACACACACACCACCACACACACACACACACACACACACACGCGCGCGCGCGCGCGCGCACATGCAGGCGGCCGGCACTCGCGCATCAGTGTGGATGTTACAGCCAGTACACGCGGCCCTCGTCTCAGTGTTATAGTCAAGCCTTTATAAAAAAATCCCCCCACTGACTTGGACACGACTCCAATTCCATGTGCTGAAGCCACGGTAAGGCGACGTGCGGCTATGGAGGTAGAACTGGGCGGATCCAATAACGCCGCTCTCTGACCACACGCTGAGATGCGAGGGCCGGGTAAAGGAACCGCTAATGCACAGGCTTTGTAGATTGAAATTCCTCCACTACAAAGGTTTTGGGGAAGCGCTTTTGTCTTGGCGTTTGTTTGGGGGGCAAAGAGATCTCGCTTGTTTGCTTGACATTATCATGAAAGCCGGATACGTGACAGATACTACTTGGAACCACTAATGAAATGACTACCGACACACTCACTGTGACACAATCGGATAGCCTGACAGACTGACAGACAGAAACACACTGACACGCACACACACACGCACGCACGCACACACGCACGCACGCACGCACGCACGCACGCACCACACACACACACACACACACACACACACACACACACCACCCCACTCCACCCCCCCCCCCCCTCCACACACACACGTATCACATACACACACGTGTGACGTAACTTTGTGTTTGCGTGTCAATTCCGGCGTTTTGCGAAACTGGCCGGGCCGGAGGTCGTCATGTCTTTTTCCGGCCGTGGCCGGGGGGGCCGGTTGGGCGGGTGGAGGGCTACTGAGTCAGGACCCTACCGGTCTACGGGCTAAAATTGGCAGACGCTCGTATAGTGTCACAGTGCACAGTCGTGTCGTGTTCTGCCGGGTGCTCACAGTGTCCGGCCGAGTGATGATGATCGAACCAAGTGACGCGGCTGTTTCGGGGGAATCTATAGCTATTTCAGTGACTGACTGAAGCGCATTCGCCCTGATATAACCGTACCGGTTGACTGGGCGTAAAACCGGCACCAACTTCAGTACGTACTTACTTACCAACATGGCTTGTTGTGGCAGTGATTAGTTTAAACTGATTCTCCTAACACAGGCTGTCCTGAGGTGGCCCTGTGTGGTTGACAGGACATTAAAATCCAGTGACTACTACCATTACCTAACACAACATGGTGAAAGGGTGGTATAGCCGGTAGTCGGTTTGTGCTGTGATTTCATCGTCGCAGCTCGTTGTGTAGGTTCATTTTTAACAGTCGATGGGCTCCTGTACAGTGTCAGAGTTCACTGAGGAGCTGTCTGCAAGTCGAGGTGGCCGTCCTGGGCTCCCGTCCCTAATAAGCCTACGGTTTTTCTGGACGTAAAGCAACACTCAACGAGCTGTACAGTGTAGGCCGGCTAGCGATCGGCAGTTCGGCGCGGGACAGTTAAGGCCGAGCAGACGGTGTGTCGTTGAATCTATCTCGACAGTTTTGTCTGCTGGAGCTGCATGCGCACAACAGCGACCTCCTTGCTTCCATTGCCGCAGAGACATTTCAGTCAGTGTTTGGTGGAACTCGTAGGTTTGCTGTGGGACGAAACAGGCAAAGTTTAGCCGACATTTTGAACTTTGTGCAGTTCCTAGATGAAGGGAGCGAACTCCGATTATTTAGCCATAGTCATCGGTTGAAGATTTTTTGTTTATTATTTTATTATTACCATTAGTCTTTCAATTAGCAGTGGCTGTTTTTATGTGCCTTTTATTAGTTTGTAACTTAAAGGCTTTTGCCAGCATAATTATTAATTTTGTTATTTAAAGCATGCACAGAAGTGGTTGGTATAATGGTAACTCCCTGACTGTGGCTCAGCAACGGAATTTGGTCGTGTCATTGTTATAATGTTATGTTAGTCCTTGTCCTTTGTGACATCTGCTGAGTGTAAACCGCTCAGGCCATCAGCATTTGAAATTGGGATGGACATTTGCATCATTTGACAAAATTGTGACATTTGCATCACTGAATCTGAGGGGACATAATTAATATCCTCTGTCTGTGACAGTCCTGTTAAAAACAATTTATATAAAGTATTATACAGAAACACACACACACACACACACACACATGCAAACTGCAATGAACTCACCTGTGCATGACACTGATCAGTGTTATTCATCATACATGCATCATACTGACATTTAATACCAGTGATGTGTCATGACTGTGCACTGTTTTCTGCTTTCAGGTGGCCATCACAGTGTACTGGATAGGTCGAGTGGCTGAGCACACCTACCAGGGCCCCAAGGTCGACCAGAGTGCTTTTGCCGCACTTGTCCACAACCAGCATCGGCACAGAGAACATATTGTCTCGGACGGACAGCTCCGCAAAGACTCTTCGTGCTCCTGGGACTCCCACTCCAACAGCTATTCCAGTGCATATGGGTCGCACGAAAGAGGGAACTCTCGCGGGAGTGTGAGGGAGAATTGCGACGCGGGTCCGAGGCATGTTCGTGACGGATCATACGATTCCTACACTTCATATGGCAAAGGGTCGGAAGACAGCCTAGACGAAGCAGTGTTTGAGGTAAGGCGCTGACTTTGCTATGTGTACAAAAGTGCCACAGCCTGAAAGGGGATACCAAGCTAGAATCGTTATAGACCCTATCCTTACTCAAGTAGTTTTTCAGTAGATTTATACCATAGTTAGAACTAGACATTTGACTTTGAATGAGGAGTGTGAGGGAAGACTGTGACCCAAATCCGAGGCATGTTCATGATGGATTGTATGATTCCTACACCGTGTTCCATAAAGGAGATACCATGCAAGAAGCATTAGGAATAGAATGTTAAGAAGAAAAAAGAGAAGGTAAAAAAAGGGGGTGGGGGTAAAAAACAGACTCGTGGTAGTTTCTCAATTTATTTTCTTGTTAGTTAAAACTACACATCTGAAGTCATCATGAAAACCTGGCTGTAACTAGTGTAAGTGTGACAATTTTGTGTGTGGAAGTCTGACACTGTTAGACATTCAATCATTGTGAACCTGGATAGCACAAGGGTCTGCTGTACTATGAGCCAAGCTTTTTCTGCTTGTCACTGGTAAAGACTAAAAGAGCAAACTCAACATGGTGATGCCCTGAGGAGCTCAGCTCAATGCAGATAAGTACAAGTTTCTGTTAGTGTTACGTAAATGTTGATATAGAAAGCCATACAACCCCTACAAATGGAAATATTTTTTGCATTTTCTGTGTTTCCAGGCCAACTTTCATCTTCATTTGGAGTGCACTTTCAGTATCTTTTGTACATACATGTACTGTAGTATGTCAGAAATTATGGCAGCTTTTCTACAAAGGGAGCATACTAGCTGTTGTAGATTTGTCTTGGTCCAGTCACATGGAATAATGTCCCCCTAACCAAACCCCTGAACTCTGTGCATCAGCTGATAATCAAATCATGCATTAAGATCACCCTGATATAACTGTACTAGTTGACTGGGCATAAAAAGCCAAGTTACATTAAATTTTAAAAACTGACATCAGGTGTTTTGTAAGTTTTATATGATTTCATTGATTAGCTTTGTACTGTGCTGCATGTTGTATTGGATTGTTTTGTCTTGCAAGTGTGCCAATATCTGCATGTCTTTCCTTTGTCTGCATCGGACCAGGTGGATGAAAACGGGATGCCAATTCCAAGGTACAGCAGTTCCTCTGCACTAGGCCGCAGCCGGGCAGGGCGGGGAAGCGAGGGGGACGGCGCCATGCACTCTGCCGACAGAAACAGCAGCCTGTACCGCAGCAGCCCAGACCTGTCCCACAGCACCCTGTCCAAGAGGCGCTCCTCCTCCACGGACAGCACCGATGGCTCGTACTATGGTGGCGGGCACTCTCGACAGTCCTCGGATAGCGTGGACTATCCCACCCGACGATTCAGCACGCAGCTACCTGCTCGAAAGACCAGCATCTCTGCCGACCCGCTGCAGTTCATCAAGGTGAAAGGGGCAACTGACCTGGCTTTGACAGCTGAGGAGCAGATGAAACTGGCTGCTGAGACCAAAAAATTGAAGTTCCCCGCCGCCCAGGAGGATGACAACACAGACTGGCAATCGGTAAGTTTGTTTTGTTGTTGTTGTGGTGGTGGTGGTAGTGGTTTTTTATTTTATTTGTCTGCTCTTGTTTTTTGTTCCAACTTCTACTGTTTGAACTTGGAAAGACATTGAGCCTGGTGGTAATTGTTTGACATGACCCTGCACAGTTGAAGGGGTGTTAACATCCAAGAACTATCTTGTTTCACACACACACACACACAGGTATGCACACACAGGCATGCACACACACACACACACACACACACACACACACACACACACACACACACACACACACACACACAGCTTGCTTTTGTTGCAAAGATGTAGTTCAAATGTCTGAACCACGGACAGGTCATAGAGTGTATCTTTCTCCCAGGAAGAGAACAACAACAACAAAACAGTGCACCCTAGCATCAAACTGGATCTTTTACATTGCGATAGTATCACTATCAGATGATAATTTCTTATCTTCTATTCTTCCAAATTGAGCACCCAGTATCAACTGCTTTACCACCAACCACCTGAAGGATTTGTCCTGATTTGCATCAGCCTGATCTGGGACACAGATGAAGATAAAGAGTGACTGCTTCTCATTCAAAAGTAGTACAGCCTGCTCTGCAAGACTTGACTATATCATCACATAAGAATGTGTGGAATGCTTGGATTTTAGCAAAACAAAGTTGTGAAAGCAAAATAACAAGAAACTGAACTGAGGACATGAAAGGTGAATGACCAAAGAGTTCCCAAAGATAGGATAGGGTTTCTTGCTGTTTTAGTTTTCATCAAACTGAGGATGTAATCAGTAAGGAATTTACAGTCTGTTTAAATGTGACAGTGCGACAGGTGATTGTGATGTCCCGTTTATCAGAATAGCACAATGCCACAAACTTGACAAAGCATGCTGTACATACTTTTAGAATTAGTGAACTACAGTGAAAATTCTTAAGTGTTTTTAATTGTTACAGCAATTTTTTTGTTTTCAAAATCCTGTTTGTTTTGAAAGTGAAATTATTTACCTTTAACTCTGAAAGGAAGAGCCCCAGGACCATGCCAGCTGTTCAGCCACACCACAACCTGAAAATTCACAGAAAATGGTTAATTACTAGTTTTGACTGATCTCTTGATTTTGTCTCTCTTGTTTCTTGTTTGCATGGAACTTGGAAGCCAAATAAAAAACATAGTTTTTAAAGAACAAACACACCACACCTGCAAGCACTCACACACTCACTCACTCACTCACTCAACAGCAACAACAGCCCCCAAAACACTGCAATACAGATTCTGCATGCAGTTTTGCCAGAAGCAATGAAAGAAGCTTAATCAACACATCTGTATGGGACATAATTTATGCAGATGATTGCACGCATGAATACCTCCTTTCTCTGGCAAATTGCTGCACAAGCAAGATCAGAGCAAAGAAGTGACATCTGGTCTGATACATTGTCTATACTGTGATCTCTAAGGGGTCTGTGATGGCAAATTGCTGCACAAGCAAGATCAGAGCAAAGAAGTGCCATCTGGTCTGATACATTGTCTGTACTGTGATCTCTAAGGGGTCTGTGATGGCAAATTTCTGCACAAGCAAAAGCAATGCCGTTTGGTCTGATACACTGTCTATGATCTCTAAGGGGACTGTGATATTTGTTACTGATCACTTGTAAATGATCCAACATGATGCAAATGGGCTAACACTGTAACAGTAACAACCTGAAGCTTTGGGAACCTCTGACAATGTTCTCTACATAATAATAATAACAAATATGATGTGCCTGACCTATTGGGGAACTCAGTAGTGCTAGGTGTGTACATTAGCATATATCACTGATCAATAGAATAAATCAGCACACCCACACTGACACACCCCTCCATGCACACACACACACACACACACACACACACACACACACACACTTTTCACATGCGCACAATATTATATTTACAGAGAGGAAAATTTGCACACAATATTATATTTACAGAGAGGAATATTTGTGAGATAGATGGAGGCAAAAGATAGAAACTTTGCACTAGGTGTGTACAGTAGCAAAGCACTAATCAGTAGAATAAATCAGCACAGCTGCACTGACACACCCCTCCACAAACACACACGCACGCGCGCACACACACACACACACTTTTCAAGCATGCACAATAGTATATTTACAGAGAGGATAGATAGAAGCAAAAGATTAGAAGCCTTGGTGAAACTAATGAAAGAGGAGTTTTTAGGACTTGTCAAAATGATGCCTGAGACTCTGAATGGAAGAGTCTTGTTCATTCATCAGCACAGGGTATACTTTTCATAACAGGTTTTTCAGTAACTGACACCCACACACAGTTACACTGACTAGTTACAGTCAGAATCCACACAAGAGTGTAGATTTCACCAGACTACATTCTCGGGTGTAATGGTGTCAGAGTGGTATAAAAGCAAGGCGCAAAAGGTATGTGTCCAGTCAGTTTTTGTTTTCGCATTCTACAACACCTGTTTCTGTGGACAGTGGCTGACAAAAGCAGGAACAACATTTTATCTTTCATGTAAGTAGCAAAGAGGCCATTTTGATCTCCAACAGCTAAAGGCTGTAAGTTTGAAATGTAACCCCCCAAAAAGAAATTGGTAAATAAATGAAAGTCAGAATGTATGATTATACTGATCAGTCAAAATTCTGTACTTGTTATGCTACCAAAAATATGGTTGCATTTGCCTGACCCTTTTGAATTTGATGACACATACACGTACAAGTACCGAGAATTGTCTTCCTTTTTTTTTCCTTTTTTTAAAAAAATCCCCTGAACACCTTCAACACTCCATTACTAAACAAAGCCCAAGGCCAGGGTTCCCTCCAGCAAGTACAATAAGATGGACAGCTTTATACACAAGTGTGAGTTTTAGACTTTTACTCCATTGCCAGGTGCAGTTTCCTGTTTATTCAGTCATTCAGGGTCATTTGCTTGCCACCAGTGACTGAGTGAGTAGTCTTGAGAATGTAAGATTGCCTAGAAGGGCACTTCTGCATAGTGCTTTTCTCTGTACATTGTGGGGGTTATTTGGGTGACTGATGGTTGTGTGCAGAACCTTAGCAGCTGGAAGAACCGGCGGAAGAGCCAGTCGGAGAAGTCGTACCAGCTGAAGGAAGAGTTGGAGCAGATGGAGAGAGAGAAGGAGGAGCCCAGGGTCACATCCTCCCTTGCCACCAAGACGTTCTCGCAGATGAAAGAAGAGAGGTAAAATGTCTCACTGACTGACCCACTCTTGTTTTTGCCCTGTAGATTTTATGGTTTTGTGGATTAGCCAGTAGATCGGATGATAAGCAGAGCTGAGAGGTGCCTTGATTAAGTAGGCTAGGTGTGCATGTCAGCTGCTTGCATTTTGTCTTTGGGTCTTACTGCAGACTTTGGGGTACAACAAGGAGAACAAGAGCGTAAAGATTTTGTTGTTTTTGTTACAGCAAATTGGATTACGTTGGTGCAGTTGTATCTTTCAGTGTCAATTAGCCTCAGAAAATACTCATTTTTGGCATGCTTTACATGTTGCGTCCACTCATAGTTGAGCCGCAAGTCATCCATGAAACGCATATATGTGCTTGGGTTATTTATGGTGACTATTTCATCCCCAATAAAAGCAACAGGTCAGTATAGAAAAGCTAAGAGAGAGAGAGAGTGGGGGAGGAGAGAAAAAAAGAAGGGGTGGGGGGGCAGAGCCAAATCTGCACTGAAGGATATCATTGTCCAAAGCTGTGGCCTGCTTGAAACTGTCAAGCCCCAAGTCCCACACAGTCAATTACACCCTGTTTTCCTTCTGGGGCTAACTGTTTGTAAGGCAGTCTGCCCAGTCCAGGCTAGACTTGAGTGAACATTGTATGGCCTACAGCTCGCCTTAGCTACAAACTTGCTGCAGTCGCTGGTATGTAGGCTGCTTTGGACATGCTGTAGTTTTCCTTCTTTCAGCAGAAAAGTAAGTCCTTGCCTCTCGAAGTATTATTACTTTTTTGGTATTTCATCTCTCCCCGTTTTCAACACAACAGTATGCAACACAGACAAAATTACTCTAATGTGGCAATAAGTGGCTGATTACAATGTTTGTTGGTGACCTGTTCAAATACAGCTGCAGTTGTGCTTTATACTTAATACTAGTTTAGTAGTTATACCACTTCCCTATGACTTTATTCATAATGTTTTTATAGTTATAATCTGTTTAAGTGTGTATTTAATTTGACTTGTGCTATATTACATAATGTGCTTTTCCCTGATATAACCTACATGGCTGACTGACAGATATCACTGAATGCATCAGGTCATTTGATCAGATGAAGCAATATAGCACTGGATACATACTGGTTCATATGAACTGCTGGGAAATGAGTGTTTTAGGTGTAGTTGCCCAGATTGGCAAAATTCTGGTCATTGGTAACATCATTAATAATAGCTTATTTATGGCACCCCATCTTGTAAGAGCCAGGGTGCCTACAAAGGTGTGTCATAAGACTAATATAGCTGCAGTGTGTTAAAGGTGATATCTAATGATTCAGTGCTTTGAGGAAGGTGACCCCATGCAGTTTAAAGGATGTCAAAATCCCAAAACCTAACCAGCTATGTGGAAGGAAATCAAGAACTGTGGGGGAAGACAACAATTACAAAAAGCTTATCTCTATTATATTTTATTGCGAATATCAGCAAAGCATTTCAAAACATGAAATGTTAAAATCCACGAACTCGTGCACCCACGAACGAAACACGAGGAAATCAGAAAGAAAACAATAGCTTATTTTATAAATTGGCTTGTAAAATCAGAACGAGATTTGAATACAAAGAAATTATTATTTGATTTGATATTTTCTATCCCCATGATGGTAAATCTGTTCAAGAAGGTGAACTGTTCCTTTAAAGAATGTCCCACTATACTGCCTGAACTAGTGACACATATACAGATGTGTGTATGTGTGTTTCATAACGGAAGGTACTAGATGATTTTGCATGGACTTGAGAATGTGTAAAGGTACCTTCAGGGTTAGTCAGCATACTCTGTATACAACGCATGGCTGAATTCATCTTGTCTTAGCCCCTCCCGCTGTTGATTAAGGAGGTGGATTGGGGGGTACCAGCAACTTGCTTTAAAAGTGCTTTGGCAGATCAGTGGAAAGAGGCAGTTACCTTAATAATGGCACCCCCCCCCCCCCTCCCACAGGCACAGTACCAATCACTTAAACTTAGAAACAGATGTCTAAGACACTGAATAGGTTTTTGTTTTCTTGCCGGGGTGAAATTGCTCGGGGACAGCCATTGTTCATCTTACACTTGCCTATTTAGCGAGGGGATCAACGGGAATGTCCTTTTTTTATGTGTCACCATTGTGAGCTCCCTTTTGGAGTTGCTGGACCATGAAATCCTATTCAGCACAGGGTGTGTGGTGGGGTCTGGGCAGCTGGCGAAGGGTACAGAGGGCTGAGACAGGGGAGTGTAGACTGAGGGGCGAGCAAGGGAAGGGGAGTAGTGTTTCCACATGTGCGTCA
Organism: Alviniconcha marisindica; assembly: GCA_018857735.1. Taxonomy (NCBI): domain Eukaryota; kingdom Metazoa; phylum Mollusca; class Gastropoda; family Provannidae; genus Alviniconcha; species Alviniconcha marisindica. The sequence goes on from JABMCL010002484.1 coordinate 1,866,501, forward strand.
GTGTGTGGGTGTGGCTGCATCAGTATCTGTGTTGTCTGTGTCAGTGTTTTTTGATGTTGTTTTTTCACACCAGGTAGACTGGCAACACTCCACAAGCATGATGATGAAGAGGATCGAGAGAAAAAAGGAACGCATGGGAACAAAATTATACATGGCTATACCTTGAAAATATTTTTTAAAGGGGCGATTGAGTGCATGATAGCATGAAATAATTCAAGAAAGAATACTGCTTGAAGACAAGATCATATTGAAAATGATTTGCACAATAAATACTTGTTAGAATGCAGCATACCAACTGCAGATTCTGCAAGAAAGCTAAACTGCAAGAAAACTAAACATTGTTGTAATTCATGCTATATGCATGATGCAAAAAGAAAAATAGGGGAAAAAAAAAGTATTGTGCAATGAATAATTGTTGTATATTATGTTCACACGCACATGCTCTTTGTTTGCAGAGAGCGAAGAAAATCAGCTGGAACCAGACACTTCTACCCCATCGAAGATGAAGGGGAAGATGACATTTTCACTCCCGCCAAAGCAGAACAACAGCAGAGCTCTCCAGCTACCAGAGCAAGCAGTCGATTTCAGTCATCTGTGACAGCCAGAGAGGAGACTAAGGTACGTCTAGAGTAGTTTGGCTGTGCAGCCATGCAGAAAAAAATCCCCGTGTAATTATGAGCAAGTACAATCACAGAGGGGGTATGTTTTCACCTGTGTGATACGCTGTAAAGCTTTGGAGCCATGCTGTTCATAATCCTATGTTGTTATATGGAATTCAGCAACTGTAACCAGCCAGTTCTCATTTTAGGACCGCATTGGTTCTTTTAATTTGGTCCTTTTTGGAGGTGTACACATCAGTGTGCCATTTTTTTCATTAGCACTGAATAAAACTTCCGTGTGCGACCAGCAGGTCTGCGGGGGGAGGGGAAGTACATAGGTTTGAGAAACCAGCTAGAGCTTTTAAACTTTAATCTGTCCCATGTCCTTGTTTCTCAGGCTAGTTGAACTAATTGTGTGCAGTGTTGCTGTGAAATCCCAAAAGCTAGATAAGAATCAAGAAGCAGTGTTTCTGTGTATCTCTCTGACTCACTGTGAGTGTTGTGTATGCAGCATAATGGAACAGCTGTTGAGCTGTTCAATCATAAAGAGATTTATAAATCTGCAGGTCACTGTGTTATTTTGGGCCAGATGAAAGCAAGCCACACCTAGGTTGCAAGCTTTATCCTTGATGTAGTTCATCTCACACACACACACACACAACACACACACACACACACACACACACACACACACACGTACACACCAGTGCACACATTCACTGCCTATCAGAGGAAGGAAACAAAAAGTGAAGTTATTCATGTACAGCCTTGTCTAGTTTTTCTTTGAGAATGTTTTAATAGTTGGAAGGTCATGTGTAATAATGGACAAGCTGATATGTTGCAGGAACCCAAAGTCAGCAACAAAACCAAAGACGACGTGGCAGAATGGGCCCAGGATTCTGCCAGCGAGAATGAGGAGGAGGAGGAGGAGGAGCAGGAAGAAGACAACAAGAGCAACAGCAAAGCAAGTCCAGCGCCAGTGAGCCAGGCTTCCAGACTTTCCAGGGACAGTGAGACAGAGAACGCTGCAACACGACAGCGAAGATCAGGATTACTCGACCACCACACATCTGACAACAAAGAATCGTGGCAAAAATCACGCCTGGACATGAGCAGAGAGAATGCCTCAAAGGAAAACAACCGTAACAGTGCCAATAATTCGTGTTCGTCGGCCCCAAAATCATCCAACAAAATCAGCAATATTCTAAAGAGCTTTGAGCAGAAAGAGGAGGACAAAGCCAAACCCAAAAGCCGTGTGGAGAGCAGTGTTGATATCAGTGCTCGCAAAAAGTCGTTCGAGAAATTTGGTGCTCGCTCCAGTGGTGGGGATTCTTATCGCTCTTGGAGTACTGATCGTGAAGAGCCTCCCCTGCGGAGTAGTTCTCGTGGCGAAACAATGTCGAAGGCTTCATCCTCACTGGTGTATGCTAGCAGCAGGAATTCTGGAAAGGTGAATGAATATAGGTGCACTAGTGTGTTGATCTTGGAGTAATCCTCTCAATCTTTTTGTGTACCTGCATAGTTTGAAAGTGTGACTGTGTGCCTACTTCTTCAAGTTCATTTGGATTTATACCACTACCAAGGATTATAGATTTGTGTGCAGCTCAACAGCAAACTGGATATATGTTGATGGCTGCAGTCTTTCCTATTTTGTGTGATTTAGACATCCATTCAAAATCAGTGTTGAATACATGTATTTTATTCTCAAAGGGGAACCATTGTGAAGCAGCATTACAGGCCTTGTTGATAGGACTGGAATAAAATACAGACACACAGCCATTTTTCCCTCAATTTCTGGTCCCGTTTGTTAAAAATAGGGATATGAAAGTCCCCAAAACACAACCATTCAGCAGTGTGTATCAATGATGTTATGAAGAAGGCTGCAATGTGTAGCAAAAGTATCAAAAACATCACAAGCTAACCTTTTCTGCTCTTCATTTGTAAGGAGAACCAACATGGCTGCACCCAGAGGATCTCAAATTAAAAGAAAAGAATTCTGATGAAAATTAAAGTGTTTCTTCTGTATTGTTAATACTGACAGAAAATGTAATCTAGAACAATTATGTGAAGCCTGCAGATGGAATATTTGCAGATTTTCTGTTTTTAAGCCAGCTTTCCTCTTCACTTTAGTTCCCCTTTAAAGCAAAAACAAAAACAGGTGATTCTTTTTCTTCTTTAAGAATTTTCTGTTTAAGACTATTCTGTCAGTAATCATTATCAACTCTTTCACTGCCATTTAATATGTGTCTGTTGTGTGTGGACACCTGAAAAGCTATTTTTTTTACAAATTGAAAGCAGGAAAAAATGTGCAGGTTCAAAATCTTATTAGTTCATTTTTATGAACTTGTATAGTTATAACAAAAGTAAATGACCCAAAAGTTCGGTTTTCAGTGGTATAATTATGACAAATTATTCTTAACTTTCACACTTTAAACATACATTCTAAAGACGAGATTGGTTACAAAATCAGGTTTTTGTGGAGTTTTCTTCCACTGTTCCAGTCTAAATCTCTGATAGTGATACGTCATATGGTACACACAATTTGACATCAATAGCCCGATTTACATTAGAAATGGAAGAAAAGACCGTGCTGTACTGACTTTGTCATTATTATGGTTGAGCTCCCAGTCCTATTCTCATCAGCACTGTGCTAGCCCCAGCTAAATGACTAAATGGGTACGCTCAGGGTCAGATAACAGTGACTGAAGTGACAGGAAGTGAGGAACTGAAAGGATGTAGTGTGTAAATTATGACTACAGGATCAGGAAACTGGTTGCATACACAAAATTTAAACTGGCATGGGCAGACCCTCATGGTGAATAACTGAGCCGAGGTGCATTTATATCTGGAAAACAACAGAAGTAGAAAAAAGGTGCAATGCGTTGATTTATGGCTAATTTCATGAGGGCAATAGTTGAGAAAAAGATTGAATTGCACTATTTCAGCATTGTTATTAGTACTATTAAATATTAGTAAAGTAATAGTAGTAGGAAATTACTAATAGTACTACAGGCATCACTGATGTGGCTGTGCTCAATGAAAAACTGAAGCGGCAGTGAAAGGTCCACACACGTTCAAAATAAGTAGCACAACAACAAAGACCTCAAAAAACAACAGAGGCAGTGAAAGGGTTGAACAAAAAAATTTGCACAAAAGAACATGCATGCATAGAGCAATGAATGTTTGCAGGACTATGTGGAGAAGACCATCAAGATCAGTCAGAAAGCCAACAACGACAAAGGCTTTGGGTTTACGCTGGGCGGTGGTGCAGACAAAAAGCAGCCAGTGGTGGTGGAAAAAGTTGGACTGGGTAAGGATAAATTTAGAAATGACCTCATGTTGGTTTGTTCATCAACATTTACTCTGTGTAAAACATATGGCACAGGCATTTGGAGTTGGAAAGGAATCAAGTGATCATGCTGCATGTATTACTTCTTAGTTTATATAATGATATTAATAGTGCAGACAGTAAGATGTATAAATTACTGTTGATACTAATCATCATCTTTTGCATAGCTATGGGTATTGAGCTAATACAAGGTTGGTCTCATACTTGTACTACTACTTTTGCATGAGTACTACTGGTTTCATACTTGTACTACTACTACTACTACTACTACTACTACTACTACTACTACTACTACTACTAGCACTCTACTCATCTCTAGATACTAGTTCAGCACAGTTCAACCTCAGTTAATCACTGCATGTATCATATGCTATGACAAGTAAAGAAACCAAATTACTTTAGACTACTTCGCGTTAATCACTTAATGACAGAACACATTGGACGTTGTAGTTTTTAATAGATTTGATTAGCTTGTATTAGTAGTTTTGTGATATTGCCTGGTATCAGATGTTTCAATTAATTAATTAATAAGAACAATAGTAAATAATGGATAGGCTCTCTTAATCTTCTACAGGGCAAATCTTCTTGCAGAACAAAAACTCAGTGTACTACCACACTCCAGTCACAACATATTGACCCTGTAGGCTGTGTGTCACACAGTCTATGCTCACAGGTTATGTTCATGTCAACATGTCTATATATATAGACATATAAATGGTGTCTCTGTTAGGATGTGAAGCCATATATATATATATATATATATATATATAATATAAATATTTTATTAAAAGAAGACCCCCACATACACAAAAACTAAACAGCCACAGTATGAAAGTCTGAAACCAGAAACTTCACTTATTGAAATTTGCTAAGCTTATAAAATATTAATGTGACATATTATTGCTATTATTAGTATTAACTGAATTAATTTATGAATACAGTGATATATATATATACATATTTAAGTTTAAGTTTACTTTCAGTTGCAGATTTATCTAAAATAAATCTGGCATAGAATTAGAAAATTCATTAAACAGAATTTAAGAATGGCAGACTGGGTGGGATGGGGTGGGGCAGGAATGGGGGGAAACATTGCTTTCGTGTTTGTTTTATTTGTAGTAGAAAGGGGTGGATCTAGACAACAACAACAAAAAAAGTGCTTAAAAGTCCTAAATCATTGAATTGATGTACTTGATTTTATCAGTTCAGGAGTCCATCACTGCTCATTTCATTGATTAATCCATCAGTCAGTACCACTTCTAGTTATTTGAATCATGCATCACTTTATTTGTGTGGGTGTGTCATTATTACTGTATCGGACAATCTGAAACACTGTTGGATGATTGTGTGCTGGACAGAAAAGGGGAAAAGCAAGCGGGGTAAGTGGCCTGGTGTGTAGTGATCAGAGTTGTTGTGCCATCAGTAGATTTGTGCCAGATTTTACACAATTATTCATCATAAGTAAATATAACTTCTGTAAGTAGCTGCTACTGCATCGTAACGGGCGTTATCTGGTTTTCATCAGTTTAGTTGTTTAGCATTCAAGAGGTGTGTTCTGCACAAAGTCGGTTTTGCACTCCAGATGGAAGAACACTAGACTGTTATTGGAACTTTTTGTGTATTCACTGCTGTGCTTAGAAATACTATCAAATAGAACCGAAAGTGTGATCGTGCTGCTTTGGTATTTGTTTCTGAATAGTTTTTGTCAACTAAATACAAATTAGAATGTGCTGATTGATACAACCTTATGAAGTACTTCCTTTTTTCTTTCTTTTTTTCTCCTTGGAATTTAACATACTGATGGGGTCATTTATGATAACGATTGACATGCCAACATTTCTAGGCAGAACTCTGAATAATTCAACAATGTGTTAACCCTTGGCTCTTGTGGGTTGGATAGGAGCCACGCTTGGCTCCGTTCCAGAGTGTGATTGAGGGCAGCCTTCATTTTATTATACAGTACATCTGCTGTCTGGAATACATTACTGTGGTCCTGAAGTATGGTGCAGACAATTGAAACAGTGGGAGCTTGTGAATCTGATTGAAGTTTATAGCTCAGATCACAAACCAGTGCGACTTGTAAATCAGTGAATGCAGCAGCCTGAGCTGAGTTGAGGATGTACCAAGCTGGGAGGATGTAGCATCAGTGGCCCCTTTGTGATCATTCATTTTGATGCCAGTCATCGAGTGACACTGACAGCACACTTGACTGACAGGGAGCCAGAGTGAGGATTTATTTCAGCAGATCAGATGGTCGACTTAGTAAATCAGTGGTAGTTGCTGCATTAAAAATAAAATAAGTAGTTGACTTATAGTTTTACTTTTAGTGGAAATGGTACTGGCTCTTAAGTGTAACTTAGTAAAACAGTGGCAATAGCTGATGCAGTTTACTTTAATGATTTGCTTTTTGTGATAATGCTTGGTGTGTGTGTGTGTGTGGTGTGGCACATTAGTCTGCCTGATATAAGAAAAGCAATGAAAGGAAAATTAAATTATGAAGGTCAGCCTCCCCCAGAACATCTTGCCAATCTAGGGATCTTTTGTGTAGAAAAGACCACCACCACCACCAAAACTTTATTTTAGTAAGCTTGTGTAAATTCTACTGCCACATCTATGTGTATATTACATACAGACATGTGTTATATATGTACAGATGTAACAGAGCTCAGCGATTTAAACTTAAATTGAAAAGCATCAAACTGTTAAGGATGGTTTGTGCTGGAGGTTTATTAAATTATGACTCTTGCACAGTCACAGTACCACAACTGAGTACTAGCAATAGTAGCAATAGTAGCATCAGATTCAGAGGCTGGGGGTGCGGGTTAGAATCTGAATCAGCATGAAAAGTTGCTGAAAATCATAATTTAGCTATTTTTTTTTAACAAAGATAGATGTGTCTGTTGTGGTTTACCCAGTTTGTTGTGGTTTACCCAGTTTATTGTTGTTGTCTCTCTTTGTTTTGTTTACATTCTGTTGTATCTACTGACTGAATAATAGTTTTACTGTTTAGGTTTTATTTGATGTTGGTCAAAATATAATCTCTCTTCTTCTTTTCTTTTACTGTCAAAGAAAGATCTATCAAAGTGCACTGTGCACATTTTGTAGGCCTGTAGTGTTAGCAGATCACCTAGTTTTGCTGGCATTATCACCAAACTTGACCAAGACAATAGGATTAGGAACTAGGATTAATTCCTGAAGAGTAGTCGGTGATGGTGTAATGTCATCCATGCAGATGTCTCAATTTTGGGTCTGAACTTCTGTAAAAACAAGCTTGTGGTTTCACTTCTGTTGAATTAATTATTATGGCATATCTGGTATTTCATTTTGTTCAGACATATAATCTTTATGACTTGATTTTATGCACTGTATAATTCTTAACTGTAATATATATAAAATAGGGAAACATTATAATTATTTGCATGTGATTTGTATTGATGACACTCTCTCTGTGTGATTTGTGTTGCTTATTCTCTCTCTTCCTCTCTCACATAGTTTAGCATGAAGCTGAATATAAAATGGCTTGAATTGTGTGCACACTGTGTACATATTATGCATAAACATATATATTGCATATTGTTTTCTTCTTCTTCTTAAACTTTTCTCTTGGGGCAGGGGAGGGGGTGAGCATTAAATGTTTTTGCTTTTCCTTTTTGCTTGAAAAAGTTTTTTTCTCCAAACATGTGTAATTAATGTCAAATTAGAAGGGTGCTTCATGGGTGCTCGCCAGGAATCAGAAGTCCAACAAATTTAATTTGTGATCTTGCATTCAAATCCAACTTCCAAGTCCTGGAAGAGGGAAAAAAGGAGAAAAGAAGTTACAGATCTTCATATATTATCTATATTGTTTTAGGTAAGGAAGAAAGAGCTTCCTCTTTCCTCAAAAAATTAATGAGTTATTGTATTGTTAAGGAGACAGAGTTATCCGAGTGATTGTATTGTTAAGGAGACAGAGTTATCCGAGTGATTGTATTGTTAAGGAGACAGAGTTATCCAGTTGGCACAGACAGACACCCATGACCCATGGATGCAACTTTACACAGCGTGAGACCATGTTGAAGGATTACCCGTTTGAATGCATGCAGTGTTGGTTAATTTTGCTTCCGTCATCACACATCTAATGATCATGCAGCGTCATGATCATCATTTGCAGCAAAATATCCTTTCTCTGCCAGATCTGCTTGTGTTGGTGTTTCTCCATACTCCATTTTCAGAGTCATGGTTTTGAGTGTACTGTGTTTGTACAATAATACTATAGTAAGTACTGCAGTCCATATAATTCCCCCTGATATAATTTAAACATATAAATTATATTGCTCTCACAACATTAAATCAGTATATGAGACTTTTAAAAAAAGAAGAAACTGTTTATATAAATCTCAAAAGTAGCAGCCACTTTATTATTAAATCTGCAACCATGTAAGTTCTACATAATCTGCAGTTTTGGTTTTAATTTGTTTTTGGTGTTACGACTACACATTTTTACAGCCACAATTTTGTATTTGTGCCACTATGTCATCACTTATTTACTATTATCATCAATCAGTATTATTGTTTTCATGGGTTAAGTTTCAGGTAATATGTATCATAATTTTGTTAAATTCTTAATGAATTTTGGCCTTACACAATATTACAAAAGAACAGTCATCGGGTATAACGCAACATTTTATGCAGCACATTACAGAAGCAAAGGTACTGTGAACAGCTGTTGTAAGTAATGTAACTGCGGGTGTAAAATTCTCACCTTGCATGTCCTTCACTTCCAGGCAGCGCAGCAGATGTGTGCGAATTGCAAACCAAAGATGAAGTGACAGCCATCAATGGGAAGAGTGTGGCAGGATTAACCTCTGTGGAGTTGAATCAGAAAGTCAAAGAGGCTGTGAGGGTGGGTCAGATCGAACTGAGGGTCAAGAGGTTCCTTGGTTCCGGAGGTAAGCCATAGTTAGGTTAAACTTTTTGGGGGGGCTCTCCTTTTTTCCCCCAGCCCTCTCTCCCTCTTTTGTTATGTAACTTACCACAAGCACAAGAATCTAATTTTCTTTATGTTGTTTCATTTTGCCTGCATACAAAATAGCTCACCACTTTATCCATATATACACGTGCACGCGCACGCACGCACACACACACACACACGCACACACAGAACCTGCATGCACTGAATCCTGTACATAACGTCAACCACGAAAGCCGTTTGTATTTCAGATGAATATGAAGACGATGAAGATTTTGTGTCAACGGATGAGGAGATGGACACACCTGACAGAAGCATCTCCAAGTCATCCTCTGTTAGAGCTGAAAACTCCTTCGACAGCTTGGACTCCAGAGATGACCATCAGGTTGGTAGAGGTTCTGTGCCTGCTGGCTTTGATGAGACTTTTGATTTGGAATGAAGACTGAGAGACCACTGTTTCTTCTTATTCACATTGGCATGGAAAATAGTTTTTTTGTTGTTTTGCCTCTTTTTTTCTCTCGTTTATGTTAGCATTGAAACTTTTATAGGGAAATGCATAACAATAATATCACAATATTCTGTTATGATGTAAATGATACCCGATACAAGCATTGTCCCGACATACAGTATAAGGACTACCTACCTCTTTCATGTCACATTCTAGGCTTGGAATAGGATATTAAAAAAAAAAAATCAAGATTGTAATACCAGAACCCGGAAAAAGCGAGACCAAAACAAACAAAAAAGAAGAAGAAAGGAAGAAAAAAAAGTCCATGTTATGGGAGGTGGACCAGGGGAAGTAATCATTGTACAGTGCTGTTATTGCGTCCCTTGTCCAGGTTCCCCACAAACCTCTCCTGAGACTAGATTATCTTTAGTCTTTTGGAGAATATTTGTGCATTGTAGTTGTGAGTCTGCAGTGAATGGTTGAGTAAATTCTTGTACTACTTATTTGTGTTTCTTGAATTAATAAGATGACTGATGTGTGTATGGTACTTTACCTTTCATGCACGTTTCCACACACACAGCAAGAGAGAGCAAATCAACACCTTCTAGGCTTTGACGCTTGCTCCACTTTTTTGCACAGAAAACAGAAAGCGAACCACCAGAAAGGCAGTGGACAGAGGAGCGCAACTCCTCCCCAGGCATCACACCACAGGTACAGGTCATAGACTGTGGTTTATTTTATAATTTATATCAAGACTTTGGTGTAGCTGTTGCAGGAATTTCAGGTAACCTTACAACAAGCAGGAACAGCACTACCTAATCATCAATTCACATCAGAATTTACCCTTTCCATGCTGGCCAGTGTCAGTGGCCTCAATAAGGAGAATCTTAGCATACCAGAAACCTTATTTTGATACGCTTCTTCCACAAAGAGATACACAAAATATTGGAACTTATGCAGGATTTCATGTACATTATATACATCTCATACGTAAATGGGAAAAGATCGGTCAGTGATGTCATACAACACCCTCAGGACAGGGAAGCGGTTAAGTGCTGCCCACTGATGGAGTGTTGCCCACCACCTGGCTGCTGCTACTACAACAGCTGTGTTCAAAACAAAAAACAAAATCAGGCTCTTTACATTTTGCATCCCTCACTCTTAATTAAAATATGCACGAGATACTTCAGACGATTGTCAGAAATCATGCCCGTTCTGAGAGTGTGGAAAGTCTGTAAATTGTTATACTACTAGCTTAGCATGCTGGAACAGGGCATTTGAAACATTTTCATTGTTGTTCACTTGTTGTCATCCGCACTGCAATCTCACCTTTAATCAAACCGGTGAAATTGCCTTCACTTTCAGAGCACAAGAAGAGGCGACCCAACCTCAACGTCTTCCGACAGCGGCTATGATGCGCAGACCTTCTCCCCATACCACCGGGGAGACAACTCCAGCAATGAGGAAGAGACTGCTCCATCTCAGCTGGAAACTGAAGTCCAGAAACGACCGAGCCTTGCTGCCAGAACAAAGCATTTGTACCACAGGGATGAAGAGGAGGAGGAAAATTATGTTAACTTGCAGGATGCCAGCAAAAGCCCCAATGACCGTGATGAAGATTTCACAAAGCCAGGGAGGGAAAGGGAGGTAATTCCATCACAACAGATTGAGGTGGAATCTCGGCCCTCGATCACAGTGAGGCGAGAAGTTATCAATGTTTCACAGCAGGGGCCTGAAGAAGATGACAGCAAACCCTTGGCAACATGTAGGTATCCTCCTCTCTGTGTATTTAAGTACATCTCTCTCTGTGTCTCTCTTGCCCACTCTCTGTCCGAGTCTCTCTCTCTCTCTCTGCATCTTTCTCTCTCTCTCTCTCTCTCTGTCCATTCTTCTTCCTCTTCAATGTCAACATCAGTGTCCAATTGTATTGTGCAGTTTAACTCCACGTAGATGGCCACATTCTCGTTGCTTTGGCAGAGTGACCCAAAAGACAAATTTTCATTTTATTCATTTATTATGAATAATAATTTTGTATTATTCTCTGTCTGTCCATCTCTCTCCCTCTTGCTCTCCCTCTCTCTCTCTCTCTGTCTCTCTCCGAGTCTTTGCCTGATAGGAAAAGTGTAGTTTTGGAGTGGTGAACCAAATGGTCATGTTTTTTTTCTCAGTTGAGGCTCGGTATGAAGTGTCATCTTACCGACAAGGTGCTGGAGATGAGAAGGTTGGTGGTGAGAAGAATGGAGAGGACTCAGATGGTGGCCCCCCTGCTGTCCTTCGAAAGTGGCAGAGACAACGTCCACGAGAAGAATACACCTTCGAGTCGGACGAGCCGCCCAAGTTCTACGAGAAGCTGAATATGGCGTCCTCTCTATCCAGACTGCCTGAAAAACCAAATGAGTATGGAGCTTTTTTGTGTGTGTTGTGTACTGCTGAGGTGATCTGCTTAGGCCAGTGTCTGACTGTTCTGAGGTGACTCTGTGGTTGACAGGACATTAAAATCCAATTATTAACCAATGACTGCATTTCCCGGGGTTGTTTTGAGCGAGTTGTGTATGTCAATCAGAAAATGATGGATGGATTTATTTATTCCCCTCACCCGCACCTCCACTTTGCTGTTTGAATTAATCACAGCCAGTTTTAAAGAAGGCCAGCATTACATTTATTGTTCTGCTATGTAATTGTCCATAGTGTTTTATGAACACTTGGTCTGCAGATTCAATTTGAACATATCCTACTGTAATGTTTTTGCAGGAACACCGTGCAAGAGGACCCGGCGCTGAGCAGAGCCGCTAAGGACTATGATGAGTCCACACACAATCAGCAGCCCCTGGTGTCCTCCCGACATACCTTTAACCTTGGGGATGACAGGCGGAGGCTACAGGAGTGGAACCAGCAGCAAGAAGAGGAGCGGCAGGTATGGTATTGCTGGACAGGGTTTGATTTATGATTGAATTATACCGTTTTGTTACAGATTTTGTTGTTGTGATTTGTTTGTGTGTTTTTTGTTGCTTTAATGAACTTGAATGCTTAAAAAACACACACCTGAATGTCAACTAACCGCAATGTTTCTGTGTGAGTTTGTGGTTGTTGAAATGCTGAAAAATGTATTTTAGCAGAGTTATCATTGTTTTGTTATTCAGCTGAAACTTGCTGGAATCATTTGATGTGTTAGCTTAATTGTTGTGGTCTTTGTTTGCTGCAAATTTAATCAAAGTGCATATTGAGAGTTTGATAGTGCTGTTTGTGTGTGTTTGTTATGATGAGATGCAAACTGGAGTGACAATAGAACTGGTAAACCTGCATTGATACTACATGTTCTTGTTAACCTATTTTTCTTTTGTTTTTCTTTGTCTATGTTTTTTGAAATAATCCTTAACCTGAGGTTATAACATATAGTTTTGGTTTTCCCAAGTTAACATTTGTTGTCTTTGATTGTCTTCCTTTTGTTTTGCTTTTGTTTGGTTTGATCAACCCAGAGCACATGCAAACACACCTTGATTGCCCCGTTTCCTTTTTCTTCGGCCTTACTAACATTGATCTGGGATTTTGTAGATAGTGCCTTTGCAAAACTGTTTTCTCACAAACACTTTACCAAGAATGGCATTGCATTGAATTTTCAGCACTTTTGTCTGTCTGCATTGCATAATTCTTATTTTTAATGACAAACACTAAATCAGTAGATAACAGAAAAATGCAAAGTTTCGTATTCCTGCTTGTTACTGCGTGTGTGTCATGACAAATTATAAAAATAATATTCTAGAATATATACATATCGATGCCTCTGTGTTCTGAAGCAGATAGTCTTTTTGGTGCATTTATCTTCTGAAGAGAATGAATTGATTTGTACCCCATTTGCTTCTTGAAAAGCATCTGTGTGTGAAGTGATTGCATTTGGTATATATACCATGCTTTTGGGTATACTGTTTGTGTGTTTGTGTTTGCAACATGCATTATGTTTCACTAACAGCTTCACTTTGCCCCATTCTGCACTTGACATCTTAATTCCCTCCCCTACTGACCTACCACACACCTAACACAAACTTTAGAAAAGAAAAATAGTACTGGGGGGGGGGGGGGGGTAGATATGACATGGTGTTATTGTTGCTTACTGGTACCACCTAAAAAGGAAGGTTTTGTGTTTTTGCCGAGTTGTCGATCAGTTGCATGTCCAAGTTCATGCATGCGTCGAGAACTAACTGCATCCTTTGTGTGTTTTGCCTGTTTACTGCCAGCCTGCAGACCAGCTCCCATCAGGCAACAGTGAGAATCCCGTAGAAGTGACCTTCCCCTTTGACCAGGTAGTGTATAGTGGCTGCGGCTGCTAGATTATCATCATCATCATGCCGAACATGGATGAAATTTTGCTAAACCTGGACTGTTTCTTCCTGTCTCTCTCTCTCTTGTCGATTTTCTCATTCTGGTTTTCCTCCTTCCTCTATTTCTTCTGTTTTTCAAATTGTCATCCCATCCTTGTGATTTCTCTTTTTCTCTTTTTCTTTTCATGCATGTTCACTTTGCCGGTCTCTCCTGCAAGAGCTGTATTCATCAACCCTGTACTTTATGCATTTACTGACTCTTTCGTCAGTTAACATCACCCAGAACTTACAGATGTAAGAATTTTGGTCCCACCAAGTATTTGTTTCCTTTTCATTCTTGTTCACTGAGCCAGCCTTTTGTGCAAGAGCTGTATTCATCAACACTATACTATGTGCATTTACTGGCTCTTCATCAGTTAACCTCACCCAGAACTTGAAGACATAAGAATTTTGGTTCTGCCAAGTATTTGTGCGCTTTTTTTCATTGTTGTTCATGTAGCCAATCTTTCCTGCAAGAGCTGTATTAATCAGCAGTATATTTTGTGTATTCACTAACTCTTTCATCGGTTAACCTCACCCAGAACTCAGAGACATAAGAAATTTGGTTCCTTTTGGTGTTGGTTCTTCCAGTCATTACGTTTAGGCATGTAAGAAAAGCCTCTGTGATGGCCGACATTCATCATGTAAATTAAAGTACCTTACCATCTTATTCAGTTATGAGCAGTCATTCTAAACTTGCGCAATGGTGTTAGCTGCCAGCCTTCTTCTGCAATAATTTGCTTTTCCCGTTTTATTGATCATCATCCAAAACTTGCACAATTGTACTTTTAACTGCCATTTTCCTTCCTCAACAATTTATGTATACTGTTTTATCGACCAGCATCATCCTAAACTTGCGCAATGATAGAAGTGCCAGTTTCCTTCATCAGTAATTTAATATTTACAGTTTTAATAACTGGCATCATCTTAAAATTACATTTACTGTTTAACATGTAGAATGGTATTGCTTAACCTCATCATAAGTGGTGGTAGCAGTGCTATACAGTATTCCACCAGTCACCGTCATCAACACTATGGACTGACTGTCATGTTGATCTGAACCTCATCGTTAACTTGCACAATGTTTCAAATCTTATTGCTCAGCCTCTGAAACTGTTGTTCCTCTATGCATAATTATTACCAGCTTGAATGCAGGTAGTGATTAAAGACATGCTGCTAAAAATTTATAAAGAGAGAAATATATCTTGAAACTCATATTTGTGCACTGTTGAGTGTAAGAAATTGCACTCATGATAGAGTGGTAAGTCATCCTGTTACAGAGACTGTATGGATTATCAGGGTTGTAATCATCTCTTCCTTTTTAATTCTGTTCACATTTCTTCCAGTAGTGCTCCAATAAACATTGGGCCTTTTATTTCCATCTCATTTAGATCATATTCTTGTCACTAATTGCAAGTCAGTCACTGGAATTTGTTAATTGGTCGTTTATTTCTAAGCAGCCCCCCACCCCCATCCTTCACCTTCCCCATCTTCTCCAAAGCAAAATTCTAATAATCAATTTTCCCAAGGTTTTTTCTTTGCACGTGTTACCTTCACAGGGTTCACCACAATGTGTAGACTGGTGTTTGTGTATATGACTGAACCAGGTATTTTGTGTTAGCTTCTGAAGGCGAGGAAAGTACCAATAGTTTTGATTTGTTTCACGTTTTTAACTGTGTGGAATATTTTGTCTTTGGGATAATGGTTTGAGACATTTTCTGTTTACTTGGAGTTAGGTTAGCTGGACATGAAATGTGTAATGAGTCTCACTAACATTTTTCTGATGTTGTGGATATGATGAGACCAACTGAACTAATTGATGCAGCTGATGCATGGAATGTTTCTTTATACTAATAATTAATATGGGAATTGAATGATTCCAAAGCAGGATATTGTAATTTCCAACCCACATGCATTTTGTCTTGCAAAAGAAATACCTACATAGTTGACCAGCCATACTTTGAATCTTGATCTTATATATTTTAGTATTTTAAACTTTTAGGTTTGTCACCAAATGTTTGCTTGATCCTCCTCACAAGTCACAAGCATTGAAATATATGTTGTCTGTGTATGCAAAAAGGTTATAATGCCCATAGCTTGTCTTGATCTACTGACAATTATAAGCCCGAAAGTTGACCTAACTTTGGTGGATAGTGTTGTGTGCTAACATGTGGCATGTTGCTGCCTCTCCCTGTGCATGTTGGGTGGGATGTACAGCGGCGATTCAAGGCAGAGCAGGAACAGCTGCAGCAGCAGTACCAGGAGGACCTGCAGCGAGCCGACAGCGCTGGACGACAGAAGCAAGAAGAGGTGGGTTAATTGCTTTTCTTGCACACCTGCGTGCGTACACACACACACATAGATGTGTGTATGCATGTGTGCACCCCCACACACACAGTTCATAGGAGTTTGTGACTTTACCCACACAAATTCATAGGAGCCTGTGACTTTTTTTGGTGATGTATGGGTGTTGGTTTAATTGGCCAGTCTTCCTTAAATAGTAAAAATCCTTACCACTGGAGTGTTTTTGCTTGCAACCTGTCTTTCAGATTTAGCATAACTTCTGTTGAATTGGGGGTTGGGGGGTGGTGATTATACTGGAATCACTCCGTCTGTCCTCCTGTCTATCTCTCTGGGCTTTGTCCAGAAGGTATCTTCTGACCACTCAGCCTTTTGTAACCAAACTTGTTTTCTCCATACCTTGCGTCACGGCATCTGTGTAACCTCCTTGCCAGGAGCGACAGATGCTGGAGCCGGAGATGGAGAAGACGCGGTTGCTGGAAGAGCGTCGTGCTCAGCGACAGGCTCGCCTCCAGCTGTATGCTCAAGACACCTCCAGTGACATCTCCGCCTTCACCCGCTCCGCGCCCCCTCCTGTTTCGGAGAAGATTTATGGCGGGAATGACGCAGGACAGCAGCACACCAGCACCTTCACCACGCAGATCCAAGGAGGCAGGACCAATGCCGGGCCACCAGAGGTCCTCGTCATTGACCCTCGCAACAGAGGAGGGGATGCTGGGTAAGCAGATGATACTGTCAGAGATGAACATTCGTTTTTAGTTGTAGGGGAGAGGGGGCAGGGGAACAGCTCCCCCCCCCCCCCCCCTTTTTTAATTTTTATGTGCCTTTTCTTGTTGTAGTCTTCACTGTGCAGAAACAGGAGTAGAGCATTTGGGATTTTTTGTTAAAGTGTTATTTGGGGAGGGGGGGGGGGGGGGGGCTATATTTTTATTGCTGCTTCTAGATCATTGCAGAGAGAGAGGGAGTTCTACCGCTGATCAAATTTTAACGGCCCAAATTTTGATTCTCAGCTTTTACAGACACACCCATGCACACACACACACACACACACACATTCATAGGAGTCTTTGACTTGGGGGAGGGGTGGTAGGGTATTGCTTGTCTTTAGATCACATGAGATAGAGGATTTCTGCTGTTGGCGCAATGTTTGATTGCTCAACATTTCTCTTTCTGTTTTTAATTCTCTTTTTCTCCCCATCAGTTTTCCTAATCAGATCTGACGATAGAAATCTACACCACTCCCATGTAGTGGGAGAGACCTAGGGATGATAAATGGTGATTCTGCTGATGGCGACTCGTTATTAAATGAATGCTTTTCACAGGCAACTGAGGGAGGATGGGCAGGCCGGTCAACCGTACCAGTTCCAGGTGAAGATCAACAGCAGGGACACCCCGCAGGGACTGCTGATCCAGCCTGAAGTGGTCCCCTCTCAGCACTCGGCACCACTGCCAGCAGGTAAAGCATGCACAGCTAAGGCCAGCAACTCCAGCAACCATGGTGCTTTAGCACACTGTCCAGACAGTTTTTCGCTCCTCCCTGAAGCCATTAGGGAACATAATTATTGGAATGCGCTCCCACTAGAGGCAACAGCAGCCAGCACTCTTGACAGCTTTTTGTGTCAAAGGCTGGGTGAAGAAACATCAGCTGCATTTGTTTTTTTTCTATGCGGACCTACCAACCCCCACCCATGGTGACAAAATAATCAACCTGATGATTAAGATCACTCTATTGGGCGATTCAGGCAGGGTTGTCCCTTGGCTGCTTTTACTTCTGGTGCATACTTTCTTCACAATGGAAGGCAGTGACAGTGAATTTGCAAATTTTACACTGCCAACTTTAAAGGCATTTTTTGAGGCTAATAGTCATAATGTGTCTGGCAATAAGCAATAACTTGTTGCTCGTGCTATAGGAAGCCCCAAAACGCATTTTTTCTACAAACTCGCGATCTTGTGGTCAGCCAAAAAATGACGTGAAGGCACTTTTTTTCCACCCTCCATCCTCTTTCCACGGTAATTTTTGCAACTGCAACAGTATTGGCATTTGTACTGCTTCTGGATTCTAGGTTCAACTTCCACTGTTATACACAGTGTGAAGCAATGCCTACTCAGAAATCAGCCCGGAAGTGCGCTGCGACCTCTCACAACTTCTTGCGCAAAAGATTACAAAGCGCATTCACTCTAGCAAACCAGCTTTGCTGAATCGCCCAACAGGAGAAGAAGACGATAACTGTAGCAGGGTCTCTGTAGTGTTTTAATTAACCATAAAAAACTGACATCACTTAATTGACACTGTATACCTCCACCAGGTAGGAAGGAGCATGCACAGCAAAGTAACGGTTAGAAGCTAGCATTGCTTTACCCAAGAAAATTAAAGTCAATTTTGTTTAAAGCCATTGGTCCCTTTGACCAAAATAGTCCTGCTGTACTCTTTCATGCAGTTTAAAAAAGTCAGGGTCACTTTGGTGTGTGCATATTGCAATGAGCTGAGCATCTATTCCCAGACCACGCAGCATTCTTGGAGGCAGAGCGAGAGCGGATTAGACAGGAAGAGCTCCAGAAACTGGAGGCTGAGCGGCGCCGAATCGAAGAGGAAGAGCTGCGACAGATCCGCAGCAAAGAGGAACAACTCCGACAGCAAGAGGTAGGAAATTTGCACAGTACAATGTGAGGAGCATATAGGCCTGGAATCTTTAATGTAACAGGCATGTTTATCTGTTCTCTTGGGGTGGGCATGCTTCTCAGGTTAGCACCTCAAAGTCCTTAGTTTTCTGCCTTTTCTAAATGCTTAAATGTTGTTGAATCACTTTCGTATAGCGCTATTCTCTGCTCTCAAGCAGATTCAATGCGCTCTTGTCGTATGTGATTCTAGATGAGTGACTAGCTAAATGTATCTCCTGAGAAAAAAAATTACAAGCATGCTAAGCAGTCATTAATATGAAAATGTTCCAAGAAAGGACAGTTGAGTGAAAATATATTTCAGACAGTCCATTAAAAAAATAGGCATCTCATCATAATTACTCTCTACATACAGTTCTGCATTCATAGCATGAACTTGTTACTCACAGCCGTGCCTTAGCCATGATGAAAGTTTCCATAATTATAAATAAAACAGTACAGACAACAGCAAAAAGTTTGATTTTTTTTATAGGGGAAATGGTAGGAGTACTTCAACTTTTTTTCTATATTTTTTTTTTTTAACAATCATGCTGTTGAATTTTAAAGAGAAATTCACCATGTTTCTGATGTGCTCCCCTCCACAGGAGTTGCTGCGACAGCAACAGGAGGAGCTGCGGCGGAGCCAGCAGCAGCTGGAGCGAGAGCGACAGCAGCTGCAGCACATGGCAGCGGTGGCACCCCCACAGACACAGCAGCCAAACTACTCATCCTCCCCTAATGCTTCCCAAGATTCACTGCAGTTTGAGACTGTCACCAGCAAAGTGCGTGGAGGTTCCCCAGCCTACACCTCCACAGTCATCGCCGGGCCGCGTCGCTCGGATGGCCGCCCTCAGGCCTCTGGATCTTACTCGGACCAGAGCCGTGACACAGGGTCATACTCGGACAGAAGCCGGGAAGGCTACGGTGTCCGGAGGTCCGAGCCCTCCTGGAACAGTCCAAGGTCACAGAACCAAGGGTCATGGAGAGGAAGTGCCCAGCCAGTGGCTTCCAGTCAGAGTAGCCTCCCCAAGTGGCCGCCAGCAGGGGGCAACCAGGGACGAGGAGCCAACTCGCTGTCACGCGGCACCGGTCCAGGTCAGTACTCTCGCGAAGACATGATGGCCATGAACCGCAAGGCCACACCCTTGCAGGCCAAGCCTCCGTCGTTGTCACCCACGAGTCCCCCAGCCGAGCACCCGGAGGTCTCCAGTCCCATCAGGCGCGAGGCTCCGAGCAAGGGCCAGCTCCACTCGCTCAACTCCGTGCCCAAGGCCAAGTTCCGCAACCCTGACCAGTGGATCGCCGATGATCCCTCAGACTACTCCCACCGTGGCAGTGGGGAAGGGCGGCACCAGCCTTCCAGCCCCCATCGCTCCGAGGGCAACGCCTTCAGGAGTCAGTTTGCAGGACCCCAGGATCACTGGCTGGTCCAGGAAGCCGAGAGACGGCGCCTGAACGACTCCAGCCAGGGTCCCAACCGGTCTCAGTTCTCCGGCCCCATCAAGCCCGCCACAGACAGTCATGGGAATCGCTGGAGGGAGGAGGGTCAAGACGTGCGGCTGTCCCCCAACATGCCAGCTCAGATTCGGCAGACGCTGCTGCAGAAGACCGCCGGGGCTCGCGGCTCAACAGGGAGCAACTATTCCCAGGAGTTGAACCCACCAGTATCATCGTCCCCTAGCTACCAGTCCAGCCCTTCCGCCAGCCTCTCACAGACTTTGCCATCTGGCTTTGCTTACGGAAGTGGGTACCCGCAAAGTCCCAGGTCAGATGCCATGCCACCCCAGCACCGAGCCCCATCTCCGGAAGATCGGAGAGAAAATGGTGTGGCGGTCAGCGGGAAGCAGCGGTGCTCCCACTGCAGTCAGGAACTTGGTGATTATGCATTCCATTTCCTTCCCCTCTTTGTGCTGCTGCTGTATCAGATTGTCTTGCGATGATGCTCTGATTTGAAAGTTTTGGCAGCCCCGCGATTTGTGGGTCCACTGGGTCTGGCTTACAGTAGTGTTACTTTCTCTGAGAAGCGTAAGATGCAGTTGAGGTGTGGTGTATACGTGTGTCCTGCAGTTGAGGTGTGGTGTATATGTGTGTGCTGATCAGACATCATATTTTGTCATCAGTAGAGGGAATTCCGTCAGAGTGGAGCACTACGGATCATTACTGAGGGGGGAAAAAAAGACAGAAATGTACAAAACTATTTCAGTATTTTCTGGGGCAGTTTCTTGGCAGCAGACTTGTGAATTTCTATGAATACCAATATTTCTGAATCTGAGGTGTGTTCATGTGAATGGCAAATGATGTGTGTTGATATGTATGTATATTCAGTGTGTGTGTGGCCGTTCATGTCCATGTGTGGGGTTTATTCTGTGTGCATGTGAAGATCCTTTCATTTAGGCCAGGTGTAGTCTTTTCTTTTTATTGTGCTGAAAGCAGCCCTATTTAGTGGAGATGTATGTATGTGGCGGAGGGGGTGGGAAGAGATGACCAAGTCTATTGAAATGCATTACAGTGTAACATTTGTTTTCCTGGACAGGTTTTGGTGCAGCGATGGTGATCGAGTCACTGGGCCTGTTTTATCACACTCAGTGTTTTAAATGCTGTGTGTGTCGAACGCCTCTGGGTAACGGTGTGGAAGGAGCCGACGTACGTGTGCGTGTGAACAAACTCCATTGCCCAAACTGCTACAGCAACGACGAAGGTACTAGACACATGGCTGCCTTTTAACCCCGCCCCCTTCGCAGGGGGCCTCAACTCTCCCCTCCAGGGCCTGACGGTAAACCATTGGTTTTCATCTCAGTCGTGTGACGTGTACACACCCAGCGCTCGCTGCCCGACTGACCCACTCACGCTTCAAGGAAATACTGTTGTATTCCTACGCAGCTTCTATTCTTTCTTTCATTAAAAAATGTTTTTAAAGTAGTGATAGTGTGGATAAACTTTCTGTTTTCCTTTTTTCTTTTTCTTTTTTCTTCTTGCTAAGCAGTAATGGAGACAATTAGCTTTGAATTGACTATGTTATATACAATAGCAACTCTTTTTTTCTCTCTTTTCTTGTGGGTGGAAGGGGGTGGGATGGGTTAATGATCATCATCCTGTTCCAGTGTGGTCTTATATTCTGGTTTGCAATATAATGATCAAGATTTCATTTTTGGAAGAAGATTTAACTCTGTACAAAACATGGGACTTTTCACGACTTCTGCATACATATACAACCATGTGTATCTTCATACAACATATTTACCATCAAGATAAAATCTTGCTGACAAACTGCTAACATGGTTGCAGGGTGAATGTACTGGCTGCTCAATAAATCAAAAAGCTGTGTTGTACGTATTTCAGAAATGGCACAGTCAATTACAGCAGTAATGTACCGTGCTTCTTCTGGCTCTCTGTTTAATTTATATCAGATCTTTTCTTACTGGGAAGATGATTTATGTTTTACCTGAACTTTTTACTTGTGGTTTGTGGACTTGTGATTCACCCTGTGGTATGGCCTTTGCAATTGGTTGAGTTTTAAATATCAAGACACTGTCGAGCATAACTCTCTTTCTGCTAGTACTACTGTGGTGAACCCAGCAGCAGGAAAATATCACTGCACAGGCAAATGAGAGGATGGTTTCTTTCCTTCTCCATTTCAGAATCACAAGGCATTTGTCCGCGTGGCTGCTTCATTGCCATACATTATTCACTTTTCTGTTGTTCATTTCCTTTGGGGAAATGGATGGGGGTGGGGGTTGAATTTGAGAGTGCTTGTATATGAACAACTGCTTTCTCATGCTCTCTGTCAGATGGCATTCAAAATGGAGGAAGGGAGGGGGCAGCATGGGTCTTAAAATGCATCATCTTTGGATGTGGACTTTTTAAAAATCAAAGGTTCCTTTTTCTGTTCCAGCAGGTTGCGTGTTCTCTGCAATCTGTTTTGCATGACTTTGTGCATTCTGCCCTATAGTGTAGCCATTTTTGCCAATTGAGATCTGTTCTGCATGACTGTTGCATTCCGTCCTGTGAACAGAGTGTGCATCATACATAGAAGTGTATCTATAGAGAGAGCAGTTTGTATGTGTGCATAGAGTGAAACCTCCAGTGCCTCAGTTCAAGCATCATGGTCCAAATACTCTGCGTTAGTGACACAGCTACATTGTGTCTGTTTGCATCATGTAAACAGTGTGCTTCTGAATTACATAACTGTTGATGATTATAAGTGGACAAGGAATTATGAATCGTTTGTTGTACTGTGTTTGAAAACAGGGCAGTTAATAACAGATTTGTGTAGTGCCCGTTTTCCACAAACACAAAGATATAAAGTAGAATGGAGGAGCTGATGTATGTGTGTACTTGTGCGTGTGCATGGAATTTGATGCATTAAAATTGTGCAGTGTTGTTCTACTAACATGTTTTGTAGAGTGCAGGTGAGCGTGTATGAGATTTGTGGTGATTGTGTGAAATTGTTCTGCTAACACGTTTCATCTTGTGTGCATGGCTGTTGCACAGGGCATGTTCCACAGTTTGCGCAATGGGATGAAATGCAAGTATCAGCGTTGAAGTGGCCTTGCACAGGCAGTGGGCTAGAGTTGAGTTTTGTAGCCTAACTTGCTGGGGGATATTTTGTTTTATTATGATTTCCCTGAGTTGAGTTGTTTTTTTAGCGTAACTTGCTGGGGGATATTTTGTTTTATTATGATTTCCTGGAGTTGAGTTTTTTAAGCCTAACTTGCTGGGGGATATTGTGTTTTATTATGATTTCGACCCCTCCATTTGGCATGCTGGCACGGTTCAGTTCCACAGTTCTGTTATGCTGACCCCAAGTTTGTTTCAGTTCATTTTTCAGTTCTGGTAGTTTATTTAATGTTTGAGCAATTCAGTCTGTTAGGCCTTTAAACTGTGAAGTATCTTGATTTTTTTCCTTCTCAATTTAATATTTGTAACAAGATTACCTGTACATCGTACATGACGATATCTACATGGGAAGAAGAAAGACATGCAGAGAATCAAGTAGTGTAAGCTATCGAACATTGTTGGCCGAGATATCTGGACTAGATCTAGTTGTATGATGCTTGAAAAAAGAGAATTCCACCATGTATACTTGTGCTTCTCGGGCAGTACCTTCCATTGCATATTCTTTTCTTTGGTTTTTGTACAGATAGCAACCAGCTTAGATTTGGCTTAGACGATGCTAGGTGCTTTTGTATGTCATGTTTGTTCCAATGCTCAGCATAGGACAAAACAGCTAGTCTGCTTTCATTAACAATAGATTTTCTGCCCCCTCATTTTGTTGCTGAGAATATGAGGCTGTAGCTAATTCACTGGAAAGGGACTGCTGGGATGTTCCTGTTTTATTAGCTTAATTGCAATTTTCACCGTGTGTTGTGTTTGATGTTTCAGTTTCCAGGACTCTATTTGCAGTAAAACCTCAAGAGTTTCAAATCTGATTGTTTGTTGGTTATTTAATAAATAAAACATGCAAGGAAACATCTGTTTTCTATTAGGCATAGAGTAAGTTGCTCATGATCTGCATTATGTGGGAAGATAATCTTAATCTTATTTGCGCATATGTGGTAAATAAACAATATATATGTGAGAAACTATCACTGTTTGTATTCAGTCTCTTGTTATAGCCCCTGTACTAAGTTGGGGGGTTGGGGTGGAGGGGGGGGGGGGGGGGGGGCGGTATATTGGAATCACCTGTCCATCTGTCTGCCTGGCTGGTCAGGTCTATTTTCTGAACTGTTTAACATTTTGTAACCAAACTTCATATGGTGGCCAATCGTCATGATCTGGTGTTATGCAGAGAATTTGGTTTCCTATCTTTTTCTCTCTGCTTCTGTGTAAATGGGCGAGGTTCCATTGACCCAAGTGGCAGTCAAAACTCTAGGCTTCCTGTCTCCCCACATTCTTGGGATGTTTAGTCTAATCCCCACCAGTAATAGGTCATTGGTGGTTTTAACAAAGGCCAGAGAGAACTTATCCAAGACCCAGGTACTTCTCCAGTAATTGTCTGTCTCAATATTTTTGTCAAGACCAGTGGATAAAGGTAATGGAAGTATTTGCCTTCCATCCTAAATATATATTAGTGTTAGACTATATTTAGATCCTTCACAGCCCAGGTTCTTGGCACTCCACCGTGGACCATCTGGTATAACAGTAGACACTACAAAAATACCCACTGAATGAACCTGTGCTGACATAACATGAAATTACATGATGAAAATAATTAAAACCTTTTTTTGTTGGTTCTGTTGCAGCTGGATTAAAGTTCAGTAAAGTCTGAAGTGGATTCTAAGCTCAGCACAGGCAAGATTTCATCGGCCACTGTGTCTAGGACAGGCGGACTACAACTGTAAAATTTGTGGTAACTAGTAGCAGAGTTAAGAGTCCGTGTTAACCCTGCTGCAGCGTCTGCAAGGTGAAATACAATGTGAACTCCGCCATAGTTTAGACAGTTGACCATGGTCTGTGACATGATGGCAGAGAGAATCCAACGTGACTGTGAAAGTGTGTGATGCTGTGCAATGATCAGTGTGCAGGATCAAATGATGCGAGAGTGGTTTGTGTGCATGTGTATACAATTATGCGCATTTAATTTTGTGTAAGGAACTATGCATGTTGGAATGTGGACTTGCACTCCCAAAGACAAGAGTGCAAGGAACTGTGCCTGTTGAAATGTGGACTTGCGCTCCCAAAGACAAGCGCAAGAGAGAAGGTCACCTGTGTTGAGTGTTGGCAGAAAACCATGTTGATGAAAGACAACAGTGCTGGAGGTGTATGAATCAGTGTCACCTAAGATGCTTCTGAAGGCATACTGTCTTGGAATGTTGGTTACAGAACAGTCACATTGTCATTCAGTGACGGGACAGAGCCGAAATGTTCCTCAGGAGTGCCTCTTTTTTATATTTTATTTTATTTTACTTTGTGTGAAAAGAAGGTTTCTGCATACTTGTGATTGAATTTGGTGCCAGACAATGCCCAGACATTGTAAATGCTGCAAGTGCAACAAAAGTTTGACTGGCATGATGTGGTGGGTTTTTTATACTGTGTGGCTGAACCGACTGTGGTTCTGCAAACTATGCAGACAGAATCGGTTGTTTTTCACACTACATGGTAAAACTGTGGTTTTTCACGTTATGGGGTTGAACTGACCAGTTTTTGGCACACTATGTGCTGGAACTGACCGTGTGGTTTTTGCACACTGCGTGTCTGTGGTTTTGCAAAGAACACCACATGGCTGAACTGGTGGGTTCTGCACATTTTGGTTGGACCGAATTGGTGGTTTTTCATGCTATATGGGTGGATTCCTGGATGCCAACATCAACAGAGCAGGAGAGCTAGAGAGCATGCTGTATCAAGTGTATGGGTGGATTCCAGGATGCCAACATCAACAGAGCAGGAGAGCTAGAGAGCACACTGTATGGGTGGATTCCAACATCACCAGAGCAGGAGAACAAGAGAGCATGCTGTATGGGTGGATTCCAACATCACCAGAGCAGGAGAACAAGAGAGCACGCTGTATGGGTGGATTCCAACATCACCAGAGCAGGAGAACGAGAGCATGCTGTATGGGTGGATTCCTACATCGACGGAGCAGGAGAGCCAGAGAACCGGCCTGCATCATGGCAGCTGCTGGGGCGCTGGTGTTTTAACACAGACGTTTAATAATCTTGTTCTTATTAGATGTGGCTCCAGCATGACACAATGCAGTCCACATTTTGCCACCCACTCCCCGAGAAAGAGGGTCTGTACTTGTACAACTGAGAAGGGGGTAGTCTCCTGCCAGGAATGCAGGTAATAAACATTCATTCTGGCAGTACTACAGACCTAAGAAGACCGAGGAAATATTTGGTAACAGGTGGACTTTGTGAGAATGACTTCAACCTGGCTGTTTTGAGTAGTAATTTTAAAGAGTGCCGTAGTTGGTCACTGAATGACAACTGGCAAGGAAGGCCGAGATGGGGAGTTCACTTTCACAAACTGTGATTACATTGAAGTTTGCCTGTACAGGTAGGCTGACAACACAACAGTGCTTACTGGCATTTTATTTTGGTTCTGTTAAATGACACATCTTCATGACAACAATGCAATGCTATGTCATCAGTATAATCTCCACTGTGTGACCTGTCAATAATATATTGCTTTCTTCCATGCCATGTTTCCAACAAATACATGTACATATTAAGTATATAACCTATAACAAGCAATAAATTCAAGTTCATCTTGTAACACATAAACGTGCAGTGCAACTCTTAACACAAAATGACTGGGAACATCAGAATTACTTCTTTCCAACAAAAATGTGTCTGATTACAAGGAAGGCGTAAACGTTACGGGGATGTTTTAATCCCTGTCTTAAGCAGAATTTCACCTTGAAGGAATTTGTCTCGGTGGCTAAGTATTACAAGGAAAGGGTATAGTAGGGATGTTTTAATCCCCTCTGTCTGATTTGATTTTAAAGGAGCTTGTCTTCATCCTTTTGACACTAGTGTGGATTTGTCCAGTCAACCATGATGGTTATATCAGGGCGATCCTTGCAGAGAAATATATGTACCACAGTGTGTGCAAATGTGAATCGGAACAGGGTTAAACAAGCATGCTTAGATGCTAAAATTGCTTTAAAAATTGAAAGTGGGCGTAACCCAGTCTTCATAGCAACTTTGAAGTCTGTGGGGGCTGTGGCTGAGGACTTTTTAGATGGGAGACTTTTCAGAGTTTTCCAGTACATCTCTCTTAAGTGTACTGGTTAGTCCAGCATCCTTGTACTCTATGCAAGTGTTTATATATATACAGACAGTGATTATTCCTTACTGGCTTGATCAGTGTCTTTGTCTCTTTGTGTTCATTTGTGATTTGGTATGACATTGAAACAGGAAAATCATGAAAAAAGATGGAAGTGGTGTAATCTGTATAACAGATCCCTTTGCATCCCCAAATGATTTTTTTTTAAATTATCCACAAATGAATTTTTTAAAGAAAAACAAAACAAACAAAAAACTCATGCGGTTTTGCACATTGCATTTGTTTGTGGATATAAGGAAACGCAGCTTAGTAAATAACCTATACAACATGCCTTGTGAAAATTTCTTGAATACAGCATGACTTGATGTGTGTACAAACTGCCTACAGTTGTTAGTCCTTTAGTTTCACTCACCTGGAATGTGACAGTACTCTGGTAGTAGTACAGGAAATGAAAAAGGTCGCGTGGTGAGCAGACTGCATGGTACCTGCATTTTCCCATGTGAGTCACATGTTCTGGTGCATGTCACGTGTACAAATTGCCTACAGTTGTCAGGCATTTGGAGTTCTCACCTTCCTTGTGTTGTACACTAGCATTCCAGCTCCTACAGACAATGAGAAAGGTCAGTTAGTGAGCTAGCAGTATGTGGGCAAAAGCTGCTAAAAGGCAACATGTGCAGCAAAATAATACACTGTACTCTGCAGCAGCAACAGTGTGATACTTTCACTTCCAGGCTGAAGAAATATGCAGTATAGTTCATTATGATTTATATGGAGGTTAGTTCAAATTGCAAATGTTGACGTATATATATATATGTTGTTAGCGTTACACTGTGGTTGCTGAGCTTTATAAAATGAGAAAATTAAATGTGCACAGGCAAAATGGCGTATTACACACAAGTGACATACCCACAAGCTGCTGAAATAAAATGTTATGAAACAAATGGTGCATGTTAGGATGAAAAATGTCATTAACAATGCTGGCCTCAATTCTACGCAATGGATCATGGGGAGAGAAAAGATGGTTCAATCAAAGATGTGATTTTAGTTTTTACTTCTGTATTATTTAAGTAATGAAATGAACAAAATGTGTATGTGTGCATTCATGCAAAAAACTTTCAAAATTGGCATGTGGCTTATTGATGTTAGTAGGACTTGTGTGATCTTTATGTGTGGTGTCTACTGCAAAGAAAAACTTAATTTTGCCAGATCATAATGCAGTTGCTTGAGAAAAACGACAGTGGGTTTGTTTTTTGAACATGTAGGTGTACTTAGCCACTTCTGGCTGCTTCTCCTTGTAATGCAAGAAACAAATATGAAATCTTGTTCATCTTGCCCAACACTGCAACAGAGTATGGTTGTGCTGGGGTTAATGTTTTCTTTTGTTTTTGATACGACTTGCATTGACTTGTAATTTGTGTTTGAAATGCTAATGAATGATGCATAAGCATGTTGTTGCCTTTCTGATTTTTTTCTGCAATGATTTGTCTGATGATTGCTTTTGTAATGGTTGTTGCATGCTCTGAAAATGGTGTGGAAAAAAAACGAAGGAAAAAAAGCCTGTCTTGTTTGCAATAGACCATTACTAATGTTTTCTAAGTATAAAAAGAGAATCTAGAGTGTATTGCAAAACTTGTTCATGTTCATCCCTGGGGTTGAAAACCAGCCATCACATTATGTATTTTACAGAACTGCAAGATATGCCAGCCTGTGATGTGGTGTGATTGTGTAATCAAGTTGATTATCGTGTTCTGTAGAATTTTGTTATTGTCCTTCACAAATTTTAGTCATTGGGCTTAAGGAAAGCCAGTACTAACACAGCCTCACTTATATCCTCTGTTTGTGTGAGTGCAATTGTTCGATTGCTATATAATATTTTGCAGTGAGGTACTTCGGTCACATTTGCCACAGCATCTGTGGACTTGGGTAATTTAACGTGCACTACCAGTAACCAGTTCCCTTTCCTTATCAGCTTCTTGGAAGTAGCAAGATGCCCAGTAAGCTTTGCTGTTCAGCATCACTGAGTATGTGGATGAATTAAGGCACGATTGAAAACAAATGACCCGAACAGAGCAGCAAAAGTGCAACGCCTCCCCCCCCCCCCCCCCCCCCCTCCCAACTATAACTTATTCAGTTTGGTACTACTTTATCAGCATGTGTATTGCAGGGTGGGGGTTGGGGTAGCTGATAAGTGTTTGTGCATGCATTCAGTTAGTGCACTGGCTTTTGGAATGAAAAAGGTTGATTTCACTGTTCTTCGAGTTTCTTTTGTAGTAGTGATTACATTGTATATTTTTGTGTTCACAGAGCTGACAATATTTCACTGCTTGAAGTGGGAATGGAAAGAAAATGGAGAATGGGTGTGACTGTGCTCCTGTCTGTAGCAGGGAATGAGAAAAATCAGAATGTGATGCAGATTTATTTTGATGCCTAGAATCTGACTGATAAATCTTCAGCTTTTTCTCCGAGCTCTTCTTTCTTTTATTTTTTATATATTTTTTTTAGCATTCAGACTTTAGTGCCCACATATATTCCATGAAAGTGTGTATGCTTTAACTGCCTATTTGGTTGATCACCATATGTTTGTGTAATAACCTCATGTCCCATTCACAGTCTGCAATAAAGGTTTAATATCAAGGATCATAACAAGGTTATTGTTAAAACATTATATACATGTTCTGTTTTCCTGCTTTTTCTCTCGTATCAATGGTCAGAGAAATCATTAGGTATTTGTTGTTGGATATGTGTACTCTTGTTCCATCTTTTGTAAGGAGTTTGCTTAAATGTCTGACATGTATTTGAAAGCGTTTGTTTTGGAATAAAGGATGAGTAATTATGACCAGTAAAAAGCACTGTATTGCTACAATATTGAACTATATCACTGATCAGTGCAGTTGCTTTTGTGACTATTCAAGCACACAATTGACAAAAAAACACATGGAACTGAAAGTGACCCCATTGTGTTATGTGGTTCATGCATACTACATTAGCAGATAATAAGTTAAGGACGCTAACCTCACCGGTCATGTTGCATTGAAAGATATCGTTAACTTGGGCTAGCTTCAAAGTATTAATAAACCTTGGGTTCGTTTCAAAGTGTTAATACGATATATTAATATGTTACTCAGATATATTAATACTAGCCCACCAAACTGTTGGGGCTAACTTGGAGCAAATATTCCTAAGTTTAACTTGTATGTAGATCTATGTGCACAGGTTAGATTTGTTAGTGTTATATTGACAGATTAATTAAGCCATCGCATGGAAGCATGTGACATAATTATGCTAGTTGGCCTAACTGTACGGGCTGTTACTGTTACACTTACAAACATTCAGTACTTAGTTGACTCAATATGTTACATCAAGATGTTTAACCCTTGTTAATAGAGGTTTCATAACAATCAAATAATGTTAGTTGGCTGTTAACTTTGTTACACTTAGAAGCAGGTACATTAGTGATTGGCCTAAGTACAGAGGTGAATACAATGACAACTGACATGGAGAAGTTGACCTGCTGTTATTTGAAAGTTGTCATATAATGTTTGTTAGTTACCCTAACTATATAGGCTGACTGTTCCAGTGGGAAATTGAACCCATTGCATTAAAAAGAGTTCTAATACTTATCTGTGGACCCAGAACTTAGAGTAGAGTGTGCTATATTTATTGGTCATAAGATTTTTTTTTTTTAAATTGCTCCCTGCTAACTCCCTGCTAAGTGTTGGAGTGTTAAACCTTGGAGCTCGGTCCCTAAGGTAGGGGGTTGTGTTAAACGTTGGAGTAGATGATGGGCAAAGTACCAGTTATGTTTAATGTGATTATACTGACTGCAGACTAAATCCATTGTGACTGTAAACCTTCACCTGTTTCATTAGCCCCATCTCCCCAGCTCTGACCTCGTTACCTCCCCCCCACCCCCCACCCCCCCACTCCCAATGCTTCATTGTGTCAGTTTTATTTCAGTTATAACCTACATGCGTGTTGTAATTTGTAGGAAGGTTTTGTTGGCTTGGAAATATCTGATACAGAATGCTTTCATGTGTAATCTTAAATAATCAGTGATTAACTTTTAAGCTTGCAAACAATACACTGCCTTTCAAATATATATATGTACACACCTATCCTATAGCAAAGATAAGATTATGATCTGGTTGATAGTTTGAACAAATTTGTTTTTTAATGGTAAGAACTGTGGGTGACTGAGTGTTTGTGCTGTTACAATATGTTACTAACGTGCATCTGGCCAGCTTAGAGAAGTGTATAAAGCATCAATAGTTTACACAGAACTGAGTGATTCATAATAAAGGATCCATGCTTTTTAACATAGGAAATGGAAACCACACAATTCTTTGGTTTGCTTGATTTCATGTTTGCGACGCTTTTAAATATCCGAACGTCTCATCAACAACACTAATTGTAGAGCACACATAAACGCTGACACTATCAAGCGTGTGCATACATGCACACGTGCACACACACACACTTAAATGCATGCATGCTGTATGCTCTCTCCCTCCTACACCCCCCCCCCCCCCCCCCCCCCCCCCCCTGCCCCCCCATTTAATGAAATGCTCACACAAAAATGGACAAAAAAAGAAAAACAGACACATGCAGGCACTCACGGAGGCACACACACGCACTAGACACAGCTCATATAGAATGTAACTAATATATGGGTGAATACATGCAGTTCCTACATCAAACTTGAGTACTGACACTTATGTCTATAATGCCAGCAGTAAGATGAAATATTCTGCTGTCTTGTCTGTCTGTCTGTCTGTCTGTCTGTCTCTGTCTCTCTCTCACACACACACACACACACACACACACACACACACACACAAGTCTTTTTCACTTCACTGTTATGTTTGATTATGTAGAACAAGGTTGTGAAAGGAAATGTGAGTTGAAAACAATGAGATGGATGTGAATGTAATTGAAATAACCAGTTATCATTTTCAGCTTGAATAAAGACTTGTCAAGCATCAAGGCAAACGTGTGTGTGTGTGTGTGTGTGTGTGTGTGTGTGTGTGTGTGTAAAATATAAAATAAAAACACAACATTTAGACATTCTCAAAACAGGCACACTAAAAGTTACAGTGCAACTCAGATAAGAAACTTCGACCCAATAGTATCACCCCCAAAACTGACTGACTGTGTGTGACCCAAACAAAGTTATTATTCCTCATTCTTCTAAACACCTGCAATGAAAGACGCTTGGATACACTACCTTCAAACTGTCAACTGCTTTTATCGTCTGGACTAAGTGCTAAGTTTAGGGTAGTTTAATTGCTATGTAAACAGCATGCCACCCTTTGTACCACATGAACAGTCTGAAAGTTAATTAAAACAACAAGAAAAAGAGATCAAACTTAACAGAATTAGCCTTCTTATATTGGAATTAAAAATAACTCCTTAACTGGCTGCTTGGAACAGGTCAAGTAAAGGGCATGATTCACACAAAAAAAGATGGGGAAAAAGTGATTGAAAGTACTGTTGATTTATAATATCAATTTCATAAGTTGTCCACAGCGTCAGTGAAGACACGATTTGCACTTTCCCTTGTGTTAGTTTGACGTCACCAAAGCATGCTACGTCTGGGACAGAACACTAAGAACCAGCGCACTCCTTGTGTGTGTGTGTGTGTGAGTGAGTGAGTGAGTGTGTGAGTGTGTGTGTGTGTGTGAGTGAGTGTGAAAGAGTGAGTGAGAGTGAGTGTGGGTGTGTGCGTGTGTATGTGAAAGTTCAACAACCAAAATGAGATGATTTTTAAGCCAAGCTATCAATGATGATTATATTTGGGTGAAACAAACATAACAAAACTACAATTTGAAACAGTATCCAGTCAGTGATGCCCACAACACACACACACACACTTTCCCCGTCTGTTATATAAAAGTTATATAGAAAGATATACGGTATGAAAGGGGAAGGAAAACTGAGTGAGAGAAAAACAGCGAGAAGAGGAGAGAAACATTTTTAAAAAATAAAAAATAATCCCAGACTTGCAACCAGTTGATCCATTCCCAAACCAGGCCTCTCCCCAAACCAGATGTGATCTATCTAAGTGGGCTTATGGCAATGATTTTTTTTTTTTTTTTTTTTTTTTAAATTCAATGTGCTGAACTGTTGAAAATGTGATGAACACCTTATGCACTGACAATTTTTGTGATCACCTTTTAAACAGAAATCACGCAAGCTACTCAGTAGTTCACTATTTTACATTAACAAAAAGTGAGTCAAGTTCACTGGGCTACGACTGTTGAGAATTCCCGTAAATTCGAACAACGTTTCGTTATGGAGTCTGCCACTATCAATGTCAAGAACGGTCAATGATGCGGCTGTAGTGGTGTAAGGGAAGTAACTCGTGTAATCTTAATATCAGTAAGGCAGGCACAGTTATCTCGATTGAATAACTACCGTACCCAGGTGGCTCGTACGCGAAAAGAAAATGGCGAAGGGAAGCAACTCATGTAATCTTAATATGATTAAGGTAGGCAGAGTTATCTTGGTTGAACAACTATGGCGCACCACGTGGCTCGTTTCCCCTACAGACAGACTTGAAAACCACCACGTAGCACCACACGTGCTTGCAGGAGTTTGCGCTAAAAAGCACGCACCGAGTCAGAGCATACATACACCCTTATAGTTTTACCTATATCACTTCATTCACTGTATTATTCTGCCCATTGGGGAATGTTCCAAGTCAGTCCTGGAAAATTCGGGACGCTCTCTTGGCACAGGGTAAGCTACCACACACACACACACACACACACACAGTGACACTAGTGACCCTACCGCATACCATAAACTTCACAGCTAAGTGAAGGCAAGACCACGCTACCGCCAAAAGCGAGTAAAATCCATCTCAACAAAGATCACAGTGTTAAAATCCTGTGAGGCAAAATCATCAGTTATAAAACCGCTCAATCAACCGGGCCGGCACCCGCAAAGGCATACACATGTATAGATAACTTACCTCTGCAGATTTCCAGTCGAGTCGGTCAGACGGTCTCCAACGTTACCAAAACGCGTGGACTTTTGACAGGTGAGGGGTCGCCGGCAATTCCACTCCGGTTGCCCACTGAGCTTGCAAAATTCAACTGAGCACCTCAAACGATGTCTCTTGACGTTTTCAGCAGTTAAACTGCATGGCTTGCTGGCTCGAACAATCACTTGGGCCACCTGCCTTCCACTCACAGGCCTGAGCACTGAACGGCCTCACGTGAAGCACGTGAAACATCGGTGCCACAGCCCCCCTCCCCCTCCCCCCAACAAACAGTTGTACAGAACACACTGAGCATACTTTTTACGTGCATGTAGTCACCCACTTCACTGTTGCTGGCAAGTCGTGACTGTAAAAGCTGTAGTTTTAACTGAACATTTTGCTCGGTTCGATGTTAGCGGTGATTGAGAAAATTCACAAGTGCTTATGTGTGCACGTGTGCGCTCCTATCTCTGTGTGCGCGTGTGTGCGTGTCAGCGCGCGTGCGCCGGCGCGTGTGTGTGTGTTCGTGCGTGAGTGCCGCGTAAATGAGTGTGTGCGTGCGTGTGTGCGTGTCAGTGTGTGTGCATGTGTTTGTGTATGTGTGTGCGTGCGTGCGGGCGGGCGGGCGGGCGGGCGCGTGCGTGCGTGTGTCAGTGTTATTCCAACCGATACTGAAACTGTCGCCAAACTTTTCTTCAGTGCAACATCTCACATAATCACCATTAGCCGGTTGATGTTATTTGCTGCGTCCGGCTGTTACTGATGATGCTGATGATGATGTTTACTCGCCGTTTTCTTTAGTAATTTTATGGGTTTTGATATTGCTGATTTTTGTTGCTGTTGTTGTTTTTCTCTTGTTTTTGTTGGTGCTGTTTTTCTAGCTTTGCTCCACACAAATCTCAGTGTTTATTGTTGACTGCCAACTTTCTGAATTAGAGAGAGAGAGAGAGAGGGGGGGGGGGGGGGGGGTTAAAAACAGAAAAGAAAATCTGAAACAAGGATGACTGCTAGCGTTCTAAAATAAAACCCAAACACATCAAAAGTTAAAAGGCACACTAATTTCATATGACAATACAAAACATTGTCATATAAAATTAGCGTTCCTTTTCACCGTTTATGCATTTGAGTTAAAAAGAAAGCGCATTCTAACAGGAAAGAGCCATGTTTGAAAGAGAAACACTCACTAGACAGGAAATGTTTTTACTGGGTCAAATAAAACAAGAGTATTGAACAAACTGACAGGTATTGATTTGATTCCTTTCACCGTTTGTATTTCTCGCAGAATAACGCTCGGTCTGTGCGTGCGTGCGTGCGTGCGTGCGTGCGTGCGTGCGTGCGTGCGTGCGTGCGTGCGTGCGTGTGTGTGTGTGTGTGTGTGTGTGTGTGTGTGTGTGTGTGTGTGTGTGTGTGTGTGTGTGTGTACGGGAAAGAGAGAGTGACTGTGTGTATGCGTGCTGTGCGTCAGTTAGGGTGCGTGTGTGCGTGCGTTCATGCCTCTCTCTCTCTCTCTCTCTCTCTCTCTCTCTCTCTCTCTCTCTCTCTCTCTCAGGTGTGTGTGTGTGTGTGTGTGTGTGTGCGTGCGTGCGTGCGTGCGTGCGTGCGTGCGTGCGTGCGTGCGTGCGCTGGGTGTGGTTGGGTGTGTAGCTTAGACACTGTAACTGTGTGATACATATCCAAGGTAAAGCATTTAATATCCTTACAATCGGGAATGATTATTGTAATTATGCCACTGTAACTGTGTGATACATATCCAAGGTAAAGCATTTAATATCCTTACAATCGGGAATGATTATTGTAATTATGCCACTGTCTCCTTGGCCGGCATTGCTTTGCTCTTCATACAGCTTCGGTGTGTGTTCCAAAGACATAAACACACACATTTTTTCTCTCTCCAAAAACACGGTCCTTCATATCTCCATGTAAAATCCATGA
Organism: Alviniconcha marisindica; assembly: GCA_018857735.1. Classification (NCBI taxonomy): domain Eukaryota; kingdom Metazoa; phylum Mollusca; class Gastropoda; family Provannidae; genus Alviniconcha; species Alviniconcha marisindica. The sequence goes on from JABMCL010002484.1 coordinate 1,902,797, forward strand.
ATCCTGGCCTCCGCCCTTCGCCTGGTATAAATGTCATGGTTGACTGGGCGATAACAATCGATTATCTATTTATATGACCACCGCTCTTTTAAAGACACCTTTTTTGGTTTTATCTGGTGGTCTTAAAAGAAGGGTTCACTGTACAGCGAGTGCGGAACTTCTGGACCTCTCAGCAACCAACAGTCCTCTCAATGGTAATACGTGTGGACGATTAAGCTTTAATATAATAATTAAAATATTCAAATATTTGTAGAGCGCAAAATCTTGTCCCTAGGGACCATTCTCAGCGCGCGCGCGCGCACACACACACACACACACACACACACACACACACACACACACACCACGAGCGCTCTGACTATACAAAGCTTAATTTACACAGCTTAAAGTTGTAGTTTTGGTGAGCCCTGTTGTTGGGAGTCAAGCAGGGCGTCAGAAGCCAAGGTCTCAGCATGCACCCACCATCTCCCAGAAGGCAGCCATCCCGTAGTGGTGGAACTGCATCAAACGCAGGGAAACCCGAGCTCTCCCGAACATCGTGGACGGACCCTGGCCACTGAACGACGCAGCTGAGAATCTCGAGGTCCGCATCAAAAAATTAATTAGCTGCACGTTGATGCTGTGATATGCCTTCCTGTTCACATACTCGTGCTCATTCTGGCTCGGTGCAATCGCCTTTGCACGAGTGCAGTCAATACAGCCAATGACATTTGGAAAATCTGCCATTGTGCAAAAACGCTGCTTCGTTTTGGTTGTGCCACGCACGCCGTCGAAAGCCGCGTAATTCGCCAGATGGCTCGCAATGGCATTCGACACACGTCGAATGCAGCTGTGCACATTTGCCTTTAACACACCAAACAGGTCTCGGATCACGAGCTGAAACGTTCCTGTTGCGTAAAACCGAAAAGCGATGATCACGTGCATTTAACTGACGCAGGCAGACTTCCTTTTCTGGCTGCAAGTTACTGTAAGTCACCATCAAGCTCATCGATTAGCTCTAGGTGCTCAGGGCGTGGACATGGAAAACGCTGAAATAATTCCATGTCGTCATATAAATCTAATGGATTTGGGGAGTCCTTCTGTCACGAAAAACACGACCCCTTCGAGTTGGACTGTGCACAAACGTGGTGCAGCGGTCATGATTAATATCGTACCAAACAGCGCGAGTTTGTTAGCAGCGGCAAGCTAATGCTAGCGCAGAGCAGCTTAAGCGGAGAGAAGGATGTGTTATAAACTATGACCGTGATTAGGATCTCGGTAGGCACTGTAACCATTTATATCCAAGACAAGCTTGCTTTACAGACTTAAGAGTTCAGGAGCTGTGTGAAAGTCGAGGTGGCCGTCCTGGGCTTTCCGTCCTAATGAGCCTTACGGTTTCTGTGCACGTAAAGGAACACTGAACCATGCTTCGGCATTGGTCACAGTTTGTCCCTAACATGTCAACCGACATCCGAGGGCATGAAGCTCTACATCATCATCATCATCATCATCATCTTTACAGATTGTCCCTAATATGCTCTTTAGCATCTGAGGGCATTAAGCAAAAAGACAGATAGATAGACTGTAACCGCTTCACTAGCCGCAAAAATATCACTTTACGCTTATAACAATCGCTTGGGACGGCGTAAATGGCTTTATAACCGCTCTATTAAACCGGCTCCTGGCTGGACTGGAATACATATGGTGGTCGTAAAAGAAAAGGTTCACCGAACAAAGAGTGTAGAGTGTATGGACCATTCATCAGCCAATCGTCCTGGTCGGGCTGGAATATTTATGGTGGTCTTAGAAGAAAAGGTTCATTGGACAAAGTGTGTCGAGTTTTATGGACCATTCCGCAGCCAGTCGACCTGGTTGGGCTGGAAAATCTATAACTGTCTTAAAAGAAGGGTTCACTGTACGGCGAGTATTGAGTTTATGGACCATTCAGCAGCCAAACAGCCTGAAGTCGGCTGAAGCGTTGCTTTACGTCCACAGAAACCGTAGGTTTACTAGGGACGGGAGCCCAGGATGTCCACCTCAACTTTCACACAGCTCCTGAGCTCTGTGAAATATCCTGGTCTGGCTGGTATAATTTTACGGCTGTCTTAAAAGAAGGGTTCACTGTACGGAAAGTGCCGAGTTTATGGATAATTCAGCAGCCAAACATCCTGGTTGGGCTGGAATATCTATGGCTGTCTTACAAGAAGGGCTCACTGTACGGCGAGTGCAGAGTCTCTGGACCACTCAGCAGCTCTTCGTCTTGCTGGACCTGGAGGAGAGTGAAGGCCCTCAGAACGTTCGCCGTCAGCGTTTCCTGGCACTGCAGCATACGGAGCAACTCGGGGTTGTCCAGCTCAGACAGGATGGCCATGATCTTCTCGGTCAGGTCCGGGTACATGTGATGCACCAGAGGAAACAGGCACCGAATCAGCGTCTGAGAGAAAGCACAGACCAGGTGATATAAACACACAACATGTGATGCATCCGAGAAAACAGGCACTGAGAGAAAGGACAGACCAGTTGTCATAAATACACGACATGTGATGCACCAGGGAAACAGCACTCAATCAGCGTCTGAGAGTGAGTAACTTGGTGTTATACGCCCAGTCAGCCAGTACAGTTATATCAGGGCGAGAGCGTCTGAGAGAAAGAGCAGACCAGTTGTCATGAATACACCTTCAGGCTTTTTCTTTTCTTTTTTGAGTCGGCCTTTCTTTTCTTAATTTTTTAGTTTTTTGCTTGTTTCTTTTTTAAATATTTGTTTTATTTTCTTGTTTTCTTCTTATTATTATTTTTCTTCTTTTTTCTTTCTTTCCTTTTTTCCCTTTTCCGACTTTTTTCTGTTTAAGGCCTTCGGTTTTTCCCCTACACTTGGACCTAAACATCTTCAAGCTTAGTGATAAAGAAAACATCTGGCACTGGATCAGCGGCTGTGAGAAAGAACAATGAGTTGTTTAACAGAAACATTCAGACTTATTTAGGTCGAAGTGCAAAAAAGCAGAAAAAAAGCGAGTAACTGATTGTTGAGGCACCATATTTTGATCTAGAAAATCTTAGAGTGAATCTGGAAGAAGAAGAAGAAGAAGAAGAAGAAGAAGAAGAAGAAGAAGAAGAAGAAGAAAAAAAGAAGGAAAACAAGAGAGGAAAAAATCCTACTCCCTTCACAAAGAGCCTATTGGATGCGGAGACCACTACACACCTGTTTCTGCACTTGCGGAGGGACAACATCTAACGTGTCCACATTAACCGGCCCGTCTTGTCCGATACCCGCCTCACGTTGCGTCGAAGCCTCGTCGTCACGTCGTCTCTTCTCTTCTTTGAACGGAGCCACGTCATAACGCTGACCCCTTTCTTCGGCAACGGATAAGTCATCGCTTTGTCTTTGTCTCCCTACTTCAGCAACGGCCAGGTCATCGCTTGATTTCTCTTCCCTAACAATGGCCACGTCTTCAGTTTGTCTCTTTTCATCAGCAATGGCCACGTCATCCGTTTGTCTCTTTTCAACAGTAATGGCCAGGTCATCGGTTTGTTTCTCTTCATCAGCAATGGCCACGTTATTGGTTTGTCTCTCTTTATCAGCAATGGCCGCGTCATCCGTTTGTTTCTCTTCATCAGCAATGGCTACGTCATCCGTTTGTCTCTCTTCATCAGCAATGGCCACGTCCTCGCATGATCTCTTTTCATCAGCAATGCCCACGTTATCGGGCTGTCTCTCTTTTTCAGCAACGTCCTCGTCATCGCTTTTTCTCACTTCTTCACCAACGACCACTCTACCGCGTTGTTTTTCTTCTTTCTCTTCTTCATCAATGGTCACTTTATCACGCTGTTCCTCTTCTCCATCAATGACCACTTTGTCACGCTGTTCCCCTTCTCCACCAATGGCCACTTTATCACGTTGTTCCTCTTCTTCATCAATGGCCATATTATCACGTTGTACCTCTTCTTCATCAACGGCCACTTTATCACGTTGTTTCACTTCTCCATGAATGGCCACTTTATCACGTTGTTTCTCTTCTTCATCAGCGGCCAGTTCATTGCGTTGTCTCTCTTCCTCATCCACGGTGTCATCTTCCTTGGCCTTGTCATCCTGCAGCACAGCAACGGCTTCCTGCACCTTGGCCTTCAGCAGCTCCTGCGACTCCAGAACGAGGAGCAGCTCCTTGTCGTCCATCCCTAGCAGTATCTTAGTGATCTTGCCGGCCAGGTCCGGGTGCATGCGCTGAATCTTGGGGAACAGGCGCTCACTCAGCATCTGAAACAACAGCACCAGTTAAATGCAACAGAGAATAACTATGTTCATCTTTGCTCTTCCCTGTCTCGGGAGGAAACGAATAGTTCGTGAGCACTCCAAAGGTTAAATCGGCCAATTTTTCGTGGGAGCATGCAGACTGGTTAATCTACAGACATAGCACAAGCACAAGCCAACCAAACAACACACAATATGTACACATAAAAATAACACCGGAATGCAAACACCACTAGCATTTGTGGTTTTGTTGTTTGTTTGTTTTTTCTTCTCTCTGTCTATCTGTCTGTCTTGTCTGTCTGTCTGTCTGTCTGTCTGTCTGCCTGTCTGTCTGTCTGTCTGTCTGTCTGTCTGTCTCTCTCTCTCTCTCTCTCTCTCTCTCTCTCTCTCTCTCTCTCTCTGGCGGGGGGGGGGGGGGGGGGGGGGGGGATTTCTTTAATGTAAATGATTCTAAACTGAATATTGAATTCTAAAATATTCTAAACTGATGTCTCCTTTTCGCTGTCTTCGCTCAGCCGCGGATACTCGGATCTTCTGTGTTCCTAAGATGAGCAGAAGGACCCTGGGGGAGAGATCCTTTCAATACATTGGACCTGTGCTCTGGAACTCACTTCCTCTCTCTGTCAGGCATTCGTCTTCACTCTCTTAAGTCAGAACTGAAAACCCATCTCTTCTCTTCTGCATACTGATCTGTCGTTTTTACCAATCCATCATCAGTAATGCATGTATTTGTAGTGTGTGTGTGTATGTGTGTGCACGCGCGCGCGCGCGCGAACGTGTGTGTGTGTGGCGCGCGCGCGCGTGTGTGTGTGTGTGTGTGTGTGGCGCGCGCGCGCGCGTGTGTGTGTGTGTGTGTGTGTGTGTGTGTGTGTGTGTGTGTGTGTGTGTGTGTGTGTGTGTAAATGAGTGTATCCTTATGTCTTTGTAAGCGTTCTGGGCTCTTACGAGATGAAGCACCATAAATAATAATAATAGTAATAATAATAATAATAGTAATAATAATAATAATTTGTTATTATTATTATTGGCTACAAAACAACAACAACAACACTAATCGTTGCAATCTGACTTAGGACAACCCCCGCAGTCTCTGCTGCTCACGGTGTCACTTTATTCGAAGCCACATGTTATTATTATTATTGGCTACAAAACAACAACAACAACACTAATCGTTGCAATCTGACTTAGGACAACCCCCGCAGTCTCTGCTGCTCACGGTGTCACTTTATTCGAAGCCACATACGTAGTGTGCATGCGTGTTTAGCTGTAACCTGCCACCTGCACGTTGGGCAGAATGACCGGGGTCTTTTACGTGCTACTGCGGCCGTAACACGTGGGTGGAACGGATTTCGAAATAAGAGTCAGCACAGAAAGTCGACCCTGGAGAATAAAATTCGCCCACCGCTCCTGCCGGGGCTCGAACCCGGGACCTTTTGATCAAGATCGAGTCTTTGAGTTACAGCACTGTAACCGAGTCATAGTTGCATACGACTAGAGCGCAGCGGATCTGCTCGGAAGCAGATAATAGTGCTATGGCTGCCATTCCGAGGCGTTAAAGGCTCATCTCGAGATTATGAAGCGCTCGACAAGTGTTCAAAAAAGTAAAATAAAATGTTGGCTGAAGGACTGGTAGGAGATATGGCATGCTCCTTTCTTAGAACTTGTGTTATTGTGTTTTGACTTTGCAAAGCATGCGAACAGTTTCTAGGCTCCAGTTCCTTAATTGTGACGGTACAATTATAAGACTGAGTCCATAAACCACAACGTTAAGAGAAAAGAGAGCTGAAGCAGAAGCGAGGTCCTTTCACTTAACTGCTAAATACTTTACCGGTAGGCAAAACTGGTGCATTGGGAAACGAGGAACGTGGGGTGCCATATTTATTCAATCGAGATAACTCTACACACCTTAATAATATTATGATTGCACGAGTTATCTCCCATAAAGCTCCAAGGTTGTATGTAAGACTTACCGAAGAAAAACACCAGTAGTGTTGGTGGATGTTTTTCTGCGGAACAATACACAGGCTTCGAGTTATTGGTGCCATTGTTCCTAACAGTTTACTGAATGATGGGAAGTTTTTTGTTTTGTTTTTTGGTGTGTGTGTGTGTGTGTGTGTGTGTGTGTGTGTGTGTGTGTGTGTGTGTGTGTGTGTGTGTGTGTGTTTTGTTTGTTTTCCCGATGTGGCTTTAATTTCTTGGGTGCAGTCCGTTTTTTTCTGGGAGAAATTCTTTTCTAGAAAAACAACACAGTGCTGTGTATTACTCGGAAAAATACACCCGTCCTACAGCGTTTTGTTTCTACCCCCCCCCCCCCCCCCCCCCCCCCCCCCCCCCCCCCACCCCACCCTCCCCCTACCACACTGGCACTACAAAAATTCCCCGGCAGTGTAAGGCTTAAACTTACATCGTTCCGTTCCTCAGCGGAGAGAGCTTCCAACACGTCCGCAGTCGGCGGCGGTTCCTGTTTCGGGATGGCCGCTACCCCTTCGTTCTCGTCCACCTTCACGCACGCCTCAGCTGAAACCGCCGTCTGCAGAACGTTGGCCGCGGAGAGGAAGGCCTGAGTCTGGTGGTGCCTCTGCAAGGCTGTGTAGGCCTCCGTCACCCGGGCCACCAGGACCTCCTTGGACCGCAGCATGAGCAGCACCTGGGCAGCGTCCAGCTCCAGCAGCATCCCCGTGAGGACGGAGGCCAGCGTGCGGTCAGTGCACATGGCCTCCACCAACGGGAAGAGGTACGTGCCCAGCACCTGAAGGAGAAAGGGAGGTCGAAGAGTTCATCGTTGTGGTCGCCGGTTGGTTCTGGGCTGCAGACAGCCTCCAGGCACTGGTCGACTGAAGGTCTTTTTTTTTCTTTTTTCTTTTTTTCTCTTTTTTTTTCTCGCGTTTCTCTCTCTCTCTCTCTCTCTCTCTCTCTCTCTCTCTCTCTCTCTCTCTCTCTCTTTTCTTTCTTTTTTTCGCGTTTTGTTGTTGTTTTTTTCTTTTCTTTTTTTCTTCTTTTTTTCTTTTCTTTTTTTCTTTTCGATTAACTTACCCGAAAAATACTGTCGTCTGATTGAGTGCAAAGGAGCTGCGCTAAAATGATCAGTGTTTTGTATGATTTCATCACACACAGTCTCCCTGTGTTTCTCTGTCTTTGTCTGTGTCTCTGTTTCCGTCTGTTTGTCTACCTGTCTGTTTGTCTATCTGCCTGTGTGTGTGTGTGTGTGTGTGTGTGTGTGTGTGTGTGTGTGTGTGTGTGTGTGTGTGTGTGTGTGTGTGTGTGTGTGTGTGTGTGTGTGTGTGTGTGTGTGTGTGTGTGTGTGTGTGTGTGTGTGTGTGTGTGTGTGTGTGTGTGTGTGTGTGTGTGTGTGTGTGTGTGTGTGTGTGTGTGTGTGTGTGTGTGTGTGTTCACCTAACTCGAGCAGGCCAGTTGACGAATGTTGTTTTGGAATAATAGACTGTTTACAAAAGGAAATCACATTTGTCTTGTTATAGAATTTAACCGATGTTCCAAAAATATTCATGAGGTCCGTGAATTAGAGAGAGAGAGAGAGAGAGAGAGAGAGAGAGAGAGAGAGAGAGAGAGAGAGAGAGAGAGAGAGAGAGAGAGAGAGAGAGAGAATTATAACCTATGAAGGTTGCTTTTGTATAAAATCTTTCTGAAAAGAGTAAACTTTCACATCATTGAACTGACCTCTCTTTGGCTTCGAAGCGGGGCTGCAACGACACTTGCAGCCGTTGCAGGCACCTGTCCAAGGATGGGCATTGCTCTCGTGATGGACATCGCCCTAGTTTCAACAGCAGCACCAGCAGTAGCAGCAGCAGCAGCAGTAGCAGTAGCAGTAGCCGTAGTAGGAGCAGTAGCACCAGCATAGACAGATACTTTAAAGCCGTGAGCCTGGAGCATGGCGACGGCTTCCTCCACTTTGGACCTCAGCAGCGACGGCTCGGACCGCAGCATGCGCAGCAGCTCCTTGTTGTCCATCTCCAGCAGCATCCCTGTAATATTTCTGGCCAGGTCCGGGTACATGCTCTGGATCAGGGGGAACAGGCGCTCACCCAGCATCTGAAGAACGCGAAGGAGTGCGATGTGTAATGATTAAGAAGCGACGTGTAATGATTAAGAAGAAGGAGATAAAGGAGGAAGAGGAAGAAGGTGAAGACAGGAGCAACATCATCAGCGAGAAGAATAAAAGGAGGAAGGAGGAGGAAGAGAAAAAAGACCGAAAGCACAACAACAATAAGCGAAGGAACACAAAGAACAGAAACAAAAGAAACAAAAGAGCAATCGGAAAGAAACAACACAGCAACAACAAAAATAAAAATGAAACAGCCCCCCCAACCCCCCAGCCCTTCATAAACACACACACACACACACACACACACCACACACACACACACACACACACACACACACACACACACACCACAAAACACAACCAACAAGCAAAGCTGTTGACCATTGTTCAGTGGACTCTAATCAACTCCTCCAACCACCTGACCTGTTTCTGTTCCTGGGGAGGTGCAGCAGCCAACATGTCAGCGGTCAGCGGTTCGTATTCTACAGTGCTGACCTGCCCCTTTCTGACCGCGCCACTGGACAACCTCGTCGCTACCTCTTTCTTCACGGTGACCGAGGCCTGTTCCTTGGCCTGGTGAGTTTGCAGAACAGCAACGGCTTCCTCCACCTTGACCTTCAGTGATTCCTCTGACTCCAGCATGCGAAGCAGCTCCGTGTTGTCGATCTCCAGCAGCACGCCGGTGATCTTGCCGGCCAGGTCCGGGTACATTGTCTGGATCAGCGGGAACAGGCGCTCACCCAGCATCTGAAGAGCAAGACACAGAGTGCGATTTTTAATAATTGAAGAGAAGGAGACGACCAAGAAGCCAAGAAGAAGAATGGAGAGGAGGCAGAAGAAGAAGACAATAGCGACATCAACAGCTAGAAGTAGAAGAGGTGGTGGAGGAAGGAGGAGGAACAAGAACAAAACAAAACCAACACACCAGCAAACAAAAGCACAGAACAAAAGCAAAACAAACAAGTAAACCAAAAAACAGAACATTGGCAAAAACCAACGAAGGAACAAAGAGAACGAAAGCTACCTTCCAAAAAACAAGAAATCACCAAAACAAAAAACAGCAGATTAAAAGGAAAACAAACAAAAGAACACTCAGGAACAGTAAACAAAATCAAAAGCTGTTGACCCACTGGTTAACGGACTCTAGTCCACTCAGCTGACCTGTTTCTGTTCCTGGGGAGGTGCAGCAGCCAACATGTCAGCGGTCAGCGGTCCGTATCCTACAGTGCTGACCGGCCCCTTTCTGACCCCATGACTGGACACTCTCATCGCTGCCTCTTTCTTCACGGTGACCGCGGCCTGGTCCTTGGCCTGGTGCGCTTGCAGAACAGCAACGGCTTCCTCCACCTTGACCTTCAGTGATTCCTCTGACTCCAGCATGCGGAGCAGCTCCTTGTTGTCGATCTCAAGCAGCATGCCGGTGATCTTGCCGGCCAGGTCCGGGTACATTGTCTGGATCAGCGGGAACAGGCGCTCACCCAGCATCTGAAGAACAAGACACAGAGTGCGATTTTTAATAACTGAGAAGGAGACGACGTAGAAGCCAAGAAGAAAAATGGAGAGAAGGCAGAAGAAGAAGACAATAGCGACATCAACAGCTAGATGTAGAAGAAGGGGTGAAGGAGGAGGAACAAGAACAAAAGCAAAACAAACACACCAGCAAACAAAAAGAACAGGACAAAAGCAAAACAAACAAGCAAACCAAAAAACAGAACACTGGCAAAACCAACAAAGGAACAAATTAAGAGAACGAAAGCTACCCCCCCCCAAAATAAAGCAAAACAAACAAAAGAACAATCAGGAACAGTAAACAAAAATAAAAGCTGTTGACCCACTGGTTAACGGACTCTAGTCCACTCAGCTGACCTGTTTCTGTTCCTGGGGAGGTGCAGCAGCCAACATGTCAGCGGTCAGCGGTCCGTATCCTACAGTGCTGACCGGCCCCTTTCTGACCCCATGACTGGACACTCTCATCGCTGCCTCTTTCTTCACGGTGACCGCGGCCTGGTCCTTGGCCTGGTGCGCTTGCAGAACAGCAACGGCTTCCTCCACCTTGACCTTCAGTGATTCCTCTGACTCCAGCATGCGGAGCAGCTCCTTGTTGTCGATCTCCAGCAGCATGCCGGTGATCTTGCCGGCCAAGTCCGGGTACATTGTCTGGATCAGCGGGAACAGGCGCTCTCCCAGCATCTGAAATAGGCAGGTGCTTAAAGAGAAGCTTGGGAAAGCATTGCAAAGAAGGATTGTCTCGTATTTGTTAACGAGGTGATCCATTCGTGACCAAAGCTGTCATAACTGAAGAAGAATGGTGGTGGTGGTGGGTGTGGTGGTGGTGTGTGTGTGTGTGTGTGTGTGTGTGTGTGTGTGTGTGTGTGTGTGTGTGTGTGTGTGTGTGTGCGCGCGCTGAGAATAGCCTCTTTGGACCAGATTCTGCGCTTTACAAATACTTTTATTATTATTATTCTTTATCATATCTGTGTTTTGCGCCATTGTTGATGACAAACAAAGATGATTTCGCGAGAAGCTAAGCAGCAAGAGATACAGCCCCCCGCCCAACACATACACACACTCACACACTGGGAGAGAGGGCGTGGGGAGAGAAAGAGGGTGGCAGAGAGAGAGAGAGAGCGAGAGCAAGGAGAAAGAGAGGAGGGAGGGGAAGCAGGACGGTGGGTTGAGAAGAACAGGCGAAAGACGAGGGAAACAGAAAAAGAAGAGAGAAATGCTGGTTATGGAGAGAGAGAGAGAGAGAGAGAGAGAGAGAGAGAGAGAGAGAGAGAGAGAGAGAGAGAGAGAGAGAGAGAGAGAGAGAGACAGACAGACAGACAGACAGACAGACAGACAGACAGACAGACAGATGTATGAGACAGGAGGTTAGAGAGACAGAATGAAAAGGCGTGAGGGAGAGAAACAAATGAGTGGGTGGGGGGGGGGGGGGGGGGGGGGGGGGGGGAGGATGCATGAAGATGAAGAGATCGAAAAGGACAGACAGAGTATGGGGAGGGGTACACAAAGACAGAAGGGGTGGGGTTGCGGACACACCTGCTTCTGTTCCATTGGGGAGGGAGCGGCCAACGCTGCCCAGCTGGTCTTCTTCTGAGGGTGATGGACGTCAGCACTTTGGTGGAACCATGGTAAAACCACCGGTGTGTAAATATTCCCGCCGGTAAGACTCGCCCCCGACTTGCCGGACACAGATACAAAGGTATATGTACATAATTATATCAGTCAGGAGAAGGTTGCCTTTATGGCGAACGTCTTAGCGAGTCCAAAGCGCTTCATAATAATGCACACGCACTTACACAGGCAGGCGCGCGCGCGCACGCACACGCACACACACACACACACACACACACACACACACACACACACACACACACCACCACCACCACCACCACCACCACCATCACCTCACACCACACCACACCACACCACACACCACCACCATCGCACCACTACACACGCAAATCACCACCACCATACCACACACACCACACACACACACCACCACATCACACGCACACCACCATCACCACATCACACGCACACCATCACCACACCACACAACACACACAACCACCACACCACACACACACACACACACACACACACCCCACTACCACCACCATCACCACCTCTACCACCACACACACACACACACACACACACACACACACACTCACCACAGCCAGAGGGCTGGACGTTTGTGACTTGAATTTATAGCGACCCTGCAAGACGAGCAACAAAGTTTGATAGAGGGTATCCGCCCCTGAGCTGGGAGCCCCGCCTCCCTCCGCAACGTAATCACAAGCTTTCGAAGAACCAACACACAAGGGAGTTAACTGGCGCTCGAAAGACGTCACACAAACACAACAACAAAGACCTGAGTCGTCTACGGTAACTCTCACATGGCATGCGTGTAAATACAAGGTACGTAAACTCCACCAGAGGTACATCCAAGAATGTTAACGTCAACAGAAACCGTACGGCTTATTGGGAACGGGCAACGACCAAAGCTGGCTTGCTGGACGTTAATAGTTTCACAAACCGTTCCTCTGACAAGGTATGACCTGGATATAGGAGCCCCCCAAGCTACGAGCTCCCTAGACGCTGGGAGAGTTGCACAAAGCGTTAATTTGAGAATACCTCCTTGCACATAGTTCAGGAGCTGTGTGAGATCGAGGTGGCCGTCCTGGGCTGTCCGTCCTAACGAACCTTCTGGTTTCCGTGGACGTAAAGCTATATTGAACCATGCTTCGGCATTGGTCACAGCTTGTCCCTAATGTGTCAACTGACATCTGAGGACATTAAGCATCACTGCATCATCATCATCATCATCATTACCTCCTCGCAGTCCTGATATAACCGTACTGGTTGACTGGGCGTAAAACACCAACTTTCTTACCGCCTTGCAAAGAGCGACCGAGGAATAGTCTCGACTAGCCACTGATCGGATTTGATCGAAAGGAGTAAAAGGAAGAGAGAAAGCGTTAGGTACGGAGAGAGAGAGAGAGAGAGAGAGAGGGGGGAGAGAGAGAGAGAGAGAGAGGGGAGGTGAGGGGGGGGGGAGCGAAAGGAGGAGAGAGAGAGAGTGGGGGTGATCGGAGCAGGAGGAGGAGTGGAGGGGAGGGGTGGGGGGGGGGAGGAGGAGAGGTGGGGAGGGGAGAGAGGTGGGGAGGTGAGGGTGGTGGGGGAGAAAGAGTAAACCGAAAGAAGAGAGAGAGAGAAAGAAGAAGAGGAAAGGCTGAGATTACAAGTGTGTGGAACTGTGTTGACTGGTGGAATGCACAGTGACTGCATGGGAATCTGAATGGAGCGTTCAGGTGAGTGTTACTGGACTTATTGGACTTGCAGCGGAGATCTCTCGGCACCAGTGAGCGTGTGCCGTGACTTACTTTAAAGGTTTTGTCCAGAATGTTCCGCTAGTCTTTCGCTCGCTTGCTGTGCTTTTACGTGCCCACCCAACATGCCGCCCACTCTTCAGGAGTTTCGCGGCAGAATATTATTTGTAACGTTTTGATTGGATGAAACCGTTCGGGTGACTGGAAGCCGGGATTGCTCTGTAAGGCATTAATTAAACTCCAGCTCTACGTTCATGAATATTATTAGCTTCGCTATCTCCCGTTAGGAATGCTGACGTTGCGGTTAATAAGCCGATTAAGGACACGGTAGATATACCAGCAAGATGGACTTTGAGTGATACCATGACTGTCAGATTTATCTACCTCCTAGTATTTATCTATTTATCTACCTAAATACGTACCAGTCTAGGCAATACAGAGCAAAAAGAACAAGAATAGTAGCAACAAAGCCGAACACCAAAAACAAAGCATTACTTAATACAACTCAAAGCATCTGACCATCACGTAAGCTTTAAAACCGACCAACCAAACCAACCAATCAATCAGACAGCTACAACAACAACAACAGCTACAACAACAACAACAGCAACAACAACAAAAACAATAACAACACGTGACAAAACAACGACGAACGACGACAACAACAAAAACAACAGCAGCATATCCACGAGTTACGTACAAAGCCTACCGTTAGTCGTGGAGTCGTCCAGTTCCAGGAAGGATCCAGAACTCCACCAGCAACAGGTTCCACGAGAAAAGAGTCGGACCCACTTGCAGGAATGGCCGGACGAACAGAAGGATCGTTCTGACGCGTTTGGGCACCCGACAGGTCCTCTGCTGCCTCATCCTGAGCAGGAGAAACCCGCATCTGATTGGGAACCATGAACTGGCGCCACTGGGAGTTGATGGTCTCCGCTTGGATCTCTTTCTGCCGCTTCTCGCTGACGACAGACAAGGCCCTAAACTCTGCCGTAAGCTCGGCCAGACTCACCTCACAAGGTAGCCTCCCTTTGTATCTTACTACACCTTCCGGGTTTGCCACTGTTTCATCCAATGGCCCCGTAGGCTGGAACGGACTGTCCGATGGTGCCGTTTGCAGATCCCGTTCGGCGGAAGGTCGCTGCAGGTCTGGTGCTGTAGACGATGGGGATTTTGACGCGGTGTCTTCTTCGGTGGGACGTTTGCCGGAGGTAGAGGTGCCAGTGTCGACGCCATGTTGTTCCGCGGTTGAACCACTGAGCAGCTGGTGTTGTTGCTGCCGTTTGCGCCTCTCTGCGATTGCTTTCACGTTGGCTACAAGCCTGGAGAGGTTTCGAGTGGGCAGTGGAGGGTTTGTGGCGCTGCCGATGTCCTTCGCCATTGAGACTGTCAGTCTCTACACGTCAGTGTGGCGTACGTGACAGCACGGTGTGTGAACCAGGGGCGGTACAGTGGAGCCGCAGGAAAGGCCGAATGCCTCAACCCGTCCTTATGCAAACAGAAAGTAGGCTAATCGATTCAAACCCACACGCGCACATACACGTAAGCACGCACGCACGCACGCACACACACACACACACACACACACACACACACACACACACACACACACACACACACCACACACACACACACACACACACACACACACACACACACACACACACACACACACACACACACACACACATACACGCGCACACACTACAACACGCCACACACACACACACACACACACACACACACACACACACACACACACACACACACACACACACACACACACACACACACACACACACACACACACACACACACACACACACAACATGGGCCCTACAGTAGGCCTATATACAAAGCAGAGAGAGAGAAACACAGAGAGACAGATACAGAGACAGAGAGACAGAGACAGATGCAGAGAGAGAGAAAAGGAGAGAGAGAGAGAGAGAGAGAGAGAGAGAGAGAGAGAGAGAGAGAGAGAGAGAGAGAGAGAGAGCTTCATTCAGAGCTGCCCCAGCTGTACGTGTGTAATACAACAGAGGGAAAAAATCGACATAAACCACAGGCGCCTACCGAATTTCTTTCCATTTGAAGTTGAGTAATATTACTTCTTTGTCACCTTCTGGGTGGAAGACTTACGTAAATTTACTACTGCGAATATTTGCAACAAGGGTAGCACCTGTTCTCAGCAAGTGCTACACACGCACACACACACACACACACACACACACACACACACACACACACACACACACACACACACACACACACACACACACACACACACTCACACATACACACACGCATGCACACGCACGCACACACACGCACACGCACGTACACACACGCACACACACGTACGCACACGCACGCACACGCACGCACCACGAGCAACATCATAATCATACCAGCTGGAACAGAACAATCTAGGTCATCCATTTCACGTTGACATCTGGTACCTATGCGGTGCCATCGACACCTCAGCGCGACGGTGTGTCGAGTGCTTAAAACGGAAACTGACGGCGAGCGACGCAACACACACTACTGTCTCTCTCTCTCTCTCTCTCTCTCTCTCTCTCTCTCTCTCTCTCTCTCTCTCTCTCTCTCTCTCTCTCTCTCTCTCTCTCTCTCTCTCCCTCCCTCCCTCCCTCCCCCTCCCTCCCTCCCCCCCCTCTCTCTCTCTCTCTCTCTCTCTACCCTAATGGCTACTCACAGCGCACTCCAACTTCGTCGATCCCATAGTGAAAACACAGACCAGCCACGCAACAGACGCTCACGGAAACGTTGACCCAGCATTGCACAACAGTCACTTAACGACGAGTCGACGGGAATGTAGGTTAACCGACCAGGTCGACCAGGAAGCATATGTTACGTACTGACGTGTAGCCAAGGTTGTCAGAATACGGAATGAGCCACCATTGTCGAGTGACACCCACACCCACAAATCAAAATTCGATCTGGACTCACCGCTGCTGTTGATAATCAAACTGTGGTGCACGCAGCGAGGCCTCAACTCCGCTGGCGTTTGGCCAACAATTCTTCTTCTTCTTTTTCTCTCTTTTTTTAACTTCCCGGAAACTCGTCTGATTTCGATTCACTATTTATCAACTTGTCTGTGTCGCTCAGCGGCGGCAATGACCGTGACTGAGAAGTTGTTGTGGTCCGGAGATAGTTTCGCACAGAGTAACTATCGGGCCTGTGAACACGTCATCTGTCTGTCGGGACAGAGACAGACAGACAGACAGACAGACAGAGACAAAGACAGATAGACAGAGATAGACACAGAGAGAGGGAAGGCTAAAGGGAGTTTTTTTGCGGGGGGTGGGCAGGTGTGTGTGTGTGTGTGGAGGGGGGAGGGCTGAGAGGTGTGGGTGGAGATCGCCGGTGTTAGGGCTTTAAGCGATTTCTTCTGTGCACACGTTGAAACACCAGTGTTGCTGGATTTGAATGCAAACTTTTTGTGATCGTGCAGCTGCCCTTTTCTCTCAGCCTGTCATGTAACTGTTGTGGCGACTATTCACCCACCCACCCCTCTTTGAACATGAGCAAAAGACCAAAAGGTACCATCACCATCGCAAAAATGCCCCGTATAATTGACATCACAAAAACATAATATCGAATATTGTTAAAGATTATCTGAGATGATCAGTTCGAATTATGACATACCACAGGCGATTGAAATTGAAAAAGAAACTCTGAAACGAAATTGACTGCCAGCATCAGTTTTGAAAAAAAGATCAAACAGACGCACAAGGTTAGAGAACGCTTACTATTACACACAAAAAACCACACACACACACACACACACACACACACACACACACACACACACACACACACACACACACACACACACACACGCACGCACACACGCACGCACGCACGCACACACACACACACACACACATAAATGCAAAACGTTTAATCCGACAGTATAAAAATTGTGCAAATTATTGTTTGTCTGTTACTTGAAAAGACTGTTTTCAATGATTATTTTGTTGTTGTTGTTCTGGTTGTTGTTTTGAAACAGAACGAGGCCCCGAGCAATAGCGCTGAATCAACACACAAGGGAGTTAAT
>JABMCL010002484.1:1927500-1940000 GCA_018857735.1 Alviniconcha marisindica
GACAGACCTTGAAGCCGTAGACGTTGCTGAATTTTAAGGAACTCTGACAGATGCCGTTACTGCCGTCAGTGAGCTGCTTGCCTGGGGCACAGATGATGTTTCTGCATGAATTCTGAAAGACAAGATGCAATCACCAGGCTGATTTAATAATACTGGTGATGATGACGATGATGATAAAGATAATAACAGGTTATTTATGGCGCCCCATATCGTTAGAGCCCGCGGCGCTTTCAGATGCTTTCAGATGCGCCCGTGTCGTCACATTTACGCGCGCGCATGCACGCACGCACGCACGTACACACACACACACACACACACACACACACACACACACACACACACACACACACACACACACACACATACATACACAAACGCGCGCGCGCGCACACACACGCACGCACCCACACACACACGCAAACGCACGCACCCACAATTGCACGCACGCACACCTCCTCCCGCACGCACATACGCACATCACACACACACACACACACACACACACACACACACACACACACACACACACACACAACACACACACACACACACACACAACACACCACACACACAACACACCTCTGTCTGTCTGTCTGTCTGTCTGTCTGTCTGTCTGTCTGTCTGTCTGTCTGTCTGTCGTCCTGTCTGTCTGTCTGTCTTCTTCTGTCTTCTTCTTCTTCTCTCTCTCTCTCTCTCTCTCTCTCTCTCTCTCTCTCTCTCTCTCTCTCTCTCTCTCACACACCACACACACACACACACACACACACACACACACACCACACACACACACACACACACACACACACACACACACACACACACACACACACACACACACACACACACACACACACACACACACACACACACACACACACACACACTCACACTAAAAACACATAAATCAGTGGTGATGAATTGGTGGGAAAGAGAAGAAAGAAACGACAAACCATTATGCGAAAGAGAAGAGGCGCGTTTTCACTTTTGACTTAAAAGAATGGAGTGAAAAGGAATATGCCTGACAGAGAGGAAGAGAGTTCCAAATGACAGGTCCCATGTATTGTAAGGCTCTCTCCCCCAGTGTCCTTCTACCCATCCTCGGAATACAGAAGATGCGTGAACTGAATAAGCGTGAATGTATCAAAAATTGGTTTTCTTTTCATCCTTTCTCTACGGCGAACTTAAGATTTTGTGAGATGCAGACAGAAGGAGAGGAGGCGGTGAAGATGAGATGGGGAAGAAGAGGCAGAGGAGTGGGACATCAGCAATGAAGAGGAAGAAGACGAAGAGGCAGAGGACGTATCCTATCTGTTAAACACATACTGCGTGAACGTCCTATTCAGAAGAATGGACATGACTTCAGTGCTTCCAATTATAAGCTACAACAACGTAAGAAACATTTTGTATAATACTGATGTTATAAATTCTATTTTTAAATTGATTGTTCGTAGTCCTGTGGGTTCATAGTCCTGTGGGTAAGTTAGTATAATGTACAAATGTATGTGGTTTTGGTTTTATTTTTATTTTTTTTGCTTCTTTTGTTGTTTGTCTAATATCACCTCGATATAAAATAAAATAAAATAAAACATTGGTTGATTGACTGATTGAGGCAATGAACACAGAGAATGAGAAGGAAAAGGAGGAAAAAGAACAGGCGGTGGACAAAAGCAATGAGAAGAAGAAGAAAAAAAGAAGAGGCAATGGACACAAAGAATGAAAGGAGGAGGAGGAAGAAGAAGAAGAAGAGGGACGGAAGACAACTATGAGAAGGAGGAAGAAGAGGAGGAGGTGGACAAGTATAATGTAAAGAAGGCGAAGAAGAAGAGGTGATGGAGGACAACAATGAGAAGGAGGAAAAGGTGCGCGTAGCAGACTACAGTTAAACACACATGCATCCTACGTAAGTGGTTTCGATTAAAGTGACACAGTAAACTGGTGCATGGCTGTATGGTGTGCACAGAACATGCGCCGAGACGGCAGCAGTTTCCCGTGGCACCAGCGATGTAACTGGCGCTCGACAAGTGTTGATTTATTTATTTTTAAACAACTGTCGATGTACTCACCGTATTTGTATCCAAAAACTGGTCATTGAGACAGCCGTACTTAGATTCGAGAGTTCCGACCTCGGATCTCTCTACGTCATAATCGTCCTTGTCGTCATCAGTGAAGTCGAGGAGGATAAGAAGCGACAATTCCTGGTCGTTGCCCTCAACAGGCATTCCAGGCACGCCAGGCTCCATCACCAACTGAAACAAAATATATCAGAACTGAAACTGCGATTTAGTGGATCCAAACACATAAAAACTTCGAAAGAACCCTAATTATTGGGGCAAAACACAACTTGCCAATTTTCGGGGTAATCCCCTTTGTCAAGCTACAAAACGACACTTAAACAACAGTTAAATGGTGAAAACGATGAAAAATTAGATGGAAAGCTAATCCGCTTATCTTTTCTGGTTGAGCTATGTTGTTTTCCTGTACAGTGCTTAGAATATTCCCAGTAAATAAACAAACAGCGTTCTTTTGAACCTTATATGTGTTTGGATCTTGTTTTAGAACGCTAACAGTCACTCTTCTTTCAGATTTTTGCGATTTACTGACTTGTGTTTGAATTCGTGTGACGGCATTTTGAATGTGTGATTCGTCCTGAGGTGACCCTTTGCGGTTGACGGGACGTTAATACCCTAGAACTAACTAACTAACTAACTCACTCACTCACTCACTCACTCACTCACTCACTCAAACACAAAAAGGTTCAAACGAACGCTTATTCATTTTAACACGGACACACATACATTATGCAAATTTTCGGGGAAATCCCCTTTATCAAGCCACAAAACGACACTTAAACAACAGATAAACGGTTAAAAACGATGAAAAATGGAAGAAAAAGATTTATCTTGTTTTGGTTGAGTTTTTGCAACTTGTTCGGTGCTTGGAAGATTGGAAGATCTTCCAATCCGAAAATTTGCATTCTGTGTGTCCGTGTTAAAATAAATAAGCTTTCGTTTGAACCTTTTGTTTTCAGATTTTTTAAAACTAACTAACCAACCAACCAACCAACCAACCAACCAACTAACCAACTAACCAACTAACTAACTAACGAACGAACGAACGAACGAACCGCTTACCTCAGTCCAGCTTTTCCAAGTGTTGCAAAGGTAACAGAAGGGATTCTTGTATCTTCTGAAGTGTTGCTCAACGGGAGCGATCAACAGCAGACAGGCTTTCTCCACGTTGGCGTCATAGTTCGCCCACCACCCTGTGTCGTTGCAGCGGGACATCACAGGCTCCAAGCTGCACTCTCTGGCGTGGTCTGCAAAAGTCTCCGGACACGTGTAAACAACCTCGTTGTCCGCGTCTGAGATAGCGGCCCGGTACATCGCCGCTTGAGACGTGATAGCCGTGAGGGTAGAAGGGTCGATGACGGCGACGCTCATGTTCCAAGGCAGATACTGTTTGGCGGAGTGGCACTGAGCGCAGTAGCGGTTCTTGTACGTCATAAAGCTCTCTGTGTCAGTCACCGGCTGCGTCAGGTTCCAGTGTGACATCGCCGAGCTCTCACACTTCAGCGTCAGCGACTCGTCAGCGTCAGCCGGACATTGCGTCACCATGACGTAATCCGCAGTTCTTGGTGACCCAAAGGACGTTCTGGAACAGCGGACACTTCCGTTCACCCAGCCACTCGGTGGCTGGTGACCAAGCCTTGCGTACACGGCAGGGCAGCAGTCTCCGTAGACCTCACACGCTCTGTCATACCAACAAGACTGACAGTCCTTGGGCGCTATGGATCCGGCAGATAAACTGTACGCCATATTGCAGTAATCGTAGTAAGCCGCAGCGGTCTGCTGCCAGAACTCTGCTTCGTCCTCGATCTCTGTGCCGGAAGTGAAGGGAGAGGCCCAAAGATCATAATAGCTATCAGCTGAGGGTTCCTCGTTGAGGTCTTCCGAAGCACCATCGTCCGGAGAGTCCATGTTACCGTTCAGTGGGTCTGTCGCAGTCCTTTCGGAAGTTGTCAACAACGGATTCGGTGTTATCACCGACTGTGGTTCTGGTGGTGTATTTGACGGTTGAGTTAACGGCGTCACTGCTGCTGTTTTTCTCGAGTGATCAGATGGTGTACGCGATGACGACGGTGATGCAGAAGTTTGAAGAGCGTGGCTGTCTGGTGTTGGAACTGAAGATGTCTGAAGGGTATGGGCAAAGACCAGCATCAGAAGAGCAATGAGCCCATGCAGCTGATGGCAAAAGTGTGCGTGTGGCATTTTGCCCGTTTATCATACGCACAGTGGAATTCTGACAATTCTGGGAAGAGTCTTGGGGTATTCTTTTAAAACGGATTGCAACACAATCTGAGAAACTGAAACCCGAGCTGGACGTCTTTTTCTGTGAATCCTCGGGTGGGTGTTGACTGAGATAAACTGAGCCCTGCACGGTCCAAAATGATTGTGACTGAGCTTTGTTAAAGATACTTTCCAGCGCCACCAAGCGAAGGCATCTGCAGCTTACTGTTTGCTGTTCGCATCACGTCAGTGGGGGTTGGGGCGCGGGGGGGGGGGGGGGGAGGGGCGGAGGGCGCGCACGGGTGGCGGACAAAGAGTGAAGTTAATGTCCACACGACACGAAGGGACCGACCACGATATCAGACGCCGCTTGCAGTCACAGTTGGTAACCCATGCAGCAACGTCCAAAATGTCAAATCAATCTAGCAGGTCCGCTGGCTCTGACAATGAATGGGCTTCGCTCTACTGCATAATTCATCCGTTTGGTATCCACCTGCTTCGGCAGAACATTTCTGCAGATTGGATTAACCACGTCAGCACCAGGAGTTATAGCTGGTTATTTGTTTTACTGGACCCGAAAACAACATAGCTCAACTAAAAACAGATAAGTATCTCAGCTCTCCATCTCATTTTTCATCGTTTTTCACCGTTTAACTGTTGTTTAATGTCGCTTTGTAGCTTTATAAAGAGGATTACCCCGAACATTCGCATGTTGTGTTTTGTCAACGTGGCTTTGAACCTTTTATGTGTTTGAATCCTGTTTTAGAACACTAGCAGTCATTTTTGTTTCAGGTTTTTTGTTTGTTTTGTTTTTGTACAAAGTAAACTCAAGGAAAATCACACTTTTTACACCAGTTCAAAACACAAGTCACTAATACACAGGTTGAAAAGTAGCCAAAACTAACGCAGTTAAAAAGTAGGGAGAGGACTTAGAAAAAATGAAGGTTAATGTTTCGGGGAAGGTCGAAATTAGGACAAGAATAGCTTTGGCTGGCAAAGACCACATAAAGGCTTCCAGCCTAAGTAGATCTGATAATCATATCGTATCATATCATATCAAGAAAAAAATACCCGGCAGTGCGCGAAGCATGCATGGCTAAATTCTGAGACACTCCAGGCCTTAATGGGAAACATCCATCAGCTCTGGGCTCTCAGCAGAGGGGGCGCTAATTTCTGCGTCCGCAGTACCCCACTCCGGGACGCCACCAGGAGGAGCCCGCATAGCTAACAGTCAAAATGTGATATACGTGACTGTAACGTGATAAATATTTGAGTAAACTAAGTACTGAGATTCATAGCTGCATACGTATAATTATTACATTAACGTATGTGCGCATTGTTATTGTAGTTGTTGTTATTATTGAGTCGCGATGTTGTTGTTGTTGTTGTTGTTGTTGTTGTTGTTGCTGTTTTTGTTGTTGTTTTTTACGGGGAAATGAACTTAAAAGAAGAGGGAAGGCAGAAAAGACCGATATCGTAGCTGCAGGTTTAGCACACAATGGAATTCTGACCCACTCCAGACTTGAAATTTTGATTTTGGGTGGTTTAGGACCCGTAGCAGATGGAACTTTAATTTCTGCATCCGCAGTGCCCCACCGCTGTACGGTCGGGTCGCAGAAAAGCAGGATTCAGTAGTGGAGCTACCGTTGGTTACCTTTTCAAAGACTGTCATCGCCTGTGTCCTACGAACAAGTAGGGCTGGATTCATTGAGACAAAACCAAGGATTCAGAAGTAGAGCTACTGTAGGCAAAGTATTATCTTATCAATTAAAAAGCCGAGTTAAACACGGACGTACGCTACCAAAATAGCATCGCTTTCGACTGCTTCTCTGTGCTACCGTTGTACTACTTTCTAATCAGGATAAACGATAATGGCACATTAGCTGATGGAAACCACAGACAGTTGCTGAATATGTTTTACCGCGTGTCTGAAAAGCTGTTTGGCGGAATCATCACATACCGTTGAACAGTATGTCGCGTCAACTCATCAATAAAATATCGGACTGATGTGATGACTGATACGTCAATGGCCGGGGTTTACCTTAGAGAATAGGGAAATGTGATGACTGTCACTGTGGTTTGTTCCAGTCTCCATGTGCGGTGTGGTACCACAGACGCAGAAACCGAGGATATCGCTGCTGAGAATCCAATGTTAAACTGAAAGCCTGAATAATAATAACAATAGGGGTAATTTCTATAGCGCGGCATTTCACAGACAAGGGTGAGCACACACCTCTATACAAGATCAGAAAATATTCTAACACTAAACGTCAGAATGATAATAAAAAATATATAAGCATAGTATAGTATTCTTCGCACGCACACACACACACACACACGCACACACGCACACACGCACACACGCACACACGCACACACGCACACACGCACGCACGCACGCACGCACGCACGCACACACACTTACACACACACGCACACACACGCACGCACGCACGCACAGATACACACACACACACACACACACACACACACACACACACACACACACACACACACACACACACACACACACACACACACACACACACACACACACACACACACAACCACATACGCACACTGTAGTTTTAAATGCTTGATCTATTATAATATGAATTCTGCTTCTTATAATTTCTGCATTTCAGATTTAATGACATTTTTCCGACCTTTTTCTGCATCGTCCTTAAACGTTAAGTGATTAATTGAGTCATCTCCAATAGTGAATCTGACTTGCTTATGTTTTGATGTGCTATTTTTTAAACTGTTTTTCCTCCCGAAGTGTATGTATATATATATGGTTGTTATTGCCACAAACATTCGGGTGCAGTCTTTGGCATGGGAGTAATTCTGAGTTACTCTTTGGCATGGGAGTAACTCTGGAAGGTCACAACGACCTTGTGAGGCTTGGCGGCTTTGGAAAGCGTTTGATTTATTAACCGAATTTTCGCACACATCAGACACTGCTTGAGAATATTCGCTGAAGGCACGAGGAAGGGCCATGGCCGTCAGACCTGCACAGGAACCTTCCCGAAGGCAGCATTGGGCTCACACTGCCGAGAGACGAGTTGTAACGTATATGGGCGTTCCAGAACGCTTAGACACCATCTTAAACTGAACGGAACTGAATTGAACTCGAACAGCTACTCCTACACCCCCCACCCCCACCCCTCCCCACCATCACCACCACCACCCCAAAACGAAAAATCGACGTAAGTAGTACCTTGAAAACAAACGCACAGAGCACTGTTTCACTTGCTACTCAAGGAAACAAACGTCCGGCTAAACTATAGCCAGACCACCCAGCAATCCGTCAGCAAACAGCCGATCAAGCCAACGACAAGCATGTAACCACAGTGACATATCGCCTACAGTCCGCACAAAGACCTAGCTTCCAGTTGGTAATAGTCAATGAACGTGTCAATTATATAAGCTGCAAATTCGCAGCCTCTCTCTCTCTCTCTCTCTCTCTCTCTCTCTCTCTCTCTCTCTCTCTCTCTCTCTCTCTCTCTCTCTCTCTCTCTCTCTCTCCATTTTTCACTTAATCAGTAGTTTAGCAAAGGCTAGTTGTTGGACAGGTCTAAATTAACCTTAAATACATGATCCTTGAAAAATAAGGTATTCGAATTTGAGACCAAGTTCTCTCTCTGTCTCTCTGTCTCTGTTTCTGTTTCTGTCTCTGTCTCTGTCTTTCTCTGTCTCTCTGTCTCTCTGTCTCTGTCTCTCTCTGTCTCTGTCTGTCTGTCTGTCTGTCTGTCTGTCTCTCTCTCTCTCTCTGTTTGTGCGCGTGCGTGCGTGCACGCCCTCGTGCATGTGTGTGTGTGTGTGTGTGTGTGTGAGAGAGAGAGAGAGAGAGAGAGAGAGAGAGAGAGAGAGAGAGAGAGAGAGAGAGAGAGAGAGAGAGAAGAGAGAGAGAGAGAGAGAGAGAGAGAGAGAGAGAGAGAGAGAGAGAGAGAGAGAGAGAGAGAGATTGTTGTAAACCTTGTATTTCGCAGTCTCTTTTTGCAGTCTCAAATCAAAAATGTCATGTACTAGGTGTTTGACAAACCCTCAACGGCGAAGAGCTTTTAACGATCGTTCTATTGGTTTCTAGATCAAGCTCGACAATGCATGTACAGAAACTTTACACAATCACTCACCGCTTCCTGCTGCGAATGGAAATAGCCAAAAGAGACTGCGAAAACAAAGCAAAGGCCACAGAGAGAGACTACTTTCGAGCTCCTGGACTCCACAGTGAACGTTTAGCCAGCCTGGAGAGAGAGAGAGAGAGAGAGAGAGAGAGAGAGAGAGAGAGAGAGAGAGAGAGAGAGAGAGAGAGAGAGAGTGTATGGACGTGTATATACAGTGTGTTGGAGGAAGCTAGAGTCATACGTCACCAGCATTTGAAGCTGGATGTCACGTTTGATACCGTCGCAAAATATGGTAAGGGTGCAGACGTTTCGTTGTAGCCTGTCTGTGATGACAGCTAGGCTGCTACTGGATTTTGTCTAATTAATGTTTGTGTTTTGTGTATTGATTTATTTATTCTCCTGGCTTTGTGTTTTGTGTATTTATTGATTTATTTATTCTCCTGGCTTCCCAGGGCGCTATATCCCGTGGCAGCTGCTTGGAGCCGCCTTTCCTGAGACTATATAGTCGTGGTGACAGACTGTACAGCTGTATTAAATGGGCACGTAAATGAAAAAGCAAGCTGGCCAGAAACTGTAGAAAATGAGCAGATATTTAATTTTAGTCTTTACTGGTTTCTTTTGAAGTTCGTTATAATTCTATAGGAATTATTAACAATTGCATGTTAATAGTTGTAGCAGTAAGTGTTGGGGGAAGGATGTGCGCGCATGTGTATCGGCAATACACATAGCACTGTTGCCGATTTTATTCAGCAACAGTTATAAATGTTCCATTTTGAGTTTTAGTGTGTGTTATTATTTGATGTTTTCCTAGGACTGTTCTGCTAAAGTCATAACTGTTCCATTTTAATCGGAGCTGGCCTTCTGTGATACTTCAAAATGCACATATTACAAAATTAAGTTTTTTATGTGACTGTGACTTAGGGGTGGCTTGTTTTAGGGTGCATGGTTCGTAAGTCGGATGTGCAAGTTTACTCGGACCCGCCTGTGCGAACTGCGAAACGTTATGCCATGTCGTGTGTGTGTGTGTGTGTGTGTGTGTGTGTGTGTGTGTGTGTGCGTGCGTGCGTGCGTGCGTGCGTGCGTGCGTGCGTGCGTGCGTGCGTGCGTGCGTGCGTGCGTGCGTGCGTGCGTGTGTGTGTGTGTTAGCTTACATTGCATGAATAAGATTGTAATATTGTTGAATTTAACTTTATTTATAACTTTTATACATGGCTAACTGTAATGGTTTTTTCTATTTGTTAGTGTGCTGTATGAACGGAACGTCACCAAGACAAATTCCTGTGTACATTTAAATGTCATTGGAGAATATAATATCTCTGTGTGACAAGAACTACCAGCAAAAAACAAGACAAAAACAAAGCAAAAAAATGTGAAACAAGAATGACTGCTAGCGTTCTAAAAAAAGATCCAAAACACACAAACGGTTAAAAATAAAAAATAAAATAAAAATCAATTTATTAGGACAAAACACAACATATGAATTTTCGGGGTAATCCCCTTTATCAAGATACAAAATGATACTTAAACACGTCTAAACACGTCCAAGCATTGGACACGAAAACATTAACATATCTCAACCAAAACCAGATAAGTGTCTTAGTTCTACATCTCATTGTTTACCGTTTAAGTGTACACGACACGTCTTTCGAGCGTTAATTAATTTTACATCATTAATTCTATAATTTCAGTGTTCCCTCACCACGACAGTTGTTGCTTTTCTATCAGTGATTGCTGTTGGAACATTACTTTTTCTCCCCCACCTCTCCTTCCAGGAATCCTGCGTAGCTGTGGTTTTGGGACTGATCCTGATGGAAGGGACCGGTGAGTATAATACACAGTCTTTCTCCCTGTCCTCCGATGGTGGTGCTGTTCACTGTCGTCGTCTGACATTACACTTGCTGTCATTCTGTTTTCGTAAAGAGGAGTCATTTTACATACATTCTGTATGCTGTCTCGTGTACCTTCTCTCAGGCTCGTGACCCGCCTTGAGTAGACGTAAATTAAACCAGCCAAAAGCTATTAAGTCATTTCGTTTGTTGTGATTGTTTCCTTTTAAGTTGTTGTTGTTGTAGCGTCCCCAGCTGAACACACTAGGGGTCAGCCATTATATATGCAACTGTACCTTGGCAAATGCAGTCCACAGTGTGAGAGGACTGGTTGTCTTTTTTGTTTGTTTATTTATAAATACGGGGAGCTTATCGTGGCTGAAGATATGCCCCACATAACTATGCTGCACATAACATTTCAACGTAGCCTTGGTGTTCCTGCTAGTGTCAATACGTTGTGTCACAGCCAGAGCCAAGGCGGAGTTTGTTGGTATAAAAACTGTTCGTCGCTGGAGAAAAGCGTGTACACCCTGAAACTGTGTACATCTTATTAAAAATCGTCCCGTTCAATCTTTAACGTGTTTTAACCTTTTATTTTCAGAACGTTGACGGTCAACTTTGTTTCATCTTTTTGGATTTTGTACGCTGTTGGACTTTTTCCACGGAGGTGGAATACTGACCCTATGTACAGAGGGTGTACACTATGTAACCTATGAATATGTACAGAGGGTGTACCCTATTTACTGTATGAATACAGACCCTATGTACAGAGGGTGTACCTATGAATACAGACCCTATGTACAGAGGGTGCACCCTGTGAATACAGACCCTATGTACAGAGGGTGTACCCTGTGAATACAAACCCTATGTACAGAGGGTGTACCCTATGAACCCTATGAATACATACCATGTGTACAGACGGTGTACCCTATGAATACAGACCCTATGTGCAAAGGGTGCAACCTATGTACCTTATCAATACAGACCCTATGTACAGAGGGTGTACCGAATGTACCCTATCAATACAGACCCTTTGTGCAGAGGCTGTACCCTATGTACCCCACCAATACACTACTACTACTAATGATGATGATAATAATAATGAATATTTATCTGCTTCACGCAAGGCGTTTTAATTCT
Source organism: Alviniconcha marisindica (assembly GCA_018857735.1). Classification (NCBI taxonomy): domain Eukaryota; kingdom Metazoa; phylum Mollusca; class Gastropoda; family Provannidae; genus Alviniconcha; species Alviniconcha marisindica. Next base: position 1,938,880 of record JABMCL010002484.1, read on the forward strand.
AAATACGACTAACTTATATCAAAACTCTTTGCTCCATTTCTCTCTCTCTCTCTCTCTCTCTCTCTCTCTCTCTCTCTCTCTCTCTCTCCTCTCTCTCTCTCTCTCTCTCTCTCTCTCTCTCTCTCTCTCTCTCTCTCTCTCTCCACACACAACACACACACACACACTCTCTTCTCTCTCTCTCTCTCTCTCTCTCTCTCTCCTCTCTCTCTCTCTCTCTCTCTCTCTCTCTCTCTCTCACACACACCACACACACAACACACACACACACACACACACACACACACACACACACACACACACACACACACAACACACAACACACCACACCACACACACCACACACACACACACACACACACACACACACACACACACACACACACACACAAACACACCACACACACACACACACACACACACACACACACACACACACACACACACACACACACACACACACAACACACACACACACACACACACACACACACACACACACACACACACACACACACACACACACACACACACACACACACACACACAACACACACAACACACACACACACACACAACACACACACACACACACACACACACACCACACACACACACACACACACACACACACGACACACACACACACACACCACACACACACACACACACACACACACACGAAGATAGGGCTAAAATCTCTTTATAGGTACAGTTATGTAGAAAAAGGTGATATTACTTAAAGAAATGAGATTTGAGAAGCGATCTGAAAGCGAACGATGCAGAAGAATATGTCCGAATAATTATAGTGCCTCTCTTTCAGAGTCATCATTGACGGCAGCAGGGACAGACTTCGTCTTGGCGTTTCCGCTCCACATTCCTTACGACGCAAACATTGAGTACGACCAGTTCCTGGTCCTGTCCAACCCCTCTGCTTCCTCCCTTGCCAACGTCACTCTGTCGGCCCCGCTGACGTCATCTCCTGACGTTCCTGTGCTGCTGTCGCCGGGAGAGTCCCGCGTCGTGAATGTCGAGGTGGACATGATGGTGACGTCAGACGACGTGGAGGACAAAGGCATGCACATCAGCAGTGACGTGAGTTATCAATTGTAGCGATGATC
>JABMCL010002484.1:1945000-2070000 GCA_018857735.1 Alviniconcha marisindica
CAGTTACACTGCAGACACCAACAGAACGTAATGTCAGCGCAACTACTCACTCAAGTCCTGCAACAGTTGCGACAAATTCTACAACGCTGACGTCAGCAACATCAGAAGAAACGACCGTTGATACGACAAGCGCAGGTACACTGCAGACTTCGGCAGAGCTGAACGTCAGCACAGTGACTCAGGCAAATCCTACAACAGACCAGACAACCGATCGCCAAACGGCTCAACCAACCACTCCTTCGCAAATGTCGACACGAGAACGTACGCTGCCGGAAGCCTTACAGACCAGAACGCCAGCACTCTCGCCAAACAAAACCTCCATTCTCTGCCCCTGTCGCGGTCAAAGTAAGGCAACTCTGCAGGCTCTAGCAGCCAGTCTGAGACGGTCCACGCAACACGCCATCGCGGAAGCGAGCATCCGGAACATCAAGCAGGAACTGACTGTGGAGAGGAGCAGCGTGTCCAGCACCAGGAGGTCCAAGCTTTCGCAGGGCGACGAAAACATCGCTTACGGTGTTGCAGCGGGCCTGGCTGCCCTGGCTGTCGTTCAGCTGGTACATTCTGGGTACATTGTGCACAGACATGGGCTGGCGCCGGGAGCTCAGAAACCGGGGGAACAGAAGCAAAGAAACAAAAAGAGAAGAGGAGGGAACCAAGAGTCAAGCGAAGGAACTAGACAATGCTGGGTTTGATCGTCACTTGGCTGAGTTCGAAGATCTTCAGCCTTTTTTTCTCCCTCTGCCGTTGTTGTTGTTGTTGTTGTGGTGGTGGTGGTGGTGGTGGTGGTGGTGGTGGTGGTGGTGTGTGTGTGTGTGTGTGTGTGTGTGTGTGTGTGTGTGTGTGTGTGTGTGTGTGTGTGTGTGTGTGTGTATGTGTGAGAGAGAGAGAGAGAGAGTGTGTGTGTGTGTGTGTGTGTGTGTGTGTGAGAGAGTGTGTGTGTGTGTGTGAGAGAGAGAGAGAGAGAGAGAGAGAGAGTGTGTGTGTGTGTGTGTGTGCGTCTGTGTGTGTCTGTGTGTGATCGCAATGTGATAAATGCTTCAGTTGTTTTGGCTCTATTAACAGAGCCTGCTGTGTCTAGCACAGGTTGGTCAATATTTCACATTACATTTTGGAAATCCCTTACGGTAAATTCGAATTATTTTGTGCATAATGGCCGGAAGTGGTAGTTACGTGAATATCAGCGCATGCACCTTGTGCTAGCCAAGTTGGTTTTGATCTGAGCTTCGCTGAAATCGAAGTTTTGTACAGCAGTTGCAGATTTCCATGTGTTGCTTGTGTTTCACTATGTTTTAAAATCTTGATTAAGCTAAACGTCATTTATGCTGTGGAAAACTTTAAAATTCAATGACTGTCTTATATAGCCCTAGCTGAGCAAAAGAAACCCAGTAGTAGTAGTAGTAGAGGTAGGTGATCGCAGACAGAAGTGAAATTGATTGTTCCATAAATAAACTCCAGCGTACTTTTAAATTCGTGCTGTGCCATACGTGTTTATTTACAAGGTATGCTCTCTCTCTCTCTCTCTCTCTCTCTCTCTCTCTCTCTCTCTCTCTCTCTCTCTCTCTCTCTCTCTCTCTCTCTCTCTCTCTCTCTCTCTCTCTCTCTCCACTTGTTTCTGATGTTATTCATTGGATTATGCCGAGAGGCATTTGATGTATGTATGCATATAATGCCAATGTCTGTATTTCTTCTTCTTTGTCTCCATTCCCATTTTCACTTGCAACCACGATATTGACTGGCAGTCGAATAAGCTAATACCCTTGCCCCTTCCCAAGCTACATCAGTTTATGGTCATCAAATACCTCTGCTTGAACGACAACAATGTAAATGAGAATTTCCATGAAGACGTGAAGTTACAACGGTGAAACCCAGTTCGATCCAGGAACGCAAACAGTCATCGAAAAGTCATACAAAAAGGCAGTAAACAGTCAATCGGAGTCAAGTACTTCTTTATTCCACTTAAAGGAAAACTCGGGTGCCACACAGGAATTTTTAAAAAGGGCATCTATAAAAGATTCACAGTTTCTGAGCGCGCAACAATACTAAACTGGAAACATTAACGCCAAGCATTATCAAATAGATAGATAGATAGATAGATAGATAGACAGATAGATAGATAGATATATATATAGATAGATAGATAGATAGACAGATAGACAGATAGATAGATAGATAGATAACTTGTAGAAATGCGCTGAAAAATAAGCAGCATCACACACATTAATTTGATTAATATAACAGGCAGAAGTATAATTATCACTATTTTATCCTATCCCTTCAAACCAACACCCACATTCTACAGATAAAGAGAATGAAGATAGGTGAGGCCATCCTACCTCCTTCGGACTGAACAAGAATTAGTATATACATGTGGCACCAGCCATGTAACAACCAAACAGCGCTTTAACTTCACCACTTCGGTGGATATTCAAATACGTGCTATAAAAAGCTACAGTCAGTCATTTAGAATCACAGGCGACAAAAGCGCAGTGAGTCTGCTCGAGATGAATAATCATCGAAGGGAATCATCATCATCATCATCATCGCCATGTCTCCAGAAAAGAGAAAGCTCCGCCGGCTGACGAAAGTTCCAACATGTTTGAAAGATTGACCGGACTGCTTTCCTCTCAGGCACGACCAACCTGGCCCCTTCTGTGAGCGAGAGGTCACTAAAAGGAAATGATTCTGAGATTCTGAATTGTCGGAAAATACTGGCTGAGTGGTGTGTCTTCTTTTCGCGTGCTGATTGGCTAATCACAGCCTGTGACTCAAATCTCGGCGACGCGTAGTTTCATGTGCGGCAATGACACGGAATTCACGTGCCAACAGAAACCTTTGGCTGTTCGTTTATAGCGCGGCCCACGACACTGTGCACTACAGTTTTTGTTTGTTTGTTTGTTTGTTTGGTGTGTGTGTGTGTGTGTGTGTGTGTGTGTGTGTGTGTGTGTGTGTGTGTGTGTGTGTGTGTGTGTGTGTGTGTGTGTGTGTGTGTGTGTGTGTGTGGTTGTAGAACTGTCCCTACTTACGGTGATGTGCGATTGGGGGCAGTTATTAGCACTTCAAATAGAATAGAAAGCCCAGATGGGCCTGTCAGTATTCGTCATCCACCTTGCAAGGTTCCGATTGATGTAGGCCTATTGTCCTGGACATGCCGGGGTCAAGGAAAATTACAAAACCATAAGACTGGTGGGCAAAGCAACCATTACAGATGGCTTCCTTCTCGGAAGATCTGAAGCACATCACACCATATATCGCCTGGAGGAGACAGGTGCAGATAGAGGCAGCGCTAGAGATCTTCCTTGAAAGGATGAGAAAGGTCATAGCCAATCATACAAACATAGGAACTATTTCAAAAGCAACGCTGAGAAAACCTCTGAGAGGCAGGGTGGAGCTCATATGGACTTTCCCGAATGCGTAGGTGCCATTTTGAACTGAACTGAAATCATCCAAATGATAATGACCGAGCACGAATGCGATATCATTAATGATGGTATGGGTCATAAGATGTACGGATAGTTAGATAGATATTTGTTTAACGTCCAGCTTGACATAAGGTTATATCAGGGCAAATGATGCACGACTGTAGAAAACAGTACGAATTACACAGAATGTGACTCGGCAATCCACAAAACTGAGAACATGAAGATCAAAATACAGGACTCTAATACCAATTACAAATATATAAACAGAGACCTTCAAATTGATTATATGAACATTTAAATATAAGATATAGTTTCAGAGACAGCAAAACCAGAAGGGGTTAGGGACAAATCGATGCAGAACTGTTGAATTAGTCCACACGCTCAAGCCGCCGTCCATGTCAACTTATAAACGGCCATTTCACACACAGTCTTTGGTTATTTAGTTCTGTTGAACGTTTATTGACGTTAGTGGTAAACAAACAGAGAAATAAAAGGTTCTTGCGGATCTCTCTCTCTCTCTCTCTCTCTCTCTCTCTCTCTCTCTCTCTCTCTCTCTCTCTCTCTCTCTCTCTCTCTCTCTCTCTCTCTCTCTCTCTCTCTCTCTCTTTTTTGATAGCTAGTTGCACTGTATTCACCGGTAGCATGTATAGTTAACCCTAACGGCACGTTGATGTATCGACCGAAGTGTGCGTGCGTGCGTGCGTGCGTGCGTGCGTGCGTGCGTGCGCGCGTGTGTGTGTGTGTGTGTGTGTGTGTGTGTGTGTGTGTGTGTGTGTGTGTGTGTGTGTGTGTGTGTGTGTGTTATAAATACTTCGGCTGGTCCTGGCTCTTTCTGTTGGCTTGAGAACAAGGGCAAATTCTTCACGCATCGATAACCTTGCGAATGTTCTTCTAAATGTCTTTTAAAACCCTGCAAACAAAAACAATTAAGAACAACGGCAACAACAACAAAATATACCTTTTCTTTTCCTTTCCTTTCTATTCCCTCTTTCAAAACCCTTTTATTTCTTTTGTACGTCATGTCAGACTTTGTTCCGCATCTCTTGCGAAAACTGAAGGTGGATATAAAGCTAACTATAGCTGATCACAGTAATATTACGACAAAAAATGATTCGCCTGCGCGTTCGCCCTGATTCAACGTCATGGTTGACTGGACGTTAAAACTCAATTATCTCTCTATGGCGTGTGAGGTGAGATCTAAGAGACGGTTTGAAAGATGCCAGTGTGCCTGTTGACGTAAGTTTGCAAGGGAGACTGTTCCAGGCAGACGGTGCAGCATAAGAACAAATGTCTGATCAAGCGAGTGCGTGCAGCACACAGATCAAGACATAAATGGAAATATCAGGCGGAAACCGTAGCTGGCGGGTTGGTTTGTAAATATTAACGAGCTCTGTCAGCTAGCAAAGAGTGGTCGAGTTGAGGCAGTTATAACGCAGAGAAGAGGACTGTTTGTATACGTGAATCAATGAGCAGCCAATGGAAAGAAACAAGATGAAGAGAAATACGATCAGTTTGGGGATTCTCAGGACGAGACGAACAGCAGCGGTGTTTCTAACTTGTTGTAGTTTGCTTAAGAAATACTGATGACATCCAGAGAAGAGACAGTTTATTGACAAGAACTAATGTCAACCTGCGACTGGTTTAAATGTTTACCTCTCATTTTCCTGCGACTGGTTTAAATATTTACCTCTCATTTTCCACAGCTATCGGCCAGAGTTTTGCTGACCTGCTTCTTGTTGTTTGGAAACCTAGACATTGATCGTAGTTCGAAAAGTACATTAATTGTTATGCTCACTGACAGTTGAATCCCTGCAGGGGCGGGTTTGCCATAAATAAATAATGACTATGGAATTAGATGATTGAGCAGATGTTGTCAGAGCATTGATAAAATAAAAATCGACAATAGCACAATATATCCCAATAGGCGGGCTTTTTTAACATAATGTTTTAAGCACTCGATATTTTCAATTCTGATCCGTGTTTTGAAGACACGTGAGGAAAATCAATACAAGTCATACAAATACAAAATCAAGTCTCCCATTCGAGCCTTTGGCAGACAAAACATATTTAATTGAAAAGCAATTTCGAAGACACTAAGTCAATAAAATCGAAACCAGAAACCATCAGAAAAATTACTGACATGAAATGACACCACAGAACGGTTGGAACTGTTGAAGGGGGCAGCACGGGTTCTGTCGTTGCCGTTGGCAGTTCTTGTTGTTTCTGAGTTCGAACCTCTATCTGCGTGATGCTTCTGTTGGCCCTGAAGATGTTCTTTTGGGGTTTGGGTAAGATCTTTTTCTTTTTCTTTTTTTCTTGCTCATATGTTTGATCACTGCGAAATGTCTGTCATACACTGGACACAAAAACACCAGAGCCAGTAACAGACAAGTACGTACTGCTTTGTTAAGGCAGCCTCCGTTTCATTTTTCACCGTTTAATTGTTATCTAAGTGTTGTTCTGTCGCCCGACAAAGAGGATTAACTCTCATGTTGTGTGGTGCCATATTAAATACTAGTTCTTATTAATCTTTCATGTATTTGGATTTTATAAAAGTTTATTTGTTTTAAAAAAACAAATGAAGCAAGAATGACTGCTAGCGTTCTGAAACAAGACCCAAACACATAAAAGGTTCAAAAGAACGCTATTAGAACAAAGCACAACATGCAAATTTTCGGGGTAATTCATTGGACACGAAAACAACGGCTCAACCAAAAACAGATAAGTGGCTTAGCTCTCCATCTGATTTTTCATCGTTTTTCACTGTTTAACTGTTGTTAATGTGTCGTTTTGGAGCTTGATAAAGGGGATTACCCCGAAAATTCGCATGATGTGTTTTGTCTTAATAAACAGCATTCTTTTGAACCGTTTAAGTGTGTATTTTCTTTTCTTTTCTTTTTTCTTTTCTTTTTTAAGACCGCGCTATCCTTTCGTAAGAGCAACATTCTTTCTGTACCCTTCTAATGCAAAAAAACTGTATTTCATACTTACTGGAATAGGGTACTGTGGGCGTAAAAATTAAGGTCTTCTTTATTGAGAATCCAGAGGTGGCAAATGTTCTCTCTTTAAAGCCTGGAGTAGGTCAAAATTATAGCCACGCGTGCTTCCCCTACTACGAGGAATTTTTTCCTCGTCTTAATTTGGACCTTTCCGGTCCATTCGATTGACTTTTATTTTTTTCCAGATTCTCGCCCTACTTTTCAACTGTTTTATACAGCTGTCGGCTAACGCAGTTTCCTGTATGGGCCCGCGGAATAGAATGTATGTGTGTGCTTTAAGTGATTTAAATCAGAAGTGATCAGAAGTGATTTAAGCACTATGGAATATAAGCATGTACCAAGGAATAGAATGGAAATTGGTTTTTTGAGTACTAAAACATTTGTCATTGTGCACTGATAGTTAGTCTTTGTTGTTAGACTGGTTTTACTTAATAATTCTCTGTTGTTTTACAGGTTTTTCATACATGCTAGAAGGGATATCATCTTCTCCCCCCCCCCCCCCCCCCCCCCCCCCCCTCCCCCCTTTGTCTTCTGCGCTAAAGAGCATTCTGGATTCACAGAATTTTCGGGGGGACCTACCTTTTTCATAATAAATCTGAACAAACAAAAACAAAAAACAAAAACAAAACAAAAACACACAATGTAATACCTTAAAGTCGTATTTTACATGTTTACTTATCCGTGTGCTTTTTTATGCTTTTCTAAAGGAGATGATTTGATGGTGTTTGATTTTTTCTTGTTTTGTTTTGTGTTAATTATCATTATCAGGTTTCACTCTTTCGACGAATTACCTAAACATAACCAATGTAATACACGTTAAATCGGTATGTGTGTGCTTTCACCGACGTTGATTTAAAGGCCGGAAGCGACTGATGCGAGTTCCGTCCAAGCTGTGTAGCCACGAAATATAAATACACTCCAAAATGGGTGTGATTCTACATCGTAACAGTTAATAAGACATGTACTTGTAAAATCTGATATTGTAAAATCTGTTTTGTATCAAAGACACACACACACACACACACACACACCACACAACACACACACACACACACACACACACACACACACACACACACACGCGCGCGCGCGCGCAAGCACGCAAGCATGCACTCACGCACGCACACACGGTCGATCTCAGGAAGGGGAGATTGTGTCTCCGTACTGCTCTTACTTTTTGTCTATTTGAATGTTGTTGCTGTTGTTGTTGCTGTTGTTGTTGTTGTTGTTGTTGTTGTTAATTTGTTTCTTGTTGTTGTTGTTTCTTCTTGTTGTTGTTGCTGGTTTGTTTGTTTTTGTTTTTGTTTTTGTTTTGTTTTTGTGTTTTTTTATCTTCTAGGTTTCGCATCACCCTCGGAGTTCATTTTCCCGTTCCCTGTGCACGCCCCTCTCAAGAGGCCCGTCTCAGTCAACCTGATGCAGTACGTCTTTCTCACCAATCCGCTGCAAGTGCCGGCTGACGTCACGATCTCTACACCACTGATGACGTCAGAGCCAGCTCAACACGTCACGCTGGGTGCAGGGGAGTCCCAGACGCTGACAGTGACGCCAGACGTCATGGCTGACGCGGACGTGAAGGACAGCGGCGTGCTGGTGACCAGTAACCAGACCATCGTGGTACAGGTCAGTCAGTTTGCCACTGTGCACGGTGGTCAGTAATTATTTTGGCAGATTTGCTGTTGTAGCGTTCCCCAGGTAAACACCAGCTACGTAGAATTGACACTGACAATATATATATACACTGAGAGAGAGAGAGAGAGAGAGAGAGAGAGAGAGAGAGAGAGAGAACTGTGTATATGAGCCCCGCCCCCCCCCCCCCCCCCTTTTTTTTTTTTTTTAATTATTTTTAATTTGTTTAATTTCGTCACATGGGCAGCCACACGCCGTCTTCGAAGGATTTATCTCCATTTGTGGAGGATAGATGCACAGAGCTTAACTATCATAGTTGATATGAAGATAGTCCCTGCATAACAATGCAGTGCATAACATTTTCTAGTGTTCAGGGAGGTGAATATTTTCGGACTCCCACACACGCAAGCACACACACAGACACACGAAATAAAATAATAATACGTAAAAGAAAGAAAGAAAAAAAGAAAAGAAAAAAAAGACTGTAACGAGATTATAGGCACGCATTGATCAGCTCCAGCGGACTGGCGCAATTCAGTGAACACTCACATCTCACATGCTTGCACTCAGAAAGCGTAAATGTGTTCGTACCGTTAGACTTGTTTCCGTAAAAGCCGGATGAGCTTTTCAATTATCCAGTTTCGTTCGCTTAAAACAAATTACATTGTGGTTGGGTGTGCATGTGAAATGTTCCCGCTCTATTGTCCGCACATCGATTTTTCTGTTGGTGTAATCTAAAACATAATATTATGCGTTCACAAAAGTCAACGGTGGAAACGCATTGGCTTTGAAAAATGCATTGGATTTATGACGAATTGCCTTTCTTCTTCGTTTTTTTTTTTTTTTTTTTTTTTTGTAAACACGCTTTGGCTTCATGACGCATTGACTTTGAAAAACGCTTTTTCTTTATGACGCATTGATTTAAAAAAAAAAATGTATAAAAACGCATTGGCTTTATGACGTTTGACTTTTAAAAACGCATTGGATATATGGCGCATTGATTTTGAAAAACGCATTGCATATACGGCGCATTGACTTTGAAAACCGCATTGGTTTTTATAACACACTGACTTTGACGCTCATTCAACTCCAACCTTTTGTATTTTGTGAACTGTAGGGTTAAAATGACCCTTCTTGTGGTAGGCGGTGACGCATTATCGGGGAAGTGGAAGGGCCTCCATCTACTCAGCGGGCGCCTTTTTTGTACTTCCGGTGAGCGCGCTGTCCAGTGAGTACCTTGTGCTGACTCTGTGCATTCGCAACACGTGCTTCCTTACCATCGCCGCCACAGCACCCGGGGTGAGCACCTCGGTGACTCTACAGCTGCAGATCACAGGCGGCGATGATGTGTCTTACAAAGAACAGCGGTACTCCAACGGCGACATAATCCACGAATCACTTCACCAGCATCAGGTACTAAGAATGCGTGTTTGTGTACTTGCACAATATCTGCTTCGTCCATTAGTGTAGGCATATCCTGTCCTTTGAGCGGCTCAGATTTGTAGGCCTACAGTGGGAGTGATGGTGAGAGAGGATGTAGGGTAATGTTGGGAAATGACAGTATCAGCTTGTACGTAAAGAACACATGATCAGTACAATCGTTATTTAAAACACACACACGCATACACACACACACACACACACACACACACACACACACACACACACACACACACACACACACACACACACACACACACACACACACACACACACACGCACGATCTTGTTCTGCTTAAGGTCTTCTGAACGTAAATATAATGCCTCAACAATCAGTTACTTGCTGTGTTTTTGTTTGTTTGTTGTTTTGTTGTTGTTGTTGTTGTTGTTTTGTTTGTTTGTTTGTTTGATTGTTTGTTTGTTTTGGTGCTTTTTTCTCTCCTACACTTCGACTAAAACAACAAAGCCAGTACGTGACATAGAGTGGGTGTGCTGTGTGTTTTCATCAGGTGATGCAGGTGACATGCGAGGGCTGTGACATGTCAGGGACTGTCATCACAGCTGACCATCCACTCGCTGTGTTGGTGGGAGGAGACTTGAGTACAGTACCAGGAAGCTCTCGTTTGGATTTTATCGTGGAACAGTTGCCTCCTCTGACAGCGGCGGGCACGGAGTACATTCTGGTCAAATTACGCAACTCCGGTGGAAAGTACGATGACTACGTCAAGGTCATGTCTATGGAAGCTGGAACCACCATCAGCTTCCAAGGGAAAACGGTTACCACAACGGCAAACAAAGAGGTAAGTGCAGTAATAATTATGGGTTTTAACGTAGGTTATGTATCACTGATCATTTATTTCAAACATCAAACAGATCTCCGTGCTTAACCTTTTGTGTGTTTTCGTTGGCTCTCTCTCTCTCTCTCTCTCTCTCTCTCTCTCTCTCTCTCTCTCTCTCTCTCTCTCTCTCTCTCTCTCTCTCTCTCTCTCTCTCTCTCTCTCTTTTCGCAGCAGAGATCTGGACATAAAACCAATCTGTAAACGACTGTTACACTGAAAAATATTGATACAGTGCAACCATACAGTTGAAAGTGGGACAAAAGGAGGGTGACTGGGAGGGAGAGAGGGAGGGAGTGGAGAGAGAGGGGTGGGGGGACAGAGATGGGGGAATGAGGCTGGGGGAGAGGGGGAGAAATATTGAGAGTTACAGAGAGAGGGGCATTGAGCGGAGAGAGAGAGAGAGAGAGAGAGAGAGAGAGAGAGAGAGAGAGAGAGAGAGAGAGAGAGAGAGAGAGAGAGGAGAGGGGAAAGGAGAGGGGAGGGAAAGAGAGAGAAAAGGATAGGGATACAGAGAGTGGGACTGAGAGTGAGTGGGTTGAGAGAGGCAGATAGAGAGTGAGTGAGTGAGTGAGTGAGATAGAGAAAGACTGACTGACTGAACATTATTATACAAGGACAGACGTTTAAGCACTAATGCCTGTCGCATAACCTGTCCTTGAAACAGTTACAAACACTTAAACGGTGTTATGAACACAAAAATAAATCAATGCGAACCAACAATCATTGTGAATAATATAAAGTAGCAGGAATCAAAGAATGATAATATGGGAAAATATACTTGCATACATACATTGCAAAACCAGATATTCAAAACAAAAACAAAAAAGAAATAAAACACCTATAATATTCTACTTTTGAGCCATTTGTGGAGCTTCTTTCAAGCTGTTAGTTGATTTGCAAGGCGTTATTTGAGTTGGAAAATAATTATAAATGGATATACGCCTGAAAATGAGAAGCTAGGCTTAAAATGGTCTATACCACACACACACACACACGCACACACACACACACACACACACACACACACACACACACACACACACACACACACACACACACACACACACACAAATTTGCCATGAAGAGCTTTTCGCCCATGGAAAACGGCAGCGACAGAATAGCACAGGTTTTGTTTTCCTTTCAGATCAACACGTTCACCCTGACCTCGGAGACCCCTGCCCTGCTGACGGCAGATGACACTGTGCTGGTGCTGCTGGCGTCTCATGGTCAGGTGGATCGCAGGTCCAGCCTGGGGGACCCCGCCCTGGTCTTCCCACCCCCAACTGACCAGTGGAGTCAGGCCTACTATTTTGCTGTGCCGGACCTGGCAGGTGATCAAAGAAAGCAAAAAGCAAAAATAACCCCAAACAAACCCAGAAATACACCAGTCTGTTCGTTATCAACGCGGGCTATGAGTCAGCCTAGTTGTTAGTTTATTCTATGTTTCTAATTTCAATCACAGTGCTGTAAGAATGCTATCACTTCAATTATTATAATGCTGCAATAAAGGATTAACCCCTTCACTGTCATGATGTCACTTGAATACGACCGTTAAAAGTGCGAAATTGGAAACCCTTAAGCGTTTTGTTTTCTTTTTTGCACTGGCATGTGAAAGGATTTTCATTCAAACGCATAGCATTAAAGTAGAAGTGTCATAGGACCAGAAAATATACTGTTTGCAGGCGGGTCTGTGCATCTTTCAGCCCGGAAATTTTACTGGCTGTGGCAGTGAAGGGGTTAATTAAAATAGGTGCATGAAAATTAACAACATTCGTCCAGTGACTCATAGAGACGTTAATTGATTGATTGATGATTGATGATCACTTATATAGCGCTATTCTCCGCTCTCTTGAGCAGACTCACTGCGCTCGCATGTGGTTCTACATGAGTGACAAGCTTTTTATAGCGCGTTTTTTGAATATCCACAGAAGTGTACTTACAGCGCTGGCATGGCTGGTGCCACATGAAACTGCAGCCATCTCGGCGCAAGTTCTGTGTACACCATACAACCATGCACCATGTCACTTCATGCAAAGCCACATACGTAAGGTGTATGCGTGTTTAGCTGTAACCTGCCACCTGCACCTTTGGCAGAATAACCAGGATCTTTTACGTGCTACTGCGGTAACACGGGATGGAACGGATACCGAAATTAGAGTCAGCACAGAAAGTCGACCCTGGAGAAGAAAATTCTCCCGCCGCTCATGCAGGGATTTGAACCCGCGACCTTTCAGTCACGAGTCCGGCGCTCTAACCACTGAGCTATCCCCGCCCCGTTAGCAAGCAAGGCTAACGATTTGAAAAGAAGTGTTTGTGTGTGTGTGTGTGTGTGTGTGTGTGTGTGTGTGTGTGTGTGGTGTGTGTGTGTGTGTGTGTGTGTGAGCGTGCGTGCGTTCGAGCGTGTGTGTGTGGGTGTGCGGGTATGCCTGCGTGCGTGCGTGTGTGTGTGGGTGTGTATGTGCGTGCGTGCGTGCGTGCGTGCGTGCATGCGTGTGAGTGTGTGTGTGTGTGTGTGTGTGTGTGTGTGTGTGTGTGTGTGTGTGTGTGTGTGTGTGTTTGTGGGTGAGAGAGATAGAGAGAGAGAGAGAGAGAGAGAGAGACAGACAGACAGACAGACAGACAGAGCAGAGAGACAGAGACAGAGAGACAGAGCAACCAAGCCAAACCAAACCAAACCAAAAATCCAACAAACTTGAAAATTCCCTATCTTCTACTCACCGACTCTAGCACTCACTCACTCGCCTCCTGTTGCACAGACTACACAGGCGCGGACCTGATCGTGGTGGCGCAGACCTGGCAGGACGGATGTCTGACCATCAACAACGATCAGGATGTGGACACGTCACGCCTCACTGGTTCCGGCGCTGGCCAACCAGCCGTGCTGCGCGTGCAGGTGCCCAGCGGGCAGGAGGGTCACGTGAGCAGCTCGTGCGGTGCTATTTCCGGCTACATCTACGGACTGGCGAATTATCAATCCTGGTCAATGTCCATCGGATGGGTTAAGGTGAGAATCCGGTTTTCCTGGTTGGATTGTACCTGATGGTCACGCAATCCTGACAAGACAGCCCCTTGACCTCAGTCATAATACTTCATTAAAAAGACAAGAAAAAAAAGACAGATGCTACACGGCAGTGCCACATTGCAACACCAAGCAATACAAACACTGTTTCTTCCAGATAATTATCATAGGCTAGATCCAAACACACAAAAGGTGAATAAGAACACTGATTTTAAACTGACAACGCAAAAAAACCATGTGCAAATTCAATTTCGGTGCGAGCTCTTTTTTCCCAAGCAACGGACTGGCAGGTAAACGATGATAATGAAACATTTAAATTGTCTACTTATCCTCTTTCACCAATAACCGGTAACACTACCACAACAACAACAAAAATCATTTATCATGGTTTACCTGTCAGTACTCCGTTAATTGGAAAAAATGGGATTTACTCAGATTTTTAACAATAACAATATACTTCATTCATCCCAGCGGGAAATTAAAGCTGTCGTTCGATCTTAATTTACATTAACGCACTACTAAGAACTGAATTTCACTTATCTCAATAACTCACCTGAGTCAGGTCTTTGTCGCTGTGTTCATGTGACGTCACTCGAATTCTCCTTAACTCCCTTGTTTGTTGATTCTGCACAGGCACTCTGGGCCTCGTTCTGTTCCTGATTATACAAAGAAGTCACATATTCATTTTATGGACTACAAGACGAAAGGCTAAAATAAAGTTTTCGAGTCCGAGTTTATTATCATTCTCCTCACTCTGTCGTCTCTATCTCTCTGTCTCTCTCTGTCTGAGAGAGAGAGAGAGAGAGAGAGAGAGAGAGAGAGAGAGAGAGAGAGAGAGAGAGAGAGAGATCGAGCAGAGATGATCTGTACGACGTCACATTTGACGCCTGCTAGCCTATGAAGGGGGCAGCCCGCGAAACATTGCGGAAGACAAATTGACAGTTATGGCTATACGATTTATCGTGTGTGTGTGTGTGCGTGCGTGCGTGCGTGCGTGCGTGCGTGTGTGTGTGTGTGTGTGTGTGTGTGTGTGTGTGTACTAACGTTAACTCTGAAGCAAAATGACTCATCGTTATCACGAAAAAGAAAAGAAAAAGAGCGTAACTTTATACGCATAAGAAGTTAGTTTTTAGTGTCAACGTAATGAAAATGTTTACCTATGTTCAGATTCTTCCCGATTCTACCACCACCACCACCACCATCACAACCACCGCCACCACCACCACAGCCACCACTACCACCGACCCGGAAACTACCCAAACCATCCAAACCACTGAAACACCACAAAGTATGACCACGTTGCAGAACTTCGTGGAAGAGCTAACATCATCCAGAAACACAGCAATCCTCGAAGAATTTCTCTCCCTTTGCCCGTGTCTCGCTAACGACACAGCCACCGCGGAACCTCTGAACTCGTCCTCGATGGCTCAGCGGGTACAAAAGATGAAAGAGGATCTGCTGGTGGACAGGAAGAGCATGTCGAAGTTCCGCAGAGCGCAGGCCTCGGAGGGGAACCCGGAAGTCGTCCTCTTCGTCCTGCTGGGGATCGGTGTCTTCACACTGGTCAACGTCGCCTGGATCGTCCACAACCGCTGGCGCTACGGGCTGAAGAGTTTGTCTTCGAAGTCTGAGACGGAGAAGTCGCCACAACCACCACCACGACAAGCCTAGCACGTCTGCAGAGGCTATGGGCTTCGTGGTTTTGTCTGTGTGCGAAAAAAAAAGCTCGATCGTAGCACAGTATAGGCTAGGTTTATCACCCAGGTCCATCATGCAGGGAGACCCGGAAGTTGTCCTCTCCGCCCTGCTGGGGATCGGTGTCTTCACACTGGTCAACGTCGCCTGGATCGTCCACAACCGCTGGCGCTACGGGTTGAAGAGTTTGTCTTCGAAGTCTCAGACGGAGAAATCGCCACAACAGCCACCACCACCACCACAGGACTAGGAGGTCACAGGCTTGACTATTTCCCTGCCCTAAGGACATTGTATGACGTCATTGGCAGAGCTTTTTCCTGCTTGCATATAATAGTAATAATAATGATAATAATAATAGGGAATTTATAGAGCGCTTTCAGAGACTCTTAGCACTTTACATCTTCATTAAAGAGAAACATGCAACTCGTATTTAACAAACGGGACGAAAAATCGAGTGAAACACCGCCTTGATTTCTTTTCAACTATTTGGGGGACGGTGGGGGTTGGGGGAAGTTTTGTTTTGTTTTGTTTTTGTTTTCTTTTGTTCGTTTGTTTGTTTTTGATGCGTTTTTTCAGTTTTTGTTTTTTTGTTTTTTGTTTGTTTCTTAGTTGTTGCTGCTGTTGTTGTTTTAATTTTTGTTTGTTTGTTTGTTGTTGTTGTTTTGTTGTTGTTGTTTTTTGTTGTTGTCGCTGTTCTTGTTATTGTTTTTTGGAGGGGGAGGGGGATTTTTATTCCATTCCTGCCGATAAGGCCCGTGCTGCCTCTTCGATTCGGCTCCCTTTGAAATGTTTTCTCTGTGTAAGAAAACAATTATAGCCCTGTGTCGAAAAGCAAGTCTGTGCCGTACGTTCGGTTGGCGATGTATGCCAGTAAAAGATGCCGTACTATTGTAGTTTTTAAAGTTTTTAAAGTGTCTGGACCATTCCTCTTATTAGCAATGCACACGGTCTTCTTTTTTACACACACACACACACACACACACACACACACACACACACACACACACACACACACACACACACACACACACACACACACACACACACACACACACACACACACACACACACACACACACATACACACACACTCACTTTTTTTTCTTTGGCACATTATGTACGAATTAAGCAATCTGCTGTTTTTAAGCGCTCACAAGTACACCGAGACCCACGTAGAGCTTCAATTAAAGTAGGGAGGGGAGAAAAACATTCTTGTAGTTTTTTGTTTTGTTTTGTTTTGTTTGTTTTTTGTTTGTTTGTTTCGAGTGTGTGTGGGGGTGGGAGGGGGGAGGCGGAGGAGGGAGGGCTATGTATATGTTGTTGTTTTTGCTTTGGCTGTGACTTAACGTTTTTTTTATATATATTGTCACACGTGTGTTAACAGTAGTTTCACAAAAAGTTAGAAATAAATTATTTTGTTACTAAGTCACCTTGCACCCTTTTCCTGATAAGCCGGTGTATAATTTGTAAAAGGGTCATATAGACCTAACCGACGAAATTGCATTCGACAGGTCACTGTCGTCTTGGTGATGAAACATGACTAACATTCTGTTTTCTGTCCTACGTCTCTCTCTCTCTCTCTCTCTCTCTCTCTCTCTCTCTCTCTCTCTCCTCTCTCTCTCTCTCTCTCTCTCTCTCTCTCTCCTCTTCCGCCCCCCCCCCCCCTCTCTCTCACGCTGTATCCTGCATATGTCTGAAAACACGATTGCAAAAGTGCAGTTGTAAAAAGATAAACTTCTTCATGTTCCACTTGGCAATGTTTGTATAACCCATCCCAGCTTTCTGTATTTTCAAACATCGGCCATGCTTGGACAGTCAAATGTTGTGGTCAGTAGGCCTACATGAATTTGGTATGTTCAGAAAGTGCTAGGTTTTCACTTAATTGATCATTTTAACAGCCTGGTGATCGCCATCAAATTAATGACATTGCAAACTACCAAACAAATTTAAAAAAATGCCGATTGTGTCCCAATCTACCTAAGGTGTTGGACTCTGGGCATTTTCTCCTATCCTCACCCGATAATTCGCTTATTTATTTTGGAACCCACGAGAAAATAACCTAGTTTCGTCTTTCGTGATAATGTCACATAATTGTTCTGAGCCGCAAAGTGCAATCCGGAGTAATTGCGTGCTTTGAACACGGAACTTTCTTCTTATCCTCCTTCAGCAGATATGGTGTCCATACTGCAGATCGTTTTTGCGGGTGAAGATCATTATGTAGGACTCTTTGAACAATCTTAAACAAGACTGACTGCTACTCCATCTCATTTTTGATCGTTTTGCACCGTTTAACTGTTTTTTAAGTGTTGTTTTGTAGCGTGATAAAGGGCATTACCCCAAAAATTCGCATGTCGTGTTTTGTCCTAATAAATAGTATTCTTTTAAACCTTCTAGGTGATCGGATCTTGTAGCATTTTTTTGACTGTTCCACTGGATAGGTCACACCTTGAAAATAATTATAGAGATATAGCGACTTATAGATTTTCTTCACTTACTTTGTTTACCCAGAGTTCAGGATCGGTGTGAAAGTCGAGGTGGCCGTCCTGGGCTCCCCGTCCTAATGAGCCTTATGGTTTCTGTGGACGTAAAGCAACATTGAACCATGCTTACGCATTGGTCACAGCTTGTCCCTAATATGTCAACCCGACATCCAAGGACATTAAGCTCTCTGCATCATCATCATCATACTTGTTTACCCAGAGGATACTTTGTTCCAGACAGATACTGAACGGCAGGGCCTATATTCTCTTCTTATGTCGATTTCCCCATATCTGAAACGTTGATTCCGTCTTCGAACTGTGTGAGAAACACAAGACTTGGAGGGTCTCCGAAAACATCTGTCAAAAGCAGATGAATTTTGATATGATCATCTCTGAGTTTGAATCTCCTGAAAATTAAGAAATGATTTTTTGTTTAAGTACACGTCATGATATCTTGTAGTGAGAGATACCACAACTCTACAGTGACTGTTTTGGTTTGAAAATGTGCATGTTAAGAAATCACTGAATAGGTCAGCTTTTGTGTCATACACCTTTTTATGTATTTGTTTTAGAAGATTTCAGAAGTTACAGCTCAGCTGACATCAGAAAGTACACGCCCCTAGCAACACTGTAGACTGAAAATGTGCATGTTAAGAAACCACTGAATAAGTCAGCTTTTGTGCCATACACCTATTTCATGTATTTGTTTTAGAAGATTTCAAAAGTTACAGCTCAGCTGACATCAGAAAGTACACGCCCCTAGCAACACTGTAGAACAGAGTGTTGAAAATATATGAATGGCCTGAGATATGATTCTGAGTGCAGTTAAGTGCTGTTATAATATTCATCATATTGTGCGTCTAGATGTCACGTGTCAGCACGTATCAGAGTCTGGCTCAACGTTATGTTAGTTTTAACCGTGAATTTTATTTCATTTCAGGAGCCGTTGATCTGTTACTAAGTGACCTGTTGCTAATTGCTGCCAACACCCCCCCCCCCCCCCCCCCCACCTTCCTGCCCCGCAGTTATGTTTCTCTTTTTCTGTATCACTAGTGTATAGTTATATCTTACTGGGGTTCCTCTTTTGCCTACTTCTTTGCGAGTCTTATTCGTTGAACATTACTGAATGTGTTGCAGTTTTTAGAGACAAAAATTCAATAAAACATTTCTTTGCTTCAACCCTGAGGGTTGACTTATTCTCTCCCTCTCTCGATCCGTCTTTGTCTGTCTGTCTGTTTGTCTGTTTGTCTCTGCCTGTCTCTGCCTCTCTCTCTCTCTCTCTCTCTCTCTCTCTCTCTCTCTCTCTCCACACACACACACACACACACACACACACACACACACACACACTTATCCCCTACACTGACATATACACTGACGTATACTGACTGACACACAGACACATCACAAATCATTTCTTCATAACTTCGAGGTCTTTGTCAAGAAGGCACCTCACTCACTTCCCTTTCACTGACTATCAAGACAGTGGTACAGCATATTGTACCAGCAAATTAGATGTCTCTTTGGATTAAATCTTTCATGATTTTACATAAATCCACACTTTTGGAATATTATACAAAAAACATATTGCATCTTTCTATTTACACACCTGATACCAACTTTCAAGGGAGAAAATTACAGAGCGAAAAAGTGACATACCTATAAGATGGTTTGTCTCCCATAGACCAAAGGGGGGTCTCTCTCTCTTTCTCTCTAAACTTTAAAGCGCGTAAAACGGTGGACATGGCAGTGACCATACGGGGGCTGAAGTGGACAGAGGCATTCGTCAAGGCCACCGGGGTGAATGTCTGATGGAAGCGATCAAAGCGAAGAAGAATTTATGGTTCACTATAAATTATTCCCTCTCGCAAAAATGGTCGCGTTATAGTTCAGGAACTGTGTGAGAGTCGAGGTGGCCGTCCTGGGCTGTCCGTCCTAAGGAGCCTTCTGGTTTCCGTGGACGTAAAGCTATACTGAACCATGCTTCGGCATTGGTCTCAGCTTGTCCCTAATATGTCAACCTGCATCTGAGGACATTAAGTAACACTACCTACCTAAAATGGTCGCCTGTCCAACGGACAACTCATCGGGATAGAGACAGAGACAGACAGACAGAGACAGAGACACAGAGAGAGGAGAGGGGGTAATTAAGTAACGACGTTTTACGCCCAGTCAACCATTACGGTTATATCAGGGCGATACACATTTTGTCATTACACAATAAATATTAAAAATGTGTACGTGCTAAAATTGGTGTGTGTGTGTGTGTGTGTGTGTGTGTGTGTGTGTGTGTGTGTGTGTGTCTGTCTGTGTCTGTGTATACCTAAAAGCTGGGTAAAAAGCAACAACCAAAAATGATTTCAGAGTTTAAATTTTCCGTAAAAGCGAGTTGTGTTACAGAACAGTAAAATAATATGCAACTTCTGTGATCTATCGGGAAGTTGTAATCTGTAAAAAGTATAGGTTAGTATGATCAGGCTACATAGGAAATGCTTGCGAAGTGTGCAGTCGAATTTGTTTGAAGCGTTTGCCAACTTAATCATGGAGAAAGTATTAACTCCGGTGGTGACGAATAGGAGTTCAAGACTCTTGCAATGATGTATTTTTCACACACACACACACACACACACACACACACACACACACACACACACACACACACACACTTACCCGCTCACATATTGGACGAAAGAAAATTTAGAGAAAAAGGACAGTGACTTACCGAAAACAGCACTACACACGACAACGACAACAGTAATTTCAGAGCACACACAAGCAGATTTATCAAACAAGAACTGTATATTCTCAAATGACTGTACACACACGCTGAAGAGCAGGAAACCTATAACCATGGGCACAAATACAGCTCACTCATAACCAGACTCAACAGGTTAAGTGTCTGTACATTCCACACGTACATCGGTCGTGCCTTCCAGCTAAAAAAGAAAAAAAGACAGAAAAAAAAGTAATAGCTTGTAATCGTACCACCATTTTGTACAATTTATAAAAAATCAAAGAGAACTCGTGATTAACTTAGCTACACGAACATGTACGCACAAAAACACAAACTCATATTAAAAAGATAATACTGCGTGGAGCATGACATTACAAACTTAATTTCTCGTGAATCAAGCAACGTAACTAATCAAAACAAAATAATATTCCCACAATTGTATGTGACAGAATTAGAAATGTAAATGTATCAATTTGACGAGGGGAACTTCTTTCAAACGACACTAAACAAAACACAAAATCACAGATTATATCTTTTCAATAATGATTCGAAGTTATTGTTTCTTTTAACTTCTGCGTCATATAATAGCGCAAAGATTAAGATGTTTCATTTGGATAAACTCCAAAACAGATAAAACAAACGAAGGAAATAAACTGCGGGGCGCGCGCGCCACACACACACACACACACACACACACACACACACACACACACCAATCAACCTGACAAGCTGTTTGATTCTACACGTAAAAACGTTCCAATTAATGGTGCGGCTAAAACTGAGAGGGCGGGGCCAAGTAAGTAATGGAAACAAAACTGTTCATGTAAAACAGACTTTGTCAAACATACAAACATTCAGCCCTCGCATTTAGAGGTAGAAGAAATAACGCTAACACGAACAAAACTCTTGAAAACATGATCTTTTGTTCTCTTTTTTTGTTTTGTTTTTGTTTTTTGTTTAAACAACCAAAACGGAGGGACAGCGGGAGGCAACAGACCTATGGATCTAGTGAAGACGAGAGGGAAGAAGAAAGGATAAGGTATTTGCGCTATGATCACTTGGGAAAAAAGCAGGAGCGAATTACCATAAACGGAAAAGACAGGGACGTCCAACTGATGAAGACAGCTGATGATGAAGTAGAGCTTCATGTTCTCAGTTGACATATTAGGGACAAATTGGGACCAATGCCGAAGCACGGTTCAATATCGCTTTACGTCCACGGAAACCATAAGGCTCGTTAGGACAGAAAGCCCAGGACGACCACCTCGACTTTCACACAGCTCCTAAACTCTGACAGCTAGTTGGATCTCGGGTTTTAAGTTCCCGTCAACCGCACAGGACGAAGAAGAAGACATGATTCACAGAACCTCTAAGTCGTCCCCAAAAGGGTCTAAACCAGGCTCTTAACTGGTTCATACTTCACGTTCCATTCTCTACGCTGTCAGCCTTAGTTCTGAATGAATTCATAACGCGTAGTTGCCGTGAAACGATATGCAGGTTGATATTTGCGTCCCAAAATGTCCTTGTGACTCACGTGTAAGCGTTGCACGCGTTTCGAGTGCCGATACGAACATAAACGATTTCCGGTTCCACGCACTGTATGGCAGCCGCTCTCCGAGTCGCTCTTCAAACTTCTGGGGCTACGCTGTTTTTATTAAGATCTCGTAGTTGTTCCACACTCCAGAACGTTTAGGAAGTGAATAGACAGTGGGTGTGCAATAAACAAAAATATTGTTAAAAATAGGCCTTAGAAAAGCAAACACCCGGAGGACGATCGTGACAGTAAAGAAGGAAAGTACGAGCACCACACTCCGGTTGGATTAGTTATCCATCAACTGTTTTTACGTGCCAGGCTAGAGAGACACTTCTCTTCACACATTAGCCTTCTCGGACACGATTTGGTTGCTTTAAGACAGCCACATCCGTCGAGTACGCGTGGGCGTAAACGTCAACACTCGCGCGCGTGTGTGCACGTGTGCACGTGTGCACGTGTGTCGTGTGTGTGTGTGTGTGTGTGTGTGTGTGTGTGTGTGTGTGTTCTCTCTAAACCAACACACACACACACACACACACACACACACACACACATGCACACGCACACACACACGCACGCACGCACGCACGCACGCACGCACACACACACACACACACACACACACACACACACACACACACACACACACACACACACACACACACAGAAACACGCGCACCCATATAGACAAGAAACACGCGATTTTTGATGCACTGTGAACATAAACAACATCAAATCAGCAATGACTAGATCAAACAAAGATAGACATGAAATTTTATCACATAATATTGCTGTACTATCATGTCTCCATCCAGACTCCTAAAAAGGGGGGGGGGGGGGGGGGGGATGTGACTCACAACTATCGTGCATGGTCCAAGCGCGCTCACACACACAGACACACACCGGGGCGCGGAGGTGGGGGGCGGGGGAGGGGAGCTACAAGGAATCTACCTCGTCTCTATCGGATGTAACCATATCCTTAAGAGCAAGCCAACAACCTGCAAACTTACGACTCGCCAAAGCTGCAGAAATCGATTAGAGCTTCTATGAAAATTGCATAGAAGCACCGCTCGGATAAACCTGTTTGCAATACATCACAATGCGCCCTCTCCACCTCCTCCGCCACAGCCTCGAATGTCTTCCCAATCAAAGCCGCTATTAACTTTCGGCTCTGAACACACCAAGAAACGTGACTCGTGTCACTTTTCTCCGCGGATTGAAATTGAAAACGGCTGCAATACTTTGATTGATTAATAAAAAATAAAATAATAAAAAAACATAATAGTAATAAAACGCTCGAAAAGATAGAAAGAAAAAGCGCTGTTTCAGCAGAAAAGGCAAAAGGGAGGAAAAAGCGATGTGCGAGATCAGCAAATCCTCTCTCTCTCTCTCTGTGAAAGTGGCCGAGTTTGGCAAGAAGCAGCAAGAGCTATGGCCATGGCTGGCAGCATCCCCCTTTCCACTTTGACACGCCGAACAAGGGCGTTTTTACCACTGGTCTCTTGTGGGTGAAGGAGTTCAGCGAATCTGTGGCCATTATCGATTTCCTGCGCCTTTCTCTCTCTCTCTCTCTCTCTCTCCCCTTCGCCCCCCCTCCCAGAGATTACTGTGACCTACTTTTGGCAACATCTACACGAGACAGAAATTATCCGCTCAAGAAAAGTGTCAGGACAGTGGGTGGGTAAAGAGGCGGAGGGTGAAAGGGGGGCGTTAAGGCAGGGAGGGGTGAGTGGGTGTGGAGGTTTGGGGGAAGGCTTTTTGAATTGTGACAGGATATAGGTTCTGGTGATATTCGCAATGAAGTATGTCCTGCAGTATGGAGACGAGTATACTAAAGTCATGTAACCGAGCTTTGAGCCGCATAGTACGCATGCGCCTTCAAAATACCCACTATTTCCAAACTGAACATAACTCAGAAGACGCCAAAAGCGTTTCGTCTGCTCTCAACACCACATGACTGTCTAATACCTAAGTCTCCTACCAAGGCATTGTGCACAACGTATTCTGCAAACGTCCGTTTGACTCGCATTCAAAATGGAAATACACCACAGCTTTCCTGCTCCTGCGACCCTGTGACTGGGTCAAGGTCACCGAAATCAGTCCGAACATTCAAAGCTAGATAGAGGTTAAAATTATGCAGAGTAGCAAAGATCTCGCTTACACAGATTCCAAGAAAGCGTCAACATTAAACAAAAAACAAAAAAATGCATTTCATCATTTTCCCTAAACAGACACCATACTTAAAGCACTATGCTCAGGACGAGATAAGCACTTACCAACAAAAAAACTTTCAGTCTGATTCACCTCTTACGCCGCTGTGTCATTGCCAAATAAGGTCGATGTCACTGCACTGAAAGCACTGTGAACATGTAACCCTCAGTTGGTTAGCAAACACCACAACCATGCAAAATTTGGCATTACACCTATAGCGTCCACACAGAACAACAACAACAAAAACAAGGGGAATTAGAGCGCCTAACCCGTATAGGCCCTAGGCGCTTACAAATTCTTTAAATTTACATGTATTGACAAAAAGATTCAACGCGCGCGCGCGCGCGCACACACACACACACACACACACACACACACACACACACACACACACACAACACAAACACACACACACACACACGTATCTCTGCGCAACGGGACAACAATAACAACAACAACACATTAGGTGAGACATTATCATTGAGACGGTCGACCGAAGAGATGAAAGCATGGCCTACCATTTACCATATGAGGAATACAAAGAAACAAAACCAGTGACTCCTGCACATCCAGCCCAAACCCCCTATTACATTTTTACACGCAGATTGATCTGTGATCACCATACTTCATACAGAGTGAATTAAACCACTGGTTCCTCGTCCAGACCCACGAACAAAGTATTGCCTTAAAGTATTTGTAATGCGCGAAATCTTGTCCATAGAGACTATTCTAAGCGCGCGCGTGCGCACACACACAGGCACCCCCCCCCCCTCCTCTCCACACACACACACACACACACACAAGGAATACACGCCTTACCCCCCACTCCCCGGCCCCTGCTCCTGTTGGCTATCCTCTAGTCTCCCCACGGCAACAACAAAAAGTGAGAGGGCTATTTCGTGCCCGTGGGCGGGAAGGGGGACAATAGGGCTGGGGGAGGATGGGGGAAGGGAGACGGGGGAGACGGGGGGGGGGGGGGGGGGGGGTTCACGGCCAGCCCACTGGCGGTAATGGGTGCATGGGTGTTGGGTTTCCTGTCACGAAAAGCGGCCCTTTCCGCCTGGGCTGTTGCTGTCACGCAGCTCCCAGCTCGGCACGTGAAACTCTCCTTTATCAAGTGACACACTGTTTCTGATACACACACATGTACTGCACACACAGTCACTCTATGCTCACACACACACACACACACACACACGAAAGCGACTGAATGAGAGAGACACACACACAGAAGTGAGGTGGTTTAAAAAATAAGTGGTAAAACAACTGCTTATATCCTCCTCGTTTCTCCTCTACCCGGACAACAAACAAGACTGTCACTTCCCCCACTCTTACACACACACACGCACACACTGATTTGTACAGTATACAACATTTCAACCTGTTCATTCCAGAAATTTGGTTCGATCTCCGTAAAAATTGACTTGCTAAGGGACCGTTCTGCGAAACAATCCGAACGTATAAAATGGATGTGAAAAACCACTGATACAGCATGCACTGTCAGCGTGCAAAAACTAGGAACCGCAAAGCTATGTGTCGACTGACGACTGCAAGAGACCACCAAACGAAGGCAAGTCACAGTCGTACATCCAGCAACGGCACCTCCTTCTCATGTAGACGCTAAAATCGGCATGAGAACAAAACGAAGCCAGTGTAAAAGGACAAAAACATCGTAGCAAAACAAATACTCAATATTTCTCACTGCACAGAGACAGACAGACAGACAGACAGAGACAGAGAGACAGACAGACAGATAGACAGAGACAGACAGACAGCGAGACAGAGACAGAGAGAGACGAGACAGAGATCTCCGACTGGGCATTAATTTTGTTTAACTTTTTATGAGGCCTACCTATAAACCCGTTCCGATAAAATGAAAAGACAGGGAACTCAGTCAGTGCGGCAAGTGGCCAGTGGTCATCTGATGTGGGAAGGTTTGCCTCCCCTGATCTGGAGTGCACCCCACTTCCAGCTCCACAATTTCAGATGCCCCCTGCTAGTCCGAGATTTCGTTCCGACTGTGGACTATCGGGGTAATGCCTCTTTTTATCTTGAGTACAGACTGATGACGTTACAGATGTTCGTTCAGTGTGATATCGTTTCGTTGTTGGTGCCAGTCTTAAAGGGGAACGGACGCGAAGAAGCATCAGGAATATCTCTCTCTCTCTCTCTCTCTCTCTCTCTCTCTCTCTCTCTCTCTCTCTCTCTCTCTCTCACACACACACACACACACACACACACACACACACACACACACACACACACACACAGCCGTTTCTCACTCAATATCTGGTCCTGGTTGCTAAAAATCGACGTTTGAAAAGTCGCGAAAACAGGACCGCGAGTGCTGTCATGCTGTGCCCACTAGTCTGTATCAGTGACGTCATAAACACGGCCGGAATGTGCGGCAACAGTATCAAATACGTCATGTGCCGGCCCTTTTCTGCTCTTGGCTGGTACAGAGCGAACCAGCATCCCTGCGCCATGAGGAGCTCGACTTCGAAGCAGAAAAAGTACTTCTTCTGTTTACTGTATAAATAGTGACAGATTAACCAAGTGATGCATATATTTACGCACTTTCTACGTTTTACGCCAAATTTCCATCTGAACAACCAAGTGACGCAAATATTTTTGCGCTTTCTACGGTTTCAGGCTAATTTATAGTGTTCGCATCGGTTCCCCTTTAAGGTCCACAGGAAGCGTCCCAACGTGGGTATAATGCCAGAGCGCAATGCCATCCCCTCGCTGGGCCATTGCTGGCGGTCCCATAGCTTTGCGATTCCTCTCGTTTCATACAGCGTGAATGTCAAGACATGTCAGGAGAAGATAATGTTCCATTCTCTGAGCTTCGTGTTCTGTGACTGTTTTAGGAAAAGGAGTGATTCTGGATCAAAATACACTGCTCAAAAAAAGAAAGGAATACCTTTTTGCTGCCCTATGGCTGTAGTGTAGCACAATGACATGTCTACCGTTGTTTGAGGCCATCTTTTAACACGACAACCCCGAACGACAAGGCAGTTCTCGACGAACAGCATAAACACCACCCACGGCCTTTCGTGCCACCGGACACGATATCCTTCCAGCACATGTCGGATGAGCCGGATCGACGTGTCAGACGCAGACCCGAGGTCCACCGACACTGGAACAGCTTGCCAGAGCTCTGGAAGAAGAGTAGAGAGCAGCCCCAGCTCTAGCCATACGGCATCTCATCTCCTCCATGCAACGACGATGTCAAGCGGTCTTGATGCCAGAGGAGGGCAAGCCCGCTATTGACTTTGACAATTCCAAAGAACATGAATTTCATTGTTTGCCGAACGTTTCGTCCATCAGACCTTCCGATGACACGGTCTGTGAATTGTTCGGGAAATGGTTTTCGTTTTCAGTCATTTTGAATAAAAATCGATATGTATATATATTTCCTTGGCAGACTAACTTGTCCATATATTCCTTTCTTTCTCTGAACAGTGTATAACTCTTCGTCAGTGTGTTTCGACGACTAACTCATCAAAGAAGCACATTTTGACGCGTAATTTCAGAGAGGAAAACTTGTACAGAAAAACATTTACTTACTTATTACTGCAAAGATGCATTTCGACACTCAGACATGAAAAGGTGTATTATGCACTTAAACTCACATACACACAAACACACAAGTTTGCACACAATACGATGACGTGTACACTTCGTGTCCAACGCTCAGACATTGCGCCATGTTTTTAACTACAGCACGAAGCTTTTTTATGCTTAGATTGCTTAAATGGTTCGTAGACTGATTGCACACGCCGGTTGAGAGATAGCTGTCTCAACTTGATATACAACAATATACTCACAAAGAAAATGACGAAATGTGCAGTTGTTTCACAGAAACATCATGTACAACACAAGAAAAATGTTGTGGGGTGTTACATTTTCTTTTCTCTTGTCAACCAAGAAAAGCAATCATTACCCTTCAACATGTTTTCCAAGGCTCAGGTTCCCTTTGTGTAGTCAAGTTTGCTTGAGTCGTCAACAGCTTACCAACCGCTAAATTTAGCGCTGGGCCCAGGACTGTACGACCTGTCCCAGCTGTGTCGTGTGTTTTACACGCACTCCAAGCCTCGCTTTCCGACACCCTTCCTCTAAACTCTGCCACAACTGATTACGCTACTACTCCTTACCTCCGCGCATCTGTCCACCGGCGCTGTCAGCGCTCTCTGAGAGGTTCGGGTACTCAGACAGTGTCTCTATTAAACTGGCGCCGAAGCACATACGTGAACATCAGGGTGTGTCCGCCCCGGGTAAACAATCAGCTCCGTCTCGAGTCGAACGATTTTGGCTTCATTTTGTGCTGGCATGCGCAATGTATAAAAGAAACGTTTGAGACTGATATATTCAGAGTTGTCGGTTACAAAGTTACTGCCATCTGAGCACCAGTCGGTTACAAAGTTACTGCCATCTGAGCACCAAGGAAAAACTGTCAGTTATGGCAGTTGCTGGAGGAAGGATGTCGTAAACCGATGCTCGGAGCTTGTGTTTTACCCTGTCTCTACACTGTTACGCCGTAGCGCTTTCACTCACCACGTACACTGGTGAGCTACCCAAACAAAACGTTAACGGTCTTCCCAGGCTGATGCTTCCTCTACTTCATACAAACACCGGCACGTGTTCAAAGAACACTTTCGTGCTGAACAGTTCGAGTTCTGTTCCTCAGCACATGTCCACACTCGCTTTGGTCTAAGCACCACCTCCATCAGTCCGAAAACTGTAGTGTCCAAAGCAAAGGCAATCCGGGAATCCGAGACAAGATCAACGCTGTCGGTGTCACTCCCGAGCCCCATCTGGACCGAAAACAAGCCACCACGGAAAATCTAGGCTACGCTCTACCTTCCCACCGCACGCTGATACGAGTTTTATTATCACACTGTCAGCTTCCACAGAACAACCAAACTCCCTCTCTCTGGTCAGTTTCTCCAGCTCTTCGTCAATGCAACGCCTGTTTACACAGACAATCCATGGCGTTGTATTGCATCCGTCTCGCCATGAGAACTCCTCTAAAGATGCAAGTAACGGGAATCAAGCACAACATAAAAGAAAGGGGGGGCGGGGGGGAAGTGAAATGAAGTCAGATTGTTAATGTCGCTGACGTAAGTTAGGTATCACAGGAGTTCCTCGGATGACGTAGCTTTGTATCCCAGAGCAGCACCGTTAGAAGTGAGTGACGTCAGATAGCCGGCCCGTCGGGCTCTCCTCGCCAGTCAGTAGAACCTGCACAAGAAGCAAATACTTGTATACAACCCCCTACAAACAGTCAACAAACACTTATACACAACCCCCTACAAACAGCAAACGCTTGTACACAACCCCCTACAAACAGTCAGCAAACACTTATACACAGCCCCATACAAACAGTCAGCAAACGCTTGTACACAACAACCTACAAACAGCAAACACTTGTACGCAACTCCATACAAACAGCGAACAGACACTTGTCACAAGCCCTACAAACAGTCAACCAGCACTTGTTACAACCCCCTACGAGCAGTCAGCAAACACCTTTCAGAACCCTCAACACACGGTCAGCGAATACTTGTCACAGTCCTCAACACACAGTCAGCGAACACATGTGGCAGTCCTCAATACGGTCAGTGAACACTTGTGACAACCCTCTATACACAGTCAACGAACACTTGCCATAACCCTCTAAACACTGTTAACGAACACTTGTAATACCCCTCTAAACATAGTGAACACTTGTCATAACCGTCTAAACACAGTCGGCGAACACCTGCCATACCCCCTAAACATAGTCAGTCAGCAAACGCTTGTCATAACCCACAACACAGTCACGAACACCGTCTGCAACTGTCACAGCCGGCGTAAAACACCAATTTACTTACTTACTGTCACAGCCGTGTCTATTGCCCCGGCCGTAAGGGAGGTGCGTGTGTGTGTGTGTGTGTGTGTGTGTGTGTGTGTGTGTGTGTGTGTGTGTGTGGTGTGGTGTGTGGTGTGTGGTGTGGTGTGTGTGTGCACGCGCTACAGCGTGCGTGCGTGTGTGTGTGTGAGAGAGAGAGAGAGAGAGGGTGGGGGTGTGTGCGTGCGTGCGTGCGTGCGTGCGTGTGTGCGTGTGTGTGTGTTTTGCTGTTGTTGTTGTTGTTGTTGTTGTTAGTATTACTGTAGAGCGCTCTGGGTTCCCATCACCTTGTGTGGCAAATGGGTGTTATAGAAATCCCTCTTTTTCTTTTTAAATTATTATTATCACTATTGTCACAGCCCTACACATACGGTCAGCGGACACTAGTCACAGTTTTGAACACACAATCAACGAACACTTGTCACCACCCTCTAAACACAACCAGTCAGCAAACACTTGTCAGTGCCATTACCCTCCATACACATGAGGCAGCAAACATGTGTCACAACCAACACACACTGACACGCACAGAAAACATTTGTCACAATCTTCAACAAATAGTAAACATTTGTCACAACCCTCAACACACGGTCAGCAAACATTTGTCATAACCTTCTAAACACTCGCCCTGATATAACCGTACTGGTTGACTGGGCGTAAAACACCAAGTTACTTACTTACTTACCTCTAAACCCAGACAGCAGACATTATTTTGCCAAACCCTCTACACACAGACAGCAAACACTATTTTACCAAACCCTCTACCTACAGACAGCAAACACTATTTTGCCAAACCCTCTACCCACAGACAGCAGACATTATTTTGCCAAACCCTCTACACACAGACAGCAAACACTATTTTGCCAAACCCTCTACACACAGACAGCAAACACTATATTGCCAAACCCTCTACACACAGACAGCAAACACTATTTTGCCAAACCCTCTACCAACAGACAGCAAACACTATTTTGCCAAACCCTCTACACACAGACAGCAAACACTATTTTGCCAAACCCTCTACACCAGACAGCAAACACTATTTTGCCAAACCCTCTACACACAGACAGCAAACATTATTTTGCAAAACCCTCTATACATAGCAAACAGTGTGTACCACGCAATGCGATTCTCATTACTTTTGAGTGGCCCTTTGGCTCATTCACAAGGCAACTCCATTCACAGAAGGCTTCAGAAAGAAAGAAAAATGGGGGCCTGTTGACTTTTGCCACCGTCTATACATATACTTTCCTATAGCCTGCACATCACGAGAGCAAGCGACTTTGCTACAAGTCAATGTGCAAGATGAAAAATTACCCGTGCAAAAACTCGTTCTAGCGTGGAAGAATCAAGACAAACTCGGTTTTTCAAACACGCTATTTTGCCCATCTTGCAAATGATTTTTTTCGACTTTCCTTGTTTACCCAACCTGATAATCACTTGCAACTGAATTTTCTCGAATTTCCTGTTTTGCGTAACAACACATCGGTGCACCCTACATAATACTCTCTCTCTCTCTCTCTCTCTCTCTCTCTCTCTCCTCTCTCTCACACACACACACACACACACACACACACACACACACTCTCCACAACACCCAAACTTACATAGGCGTTTCCTTCTTCAGCGGCAGGCCCGTGGGCCGTATCGCCTTCCCGTTCCCGTCCCGACCGCTACCGGGGGAGTGGGGCTGAATGTTGGCAAAGCCCTTCCCGCCGCAGCTGTTCCCGGTGCCTCCCTTGGCCACGCCGTTCTTCTTGTCCTCGGCCGACAGCTTGTTGTAGTGCGCGTTGTTGACGTTGGAGCCCTTCGTCACCTTGGGGTTGGTGACGATCCCGTTCCGCTTGCGCCGCGCTTCAGGTGAGCGGGTCTCGGCGTGCCCCGTCCCACGGCCCAGCAGGATCTTGGTGGGCGAGTCCACCAGCGGCACCCTCGGGGGCAGGGCCGGGGCGGTGGGGCTGCTGACGCCGTTGTTGGGGAGCGGGGGCGGGGGTGGGGGCCCCCGGGTGGCCTTGACCTGGGCGGGCTGCATCTGCCAGATGGGTTCCTCGGGTGTGGCCAGCATGTCGGCGTTGGGGTTGGTGATGATGTTGATGGTGGCCGAGATCTTGTCCTGCTTGGACACGGCGCACTTCACCGGCGACGGCGCCAGCAAGTTCAAGTTCCTCTCCAACGCCGGGGAGGCGGAGGAGACGGCGGTAGCGGCGACGGCGGCGGAGGCGGAGGCGGTGGCGGTGTTGGAGGCGGCGGCGGTGGCTGTAGCCGCAGTGGTGGCAGGGCGGTTGCCCAGCAGTTCCTTGCCCCCGCCCAAGTCCACCCGCACCCTCCCCGTGCTGGTCACCGTCACTCCCCCGACACCCCCGGCCTCGCTGTCCGTGGACATGGCGGTGCCGCAGTTGCCGGGCACGTTGTGGGGCAGCACCATGCTGGGCAGGCGCACCACCTCCGTGACGGGCGAAACGGTGGGCGACTGCACGGGGGTCTGCGGCTCGCTGACCGGAGACAGCACGCGGCTGATGGGCCGGGAGCGGTTCTTGCCCATCGAGCACTGCTGCAGCTGCTGCGTGAAGGTCAGGCACTCGCCGCCCTCCTTGCTGCTGCTCGGCGGAGGGCAGTGCTGCTGCAGGAGCAGCTGCTGCGGGCCGCTCTGCGTGCTCTGGTTGGTGGAGGTGGTCATGTTGCTCGAGGACTTGGAGGAGTTGTTCGACTGGTACGACTTCCGCCGGTCGAACGTCGACTCCGGGGAGTCGGACGGGGAGCTGTGCTGGGCCGCCACGGCCGTCGCCCCCTGACCTTGACCTTGACCCGCGCCTGATCCTGACCCCGACCCTGACCCCGCAAACACCGTGGGGGCCGCCGTGCCCCCAGGGGAGACGGTGGAGCTCCCGGCGACGGTGGCGGCCGGGGTGCGCATCTCGGAGGAGGAGTTGGAGGAGGAGCTACGGCTCTTGGAGCAGGAGACCGGCGCGGCCCCGAAGTCCTCCAGCAGGCGGATGACACTGTGGTGGCCCGACTTGAGCGCCACCCGCACGGGGGTCCGCCCGAACTGGTCGGCGTGGTTGGGGTTGGCCTGGTGCCGCAGCAGCACCCGCACCACCTCCTCGTGCCCCTCCTGCGCCGCGATGCACAGCGCCGTGGCGCCCTGGTTGCAGGTGTGGTCCACGTGGGCGTCGTTGTCCAGCAGCAGGCTGACCACCGTGTCATGGCCTTGCCAGGCCGCGCTTTGCAGCGCTGTCCGCTGGTCGTTGTCCACGGCGTTCACGTTGGCCTGCAAAGGCGGGAAAATAATTTAGCCATGGTCTGTTTGCAGACGGCGAGTGGAAGCGGATGAAGAAGCGGTACGGGCAGGAAGAAGAAAAAGTGTTCCGGTTTTGGTGCTTTATGTATAATGCATCACACGAAAACACATTCCCAAACGCAAGCACACGCGCGCGCGCATCACACACACACACACACACACAAACACACACACACACACACACAAACACGCACGCACGCACGCACACACACACACACACACACACACACACACACACACACACACACACACACACACACACACACACACACACACTTGGTCCATCCCGCCCACCCTCACCTTATGCTTCAGCAGCAGCATCACCATGGCGAAATGCCCCTGCCAGGCGGCCACGTGCAACGGGGTTCGACCCTCCAGGTCAGCGGCCTCCACGTGGGCCCCGTGGTCCAGCAGGAACGTGGCAGTGTCCAGGCGGTTCTCCAGCGCCAGCACGTACAGCGTCGACCGCCCGTCCGCGTCCCGGTAGTTGATGTCGGCGCCTTGCGCCAGCAGCAGCTCTGCCACCTCCCGGTGCGACTCCGAGCAAGCCACCCTGCCGTAACCATGGAGACAATTGAGGGTACCGCCCGCGCTTCCAGTCACTCGAGCACTTCCGCCAATTCGGCACCCTTCCTTTTTTTTTCCCCTTTTTTTTTTCTTCGTCTTTTTCTTACTCCCTGTCAACCAGGACGGCTATATCAGGGCGACCAAATATCGGAACGTCTCGTTTAACCATCCGCGCGGGGGGAAAACGCAGATCGCTTGACCGCCATCTCCTCTCTCTCTCTCTCTCTCTCTCTCTCTCTCTCTCTCTCTCTCTCTCTCTCTCTCTTTCTTCTTCTTCTTCTTCTTCTTCTTCTTCTTCTTCTTCTTCTTCTTCTTCTTCTTCTTCTTCTTCTTCTCCTCCTCCTCCTCCTCCTCCTTCTTCTTCTTCTTTTGTTTTACCGGAACGTAGGTAGGTAGGCCTCGTAAAATGTTTAAAAAAATTAATGCCCAGTCAACTGCTTAAGTCGCGTCACGGAGATCTCTGTCTCGTCTCTCTGTCTCTGTCTGTCTGTCAGTCTTTCTCTGTCTGTCTGTCTGTCTGTCTGTCTGTCTGTCTGTCTGTCTGTCTGTCTGTCTGTCTCTCTCTCTCTCTCTCTCTCTCTCTCTCTCTCTCTCTCTCTCTCTCTCTCTCTCTCTCTCTCTCTCTCCACCTCCACCTCCTCCTCCTTCTTCTTCTTCTTCTCCTCCTCCTCCTACTTCTTTTTCTTCTTTTGTTTTATTACGTTCACTGATGACGAGAGATATCAAATGAGGCAAATTACAATCATTGAAAGCTAAATCAGACTCAAATCATCGTGCATTCGACCAGTCAACACAGTACCACATGGATTAAGCATGCATTTGATTCATTTGCAACTGATGAGAAGCATCACACTGAACGGAAAGCATTGAGAAACGTTAATCCTGAAAGCACCAAAAGCAAATACATCAGCCGAAAGGCTTACCGTATACCAGCTCAGAAATTACAGGGTGAAATCTTTCATAGCCCTGGTTCCTGGTGCTCTTGTCCAGAGACCATGAATCACAGCCTGTGCTCCAGTCTGTCTGACATGAAAGCGAGCTTGCCGTCACCGCAACGACGACCAAACCCGTTTCCCTTAGCTTAGACCACGACACTCGATCACTACACGACTGAAGGTGCCACTCACCTGAACGAGGTCTTGCCGTCGTGGCTGCGGTGGTCAAGCCTGGCCTCCTTCTCCAGCAGGTACTTCACGACGGCCAGGTGACCCTCCTGCGCTGCCTGGATTAGCGGGTGGCGGCCGTCGTTGTCCACCTCGTTTACCTTGGCGCCCTGTTCGACCAGCAGCTGACAGATCTGCAACACACAGAGAGAACACGGCTCTTAGATCGCTTGTTCCTTTTGTCCGCAGATGATGAGGTCAAAAGTGGGTGTGAACAATTTTAGAAATCGCACTGTCTAACGCCAGGAGCTCTAATTGACACTGAAACAGACCCCCCGCCATTATTTTAAGACATCATTTAGCTTCCATACTCTTAAAAATGAAACTGAAATCGGACCTGACAGAGGGGTAGGGGGGCGCCTCGTTTACGACAAACTGCAAGCGGAAAGAGTTCGTCTGGTGATAATTACGCGCTATGGATATAAAATGCAGACATGAAGCCAGATATTCTACAGACTGATTGGAAGCGCCGTCTGACGAGTCTGACTATTTTATCTGGGCGAAGCGGCAGGCAAGTTCCCGACTCTGAGATAGTCCTCGCCACGCTGTCATAAACACGGAGACTGCAGAGCAAAGTTTGTGGCCGGGTGATACTGCACACGGCTGGTCCGGGCCTATCCACACGAAGTCCTACTTATTTTCATTACGATATTGTATCAGGCACATTCAAATGGGGAGATACACTTGATTGATCGCCCCACTCCAAAACGGAGGGAGGTGTAATTCAGGATGAGACTGAAATAAGCCCGACAAGCACTTTTTTTATCGGTGCATGCACCATGCGGGGTGTCTGGACGGCTGGGTGTGCTCTGGTGCGACTGCTCTCCTGCACGCACATGGCGTGGTTTGCGGAGAGGTTTAATGCTACAGCATAATCAGCCATACGGGTCACAGCGACGGTGACGATAATGACCGCGATTCCGGCGCTAATGACAACGATTATGATAACGACGATGGTGATGACAACGACGAGGGAGAGGACAGCAGAACTATCACCCGCCCTAGCAACATTTCTGTAGTGTGACTGTGTGCACGAAAACATTTAATGTGTACACGCGTACTGACGATGCCGTTCACAATGCTGTTGCTGCGGATCATGATCATGATGACGATGAAGATTGTGACAATTTCTGTAGGATATAATCACTCCAACCCTTAGAAGCTGAATGCACATGTAACCACGCTGATGGAGCTTATACTGACTAACCATAACAAGTGAGCGTGCTACTGTCCAAAGACCACTAGCATTAATCCCGCAAAAGAACGAAAACACGTCTCTTTCTGTGTCCTCAGAAAATACAGCTACTCGTATAACACAATGCCGACATGCTGACGCAGTGAACATTTCGACTTTGGGTGGCATACTGTAAAAATCCTCCTTTGTTGTGAGGCACAATAAGACTCGTATTATGTCCATGCCACAAGGCCCAACGATGGAAACCAAAACGCGCTCTCTCTCTCTCTCTCTCTCTCTCTCTCTCTCTCTCTCCTCTCTCTCTCTCTTCTGAGCAAACTACCTGTGGACTGTGCGAACTGAATGAAACCGTTCGTTCGTGGGATTCGTCACCCCAAAACACCGAGAAATGAAAAGCACTGTCGGCGAACGAAAGCATCATCTTTATCAGCTCCCTACAACTACAGAAGGGAACGTTTTCATTGTATCAGCAAAGACAGTATGACAATATCTGGTAGCAGAACATTCATACGACCACGGACTGTACGATTTATTCCACTTTTAAACCACAGGGAGGCGTGCTACAGAAGAGAACAAAGACGTGAAGGAACATAAGAAAAACAGGGGAGGAACAAGAGAAAGACGAATGAGAAAGGAAAAAGGGAAAGTCAGAGGCTAACAAACAGAAAGAAAAGAAAGAAAACAGAGGAGAAGAAAAGAAAGAAAGACATGTAATTGGTTTTTAACGCGCCGTCAACCATGACGATTATATTAGGGTAACAGAAAACAGAGAAAAAAGACAGAATAATTATGTGCAATAAAAAATAAAAATAATTAAGAAGCAACAGGAAGCGTCAGCAGTAATAAAGAGCAATGGCAGCAGCAGAGAAATGTCATTAGAAGCTGGCATGCACGTGCATCAAGCTAAGCGAGCGAAGGGTGCGATGTGTGTTCTAAAGCACTGTCAGCCATCGATCCTGCCTGTCATCCACGCCACAGTGCAGAGACCCAGGGACTGGCCTGGGTGAGGTGCCTGCATGTATACACAGTCTATGTTCGCTGGCTTCTCCAAGTTAGCTCATTTCATCTCCGCCACTGCCAGGCCCTTCCCTCAAACACGACTACGTGAAGAATTCATTGCATGTAGAACGGGAGCGCGACTCCGCCGCAGTTGGTTTTCCCCGCTGGTGTGGGTTTTTCTCCATGGGTGAAAATCTTAAACTGGATACCGAAGTGTAAATTAAAAAATAATGTGGTGCGTGATGTGAGCTGGGAACAGGACTTCTGCTTGTGACTTATGTTTCGTACTAATATGACCCCGCGGTTGACTGACCGTTAAATACGAAGACTCAGACTTTTCGTGCCATCACATTCTCACGCTGTAAACTATCACTGTACACACACACCATTAACTTCATCCGAGAGAATTTTAATATTCTGATGATCCCCCCCCACACACACACACACACACACACATTTTTATTATTTTTTATTATTATTATTAATCTACTCCATTTCCTGCGATTATAACCAATTTCAAGAAACGTTTGTACGGTAATAGCATGTCAATATCCATCAAATTTGCGGCAAAGTGGATGCGAGGCTGTGTAAACTACTTCGAGACATCAAATATTGTGGCAAGGATAATTTTATGCTTCACAGTAGGAAAGCAAAATCCGTCTCAGAGCATATCCATCGAACCAAATCAAGGGGAAGCGACTGCCTCACTTTGCGTTTCGTTTTTCTCCAGTCTTTTTCTCCAATCGAAATGCGTTTTCAGAGTCCATTCCTAAAATGCCACCTTCCTCTAACTCCCTCTCATGCCCCACCCCCCCTCCGCTCCCCCTCATGGGCCCCCACCTCCCTACCCCCCAAACTCCCCCTCATGGGGCCCTCATCCCACCCCCAAACTCCCCCTCATGCCCCCCCCCCCACCCCCCCATGTGACTCATGGGCCCCCCACCCTCCGCCCCCTCATAGGCCCCACCCCCTCATGGGCCCTCAGCCCCACCCCCTCCTCCCTGCCAAGCCCTGTCTCGTCCTCTTTTCCGTCTTCTTTCCTCCCTGTCTCTGCGGGGGGAATGGAGCAGAGCAGCACTGATCGAATTCTCTCAGCGTCCGCAGGGCGGAGAGATATTGCCGGCCGCCGTCCTAACGTGTTCACGGTGTTGGCTGTTTCAATTTGACCAGCATCAACTCGGCACAGACATTGCCTAATTCGGTCAACACACGCAAGCCGGTCGCGTTACCCCCCGGGTCTCTTCCATTCACTTCGACCCCCCCCCCCCCCCCCCCCCCCTTCTTGGCCCAACCCCCGTCCCGGGACTTTGGTGAGGGACAAAGTCAATGTGAACCACCCCCACCATACCCTCCCTCCATCGTGGACTGGGCGGGAGGAAAGCGGGGGAGGGGGGGGGGGGACTATTGAAGATGACGCTGCAGTGGCTGCGGCAGAGTTGGCGATGAAAGGACAGAGTGATGAAAGATGTCTGGTCGGGATCATCGCTTGGTCTGCCAGCTAAGTATTCTTGGGCAAGGAGTTTCGGGAAGGTGTGTGTGTAAAGTGGGGGGGGGGGGGGGGGGGGTTGCATGCAGACATCTATCTCTCTCTGCCCCGGCCGTGCCGCTGACAAACAAAAATCAGACGTGAGCGCAAACACACATTGCCGTAACCTTTCTTTATGAAAGAAACGACTGACAAAACAGATCAAGTACGATTCATGACTGTGAAAGTTGCATCTGGGAGCACGCTGCTGCAGGACAGTCTGTGTTCTCGAGATAATTGCTAACCAACTCTTCAAACTGACGTTTTGCTGAGAAACTGTAATGTTTACATACTTTGTTTTGCCCTCATATGACCTACCAGGTTGACAGGGCGTTAAAAACCGAGTACCGTTGTAATTAATATACAGCACCTCATAGAATTCTTTGTCTGGTAGAGCAGGGATAAATCACAGGCACGTACGGCTGAAGCTGTAGACCCAGCCTCTGTTGATCCACAACGCATTCAGCTGCCCCAGCGTCCCCTGCCCCGTCAACACCACCACAGGGGCGCAGCCAGTCGGCCCATCTTCACCTGAGGTGTGGAAGGGGTCACCCTGACCTCCACTAACAGGAAATTGTCAAGGCAGGTGCGACAAGGTAAGATCAAAAGAGCGGACTGGACGTCGCCTCCGTGTCAAGCCTACAGGTGAAAATGCACGGCATGCGCCAAGGTAGCTGGGAGGCAGGGGAGTAATACCGACGGAAAACGGGAGGAGAAGCTGACGGGCGTTTTTAAGCCGCTGCAAACAAACCCAGCGGGGAAGGACTTGTACTACTAAAATGTGACCTGAACGAATTCGGCGAACTTGGGAATCAACATCACATACTGGATTTGCTTTTTCTTATAGTTTGGACAAAGATGTAACAATATCTGATTGTTGAATAATGACCTATACATAGCATATATGACCATGCATGCCAGATGAGGGTTACGGTAGTCGATTCGGGTCTCTGTTGCCGTGTTTAATCCAACAAAGAATTCAGCACAAGATAAACACTTTCTGCTACAAATGTATCACGGGCACTGTTCCGTCTTATTTCTGTGACTGTCTTCAACTTTACACACCCTACCGCACTCTCCGCTCTGCTTCTAATACTCTCAACCTCCAGATTCCTGGTACCAGACTCTCCACTGTTGGTTCCCGCGCCTTTTCAGTCTTTGGTCCATCTACATGGAATGACCTTCCCCTTCCTCTCCGACAGAAACCCTCCCTGGACTCATTCAAATGTAACCCAAAAATGTTTCTTTTCCCAAAACTGTAAACCTGCCATGTTTTCTGTTCCGTGCTGCTGTCTTTATCCATCTCAAGTCTCTGCTGCCCGTTTTAAATTGTGTAAATTAAGCCTTGTATAGCCAGAATGCTCGTGTGTGCGGGTGCCTCTTTGTGTGTGTGCGTGCGTGCGTACGTGCGTGCGTGCGTGCGTGCGTGTGTGTGTGCGCGCGCACGCTTAGAATAATCTCTACGGACAAGATTTTGCGCTTTATAAATACTTTAATTAATTATTTATTCATGTGTGACATATTTCGAGTACAGAATAACTCCATTTGTTTGTTGATTCTACACAAGCGTTCTAGGCCTCTTTCTGCTTCATATAATATGAGGCATCATGACTGATGAATAATGACATGTATAATACATAATATCGGACTGTTGGATAATGACCTATATATAACATAAAATACGACTGTTGGATAATGACCTATAATCATAACACTGATGCACTTCAGTTTTAAGAGCGCTGCACGGCACATTGTACTTCGTACCTGTTTGCTTCTTTCTTCCATTCATGAGCTCTGTTTTTGCTGCCATGATGGGGAACAGATTAATTCCTTCCTTAGTGGACTGGGCTAGGCGCAAACTCGGCTCAAGAGACACGACAATCGATAGTGCGCACAATCTGTTTTAATTCCACGTGAGAAGAAAAAAACGCCATCGCCAAGCTGATGCTCTGACACTTCGTATTCAAGTCAGGAAGACCAGAGAGAATAAGGGAGAGGGGGGGGGGGGGGGGGGCGGAGGGAGAGAGAGCGGGGGAAGCTAGGGGTCAGATAGAGATGGGGGAGGGCGGAGGATATAAACAGGGAAAGCAGGGCATGGGGAGATTCGGGGGCGGAGGAGGAGGTTGGCGGGTGAGCTGAAAAAGTGAAGACGGAAAGACATCTCATCGAGAGGGAGCAAAGAGGAAGAGAGATTGGGTGGGGTGGGGGAGAGGTGAAGAGAAGGAGAGAGAAAGGGGGACACAGAGAGGAGACAGAGTAAGTAGAAAGAGAAAGGAGGGCAGAGAGAGGAGACAGAGAGAGTGGAGGGACTGAGAGGGGGGAACAGAGAGAGAGAGAGACTAGAGAGATAAAGAGAGAGAGAGAGATTTCTGGCACCAGTGTTTTAGCTCTGCACGAAACGTGTCAACACTTTCTCTGTGCCTTAATTCTCAGCAGGGAAAAACTCTGGTGCAGGCCACTGAAATACTTGTCACCCACCTCTCGTCCACCCAACGATCCCCAGGTCACACACACACACACACACACACACACACACCCTCCCCCCTCTCTCTTCTATCCCATCGTCATTCCACCCCATCCCCTTCAACCACACATCATCGATTCTGTCCTCACAGCGGGGTTCTGGCGGCGGTGGTGGTGTTCTGCATTTTCCAGCTGCAGCGTGGAAGCCGTCATTACAGAAACGAAGCTGCTTCTTTCAACGCCCGGGCAACCCCAACGCGGCCTTCAATTCTCCCAACAGAGGTGTGTGTGTGTGTGTGTGTGTGTGTGTGTGTGTGTGTGTGTGTGTGTGTGTGTGGTGTGTGTGTGTGTGTGTGTGTGTGTGTGTGTGTGTGTTAGAGAGAGATGAGTGAGAGACAGAGGTATACAGAGTGAGAGTCAGTGTGTGAGAGGAAAAGAAGGAATGGGTACGTACAGGGGCTGGTTAGAGGAGAGTGGGGAGAGACAGAGACAGGGGAGAGACGGAGAGACAGAGACAGAGAGAAATGGTGGAGCGGGGAGAGGCCGGGGGTAGAGAAAGAGGGAAGACAAGGGCAGGGGAGTGGGTCCGAGAGATCGCTATAGAGAGACCGCAAGATCACCAGCACACTGATTAATCCAGATACACTAGACCTGAAGCAGCCTGTGGGAGGAGATCAAGATCACCAGCACACTGATTATTCTAGACACACTAGACCTGAAGCAACGTGCTCCATCAAGATCACCATTAGGTCTGGTTAGGCCAGACACACTAGATTGAAGCAACTTTCTCAAAATTGCCAGCACTCGGATTAGATCAGACACACCAGACTAGAAGCAACTTCTCCAGATCATCAGCACTATGATTATACGTACCAGACACACTAGCCTAGCTATGTGAAAAGCTGACGTCCATCGCGGCGAGGAGGTGATTAAAAACAGGGTCACAGGGGACGACCTGGGCTGACGCAGATCTAGCTTCTACCCAACAGGTGAAATTCCATCCGCCATCTGTCCGGCACAGGCACAATTTTAGTGCTGACTATTGATTGGGAGCATGCCGCTGTCCGGCCAAGAGCGGAAAGGAAACTCTATCCTAACGGGTCTGCACTCCGCATCAGCTTGAAGGGGCGAACTTGTAGCAGGTGCTATGAAGATGACTGCATGCGCTGAATACTGACATTTCTGTTGTTTCGTCTCCCTATCGTTTAGCCCTGATATAACTCTATGTCGTTGACTGGGCTCAAAGCACTAACTAAGCCCTGATATAACTCTATGTCGTTGACTGGGCTCAAAGCACTAACTAAGCCCTGATATAAACCCTGTGTTGTTGACTGGGCTCAAAGCACTAACTAAGCCCTGATATAAACCCTGTGTTGTTGACTGGGCTCAAAGCACTAACTAAGCCCTGATATAAACCCTGTGTTGTTGACTGGGCTCAAAGCACTAACTAAGCCCTGATATAAACCCTGTGTTGTTGACTGGGCTCAAAGCACTAACTAAGCCCTGATATAAACCCTGTGTTGTTGACTGGGCTCAAAGCACTAACTAAGCCCTGATATAAACCCATGTGACTGGGCCAAGCACTAACCCTGAAGGTTGACTGGGCTCAAAGCACAACTAAGCCCTGATATAAACCCTGTGTTGTTGACTGGGCTCAAAGCACT
This sequence comes from Alviniconcha marisindica, assembly GCA_018857735.1. Lineage (NCBI taxonomy): Eukaryota > Metazoa > Mollusca > Gastropoda > Provannidae > Alviniconcha > Alviniconcha marisindica. The sequence continues at coordinate 1,987,767 of JABMCL010002484.1, forward strand.
AACTAAGCCCTGATATAAACCCTGTGTTGTTGACTGGGCTCAAAGCACTAACTAAGCCCTGATATAAACCCTGTGTTGTTGACTGGGCTCAAAGCACTAACTAAGCCCTGATATAAACCCTGTGTTGTTGACTGGGCTCAAAGCACTAAGCCCTGATATAAACCCTGTGTTGTTGACTGGGCTCAAAGCACTAACTAAGCCCTGATATAAACCCTATGAGGTTGACTGGGCTCAAAGCACCAACCAACTATCTCCCATCGGCAGATTTGCCATCACACGGTCAGCTCCTTCCAGCGACTGTCTGCACTGGCACAGTGCCCACTAGCCTACTATTGCCTGTGACTCTAATTGGGAGCAATACCTCAATCGTCCGACACAATGCATTTGTGGGCTGAGCTGACACTGCTATTCCTCTAAGTGTACAGTGAGTGCAAACGTAGAAATATTTCTCACTTAGAATCACGTTAAAATTCGCCTTTAAAACAACGAAACATGTACAAAGCAGTTCAAAAATAAAACTGTTAAGCGGTACGGGAAAAAAAATGTCCGGACAAACAAGCTCTGACAGAGGGATCGGAAAGACGGACAACGTGATCTCAATAATACCCCTTCACCACCACCGCCAAGAAAAATAACAGAAATACTCCGTTACAAGGTAGGAGGGAGGGATATGGCTTTGTCTGCGTGCACGTGAAACCCATCGATGCCAAAGTGTGCTGTGGACACCCGATGGGCAAAGAAAGTGGTTCCTCAGACAAAACTCCGCACAAAATTGCCTTCACCCACCGCGAATAATTCCATCGCCATTCCCCGCCGCGACGTTCTCAAACAACATCTGCAGGGGGTAAAAAAACAACGATGCTTCAAGCTCGGAAGAAAGACATGAATGAAACAGGGCCGACCGGGAGCGGTTTGGAGAGGGGGTACAAAATGCACCCCATCTCTCCTTTTCCTCGGAAAGAGGGGGGGGGGGCATAAAACCGAGCTCTGGCCAGCAAACTGCTTGGACCGAGGAAAACCTACGGAGCAAAAGGTTGGGTCAATTGTTGGGCCACGTCCATCCCTCATCCTCTGGCACTTGATTCCTCGCACAACGATGGCTGGCAGCAGGGACTGGCGAATGGTGGTCTGACCCACGGATATCTCAGCTGCAATGAATTCTAGCTGCCAAAGACAGCCCAGTGGTGCAGTGAAAGATAACAACAGGAAGGGTCCATTTTATCGGAATCCATGCTTCGTTTTCTTGCTTTTGTCAGCAGAGAGAGAGAGAGAGAGAGAGAGGTGTGTGTGTGTGTGTGTGTGTGTGTGTGTGTGTGTGTGTGTGTGTGTGTGTGTGTGTGTGTGTGTGTGTGTGTGTGTGTGCGCGCGCGCACGCGCGCGCGCGGTCTGCTTCGCGATGTGTGCGCGTGCATGTGCCCAAGCGGCTGAAAGTGGCATACTCTGGAACGCGTGAGCGGCCAATCAGCTAAGCTTTTTTTTATTGTTTCCAGAGGCGGCCAGCATCCGCGGGTTTAACCGATACATCCGCAATCACATCTGACATGGCGTGTGGCGCTCCGATCTCCACCCGCTGCTGTTTTTCCACCACCACATCATCCCACCCAGCTCCGCAGTCGATTGCAATCAGTCAGTCAGCGCTCCCCTGACGATGAAGATGACGACTGCCGGTGTCAAGCTGGGATGAAAAGAGACGACGATGGCTGCGGTTGAAGAAGGTTCTGATCGCCGAATAATGTATTATTCGTGGACAGGGATCCGCCCCTCAGCTAACGTTCAGCGAGGTCCCGATTAGAGATAGCCGGTAAAACAAAACCCTAGTTAAAAATTTAAAAAAGGGGGGGGGGGGGGGGGTGTAACCCAATAAGAATTAAAAAGGCTACGCTATAATTATTCATTCATTCTGGGTCTCAATTTTTTTACGGATACGGAATGAAGTCCATGATAATCCTTGACACAGCCATGGTAGTCACAGAGAAATGCCGAGTAGAAGTTAGTTAGTGATTGACTTTTAACGTCTTGTCAACCGCACACAGACTCACGAGTAGAGGTATGTGTATAGGCAAAATCTTGGAACACGATCTTGTTTATAATGTAGTAGACAGCTTTAAAGAGTGAATTCCAAATATCGTTATGTGGACCTTTTCCAAACGACCACGTGGCCTGGTTTGATTGCCTGGCCCGTGGTCAGTGCTCATTATTTTAGAGACCGAGACGGCAGTTGAGGAAAATGCGCAGCGTTAACCTTTTGAACTCACCTACCTTGACGTTTCACCTGCACCGCCGTCATCAACCTCCCGCCAATACTTCCAATTTCTCTCTCCCATCAGATTGCACCCCCTGTGCTGGCAGCGAATGACTCACGCAAACACGGGACTGAGAAGGGCTGCCATGCGGGAACAGGCGAGCCGGACAGTCCGGTTTCTGTCGTAGTTTTGTCTTTGTTTGTTTGTTTGTTTGTTTGTTTGTTGTGTGTGTGTGTGTGTGTGTGTGTGTGTGTGTGTGTGTGTGTGTGTGTGTGTGTGTGTGTGTGTGCGTGTGGTGTGTGCGTGCGTGCGCGCGTGTGCGTGTGTGTGTGTGTGTGTTTGTGTATGTGCGTGCGTGCGTGTGTGTGTGCGTGTGTGCCTGCGTGCGTGCGTGTGTGTGTGTGTGTGTGTGTGTGTGTGTGTGTGGTGTGTGTGTGTGTGTGTGTGTGTGTGTGTGTGTGTGTGTGTGTGTGTGTGTGTGTGTGTGTGCAAGAGTGCGTGCGTGCATGTGTGTTGTTTAAAATCCACCCCACCCATGTTCTTGCGCCATGCTAGGATTAAATGACGACAAATAGTCTTCTTAACGGCAAACAACAAAAATTGCTGCCAGCGACCTTCCAACTGAAAGATCAAACGTTAGGCAATTACGTCGACATGTCCCGAGCCAAAGCATAAAAAAAATTAAGACAAATAATTGATTTCTAAAACGCAGTCGACCATGACGGTTGCTCGGTGCAGGGGAAAAAATGCAGGTTGTTCATTAAACTTCCGACAGAAGTCGCAGTTCTTTATTCACGGCTTTAACTGAAATCAGCATATTGGATGTTCTCTGTCGGCTCTAAGCGACCAGTGCTGGGTTTGTATTCGGACACCGTCGTGCAACCCCATACTTCAAATTGCGGTATCACCCTTGTTGGGCTTATACCGCAAGCACAAGTTGTCCTATGGAAAAATCCTTCTAATTTGGGCTTTACGTAGGTGTTGCTGGTGTGGTACCGGCAAGACAGGTCGTTCATTTAGTCACTCGCTTAGATAATCTGGAAACGAATGAGTGACTGGGTGTGGAACGACTGTCCAATAAATCAGTCATGAACCTGATGCTGATGAATATATCAACAATCAATCGGCCACTTTAATAAAGCTACAACTAGCTCCTGCCTATTTTCCTCCCCCCACCCCCACTTTTTCTTTTCTCTTTTTTTTCTTTTCTTTTTCTTCTTTTCTTTTTTGGCCTGTGAGCGAGACCACCCCCAACCTTGAAGAGTAGCAAACAGCTGGGAAGAGTTCTCCAGCACAACCTGCCATCCGATAATAAAAGTGGCCGCGTGCCAGACGACCAAGAGACCAAGAGACTGGTGTGGAGCCATCAAAAACCTCCCAGCACTTGTAGATATTGACTGGGAACTAGGAAACATCTCCGCCGCAGACACGACGGGGGCTGGTGTGCGATAGACGGGGCTACTTGCTTTGCTGAGTTAGGCATCTAGGAATTTCATGGCTGAGTTTCGGCGCTTAGATCACTGCCGCCTTTGTGCTGCTTGGAGAGAAAACTACAACGACTCGCTGAAAGGCTGGGAACTATTTTCGGCGGAGAGATAAAATATGTGTTATGAGTAAATGGGACCGAGATGAAAGTGAAGCGTTTAAAAGCCAAGTGAACAGCGAACGCAAGCGTCAAAGATAGCCCCAAAATACACCATGTTCTGCTCAACGGGGACGGGACCGAATTTCCGGCAGGAGGAAGCTTTCAAAGACAAGCTTTCATTCCAAAATAAGATCCTTATATACTGCTGTAAAAACAGCATTCCAATGCCGCGATGATGAAATCGTCATAATTCACACAGGCTGTTGGACTTCCGGCCCGGAGAACTAACAATGAATTGTCTTTTCTTTTTTTAAGAATCACGCACGAATACTGAATAATTCACGAGGCCCGAGACGAAAAAGAGAAGCACTGATTGACCAAACAGACAAAAGGCGAGGGCTCCCACTGACTCACAATCTATTAAGTGAGACACTGGGATGCCTGTGGGAGAGATGCTAAAGATAAAGAAGGCTCAGATTATTTACAATATACGTACCTTTTCGTCTTTGCCATTTGTCTACCGTCCACAACTCGCCATTTCAGCACTCTGCAGTCAACAGTTCGTAACCTTGTTTCCAAGTCCTTGAAAGACTTCAAATGCGTTTTAAGCTTGATTTTGTTTCGTTTAAATATTCGTATTAAAGTAAAACACAATACGTTGAATAAATTCGTGTGTGTGTGTGTGTGTGTGTGTGTGTGTGTGTGTGTGTGTGTGTGTGTGTGTGTGTGTGAATTCTTGATGTATGACACCCAGTCAACCGCAACGATTGTACCGAGGGGGTGGGGGAAGAGGTGGGGGTGTATGGATGAGAGGTGTCCAAAACCAAGTTCCATTCACATCTATTAAACTCTGGGCACCCGAATCCGACAATGGATTCTTGTGCTCAGCAGACACACACAGTCTCTGACCTATTATCCTCTTCTCCAAACACAAAGGTACACCTACTGCCCCCCCCCCCCCCCCCCCCCCCCCCCCCCCTCCGTTCCCCCACCCATCCCGGTCTCCCCCGAGCTCCAGAAAGCCTCAAGACCAGGCCGACAAAGCCGAGGGTGCGTGTCGCACGTGTGCGCCGCTCGTTGACTGGCGCCAGAACAGCCAGCTACCGCAACGCAGCGCTGTCACCATTACTCATCCCTCCCATCGGGTGGCTTTTTGTCTGTGCTCCCTGTGACTCATCAAGCCTCGTTGCGCGGGGTATTGAGCGAGGCCAGGCCAGCACTTTGCATCCAGCTTAGTCCACACAAACCCCTGATGGAAATTAAGGCGAGACAGCGACAGAGCGAGTGTTGTCCGGGCAAAGACTGAACCGCATCTAAAATGAAGTAATGGGCGGCACAGGAACGAAAATCGCGCCGAATGCGTTTCAGCTGAGACTGGGTGACAGGCAAAATGAGATTTTATAACTGTACTCAGGGAGAGATGGAAACAAGGAGGGGGGAGAGAGAAAGGAGGGGAAGAGAGAGAGATTCGTATTCCCTCTGACGGAGAGAGGGATGGAGCGGAATGGAGAGATCCTACGTGTGCGTGCGTGCGCGTGTACATGTGTGTGTGTGTGTGTGTGTGTGTGTGTGTGTGTGTGTGTGTGTGTGTGTGTGTACGTGTGTGTGTGTGTGTGTGTGTGAGAGAGAGAGAGAGAGAGAGAGACACACACACACACACACACACACACACACACACACACACACAGAAAGAGAGAGAAGAAGGACCCAATCAATTTTCGTTGTAAACTGACCCAAAAGCACGTGGCCGTTGCGTGCCCTGTGGGCGACCCAGTGATGATATGTGGCACCGAGCAATTAACGAAATGGTCGACTTGATGCGCCCAGTACCACGCTACACAGTATCGATAACAACAAAAACTGGGAACGGCAATTAATAGAAACAACGTGTTCAAGTGAAACAACTGGACCGGAATCGAAACTGACAGTGTCCTGTGATCTGCTATAATTATGTCAAATGCTGGGGGGAAAATCCACTAAACCTTTCTCGTTGCTTTTAAAACAACTTGGCCTATATTACGTTTACTTCACTGACTGATTGCTTGTCGCTTGGTTGACTGATTTTTGCTGCTTCTCATATAGCACATGTACTTTATATATATATATATATATATATATATATATATATATATATATATATATATATATATATATATATATAAAATTGTATATGGTTAGTTGCCATATATCTATTACTTTCGTGAATATGTTACCTTCGATTTTTTTCTCTCACTTTGAAAATGTTGGAGAATGTTGCAAAGTGCAGTGAGTTTGTGTACACCAGAGAATAGCTATCTATTATTATTATTACTGATTAACTAATACGCTCACGTTTGATGATCGTACACAGCTTCAGCGCTTTCATACCTGTGGAACAGATGGCCGAAGCAGGAATTCTGCTACTAGTATATAATTATAAAGACGAGGATAATCGCAGAAATCCCGCACGGTTCTTCAGCCCGCGGAAAAAGGGCGACGAGCGACCATTCGGAGAGTTAAGCGCCGCGAGAACAACCTCCCCTGATCCCTCCCTTGGAGACAACGGTGTGCGCCAGACTCCATCGGCCAAATGTCATATGGGAGCCGGCGATCGATTCCGGGTGTCGGATGGAGGCAGAAATGAGATCGGGAGAAAACGCCGACTCAGCGCAAGAAGCCGACCCGTTTGACAAATCGTCGTCTGTAGGAAGCACCGTAAGCAAAGTCTTCGTAGATCCTGCGCGTTTGTGGCTCGCACGACATTATTGTCTGCCTGGTCATTATTGTCTGCCTGGTCCACCTTCAGTATGAGGGAGATCGGATCAGCTGGCGGTTCTGACGACTTCCAAGATATAAATCAAAGATTTGCCTCTTCGCAAAAACAGTCTCTGACATAATTTATTTTTATTTACAGGCACTTGTTTCTCCGCCTTCATTAAGATCACAGCTTCCTCAGCCAAACCATGTGCGAACCACTTCGGATATATATGCGGGTGCCTGCTACTGCTTGTACTTTGCCGGCACCCCGAATGCTGAGGAGAGAGAGGACGGAGAGAGGCCGTGGTATTGGGGGTTGGGGGGGTGGGGGGTGGGGGGAGAGAGAGAGAGAAGTGCAGGCGTGCGGGGAAGTCTAAAAGGCGCCAACGAGGATGAAGGTCCTGATTCTTCAGGCAGTGGTGAGGATATTGGAAACGCAGCGACGTGGAGAAGGGAAGTCGTACGAACGGGGGTGGAGACAGATGATATTTACCATGGCAACTTACACCACCAGCCGCCAAAGACCGGCTGCTAATTAAGTGACACACAATTTTATGAGTCTCAAAGTGGAACAGGGACCCCCCGGGGGGAAGCGACAGAGACACGAAGGCGGGCTGAAAATACAGCTTTCCGCAAGCGAGTAGGTGTGAAGTAGCACCCGCATTTAAGCACACGACAAGGAATGCTGGAAATACAAAGGGCCTTCCGTTTTGAGAGATTTGCTGTAGTTTAAGGCGAAAAAGGGCCGGAATCCATGTTTTGTTACCTCGCTAGCACAGATGGTAGCAAACGGACTGCGTCTGCCATTTCATACTTTCCCTGCTGGGTGTCTGCTCTTTGCTCCATGGAATTCTGGGACCTCACCTTCTTCAATTACCAACCTGCGTCACGAAGGGAAGCGCTGATCACCAGCCACTGGTGGCTGCAAAAGGTCCAGCGGTTCAGAATATATTTATAACCGGACAAAACCTGTGACAGGCGGACGTAGTAGGCGATTCAAACACATACCCCTAGCTTCGCTGCGAGCGGGCCAAGACCATAACTGCGGCAAGAAAAGGATGCCGACAGGAACGTGAAATTTAGCACGTTTGATGAACTGAATTTCCGCGTTAATGCGTTTACAGGCTGCTTTCATAAATCCAGCCTTGTCATTGTTTTCTTTCTCAAGTGTCTGTGGACGCAGACATCAAAACAAACGCTTTACAGTGAGGCAGACAGGTAAATGGGTCAGTAGTTCACCAAACGTCAGCATATGATACGGAACAGCCTTCAATATTGCCCTGTGATCTATGTGGGTCAACAGCCCCAAACGAGTCCACAGAAATCCTGTTGTCTGCCTCTGCCTGTGAATTAATCATCTCCCATCGCAGTCGTCTCCCTTGGAGGCCTGCGCTTCTGTGGCGACAAAGAGAAGTAATTCGGACACGATTAAGATCTAATCTAGTCTAAAGAAAAATATCACGGCCTTCTGTCACAGTCTAAAAAGAAAAATATTACGGCCTTCTGTCACAATTCTATACTGCAATTTTCTCTGAAAGATTGAAGACATGGGGGAGAAGAGACGAGAATGAAGGAAGAAATACTGACACAAAGAAACAAAAACAAGGATATTGGGGGGGGGGGGGGGGGGGGGAGGGGCAATGAAAGAGTGTAATCAGGTGATACAGACTCTCAGAGATGACCTACAAAAGAAAATACTACACCACTAGAACAACTCTACTCTTGGAAAGGGGGAAACGGGCGAAAATCCTCGTATGTATCTATTATCCGACACGACACCAAAATCAATAGTAAAGTGTGTCAGTAGACGTTAGAAATGTAGCGGAAAAGTCTTTTGTCTTGTAAGACATTGTGGTGTCAAGTTTTCAACTGGCATCTATAAAAGGAAATAACATAAGATTTTACGTATGGTGTTCTTTTTGTTGTATTTCAAAGCAAGCTCAGCCACATAGCCTACATGTGCAACTCATGCATCCTAACTGCACTGTTGATCTCAAATTAAATTGTCTGTAGGGTTAGAACATCTGCATCAATGCAAAGCGAAGAGAGAACAAGAGGAAGATAAATAATTATATTAATGCCGTTAGCAGCAGTAAAAGGTGTGTTTTTTTAAAGTACATGAAAACAATAATTATACAAAATAAGCACATTCCACACCCACCCTCCCACCCACCCACACCTACACACACGTTTTTAATGTGGGGGTACGTGTGTGTGTGTGTGTAGGGGGTGGGGGGGGGGAGGGGTGGGGGGGCTGCGTCGAAGAGGGGCGGTGATGGGGGAGGTGTCGGATGCGGGGGGTATAACATGGAAGTCGGTTAACAAGTACAGTAGAATAGGCCCCCAGCAATCCCCGACAGAAACTAGCTATTATGGCCCATTGTGATGAACCAAATATAGATATATCTATGCCCACAAAGTGGGTTACTGGGTCCCTTGCCCGTTACCTTGGAATGGATGGTTGCCACTTAACGGATCTGGCCCAAGCAGCGACCAACGATTGGTAGAAATGGTGAAAACTGACCCTCGTGCTCTGAAGGTTTGTGACCATTAAGTACTATTATCGAACACCAAGCCGCAGCATAATTAATCCCCACCCCCCCCCCCCCCTTCACGGATCCCCCTTCACCTTCCTTCCCCCAGGATTAACTTGGTGTTGGACAGGACGTTAAAACCAATCACTCATACAATAACCCCACCCCACCCCCCACCCACCTACCCACCAACCCAAAACAACAACATGTAGGGACACAGACAGACAGACGACAAACACAATGATTCCAATATAATAACAACAATAATAAAATCTAAAACCTGTACAGAGCAGGTCTGTAGGGACACAGACAGACAGACGACAAACACAATGATTCCAATATAATAACAACAATAATAAAATCTAAAACCTGTATAGAGCATATGTAGCGTGCGTGCGTGCGTGCGCGTGTGTGCAATTAAAACCTGCACTAGGCGTTATACAATAGTGCATTCGACCAAAAACAAAACTAGAATATAATTATGCCACCACCCTTTAACTTGCTTACGGTGTGTATCCAGTTGAAAACTGCACTGGGCGCTATACAGTAGTGCATTCGACTAAAAACAAAACTAGAAAGGTAGAACATATACCACCACCCTCTAACTTGCTTTGGAGGGGTATAATAAGATTTCAGTTACGAATCAACGTCACCAAAAATTACATTAACACCGTTATTTCGTTCACTGGCTTGTGTTCGAGTAAGTCAATTTCGACGGTCAACTGTCCTCTGGAAGATGGCCAGCCCTTAGCTAACTCAAGGAAGGGAGGAAAGATGAAGGAATGAAGAAGGGAAAGAGGGAAAAGCAAGTGAAGGACGGAAGGCGAAGAAATTATTTATAAAAAATAAAATAAAATAAAAGACCGGTCATATGGGGGGGGGGGGGGGACAAAGAGCAAGTAAGTATTAAGTAACTGGATTTTGCACCGGTCAACCCAGGAACAAAAAAGAAGAGAGAGGAAAAGAAAAAAAGAAAAAGAAAAGAACATGACCATCGAATCTAAAAGAAGAAGAAAAGCGTCGGTATTTGGACGGAGGATGACGTCATGAGCAGAAGAGAATGCGTGGGTGCTCGTGGACATGGTGACCTGTTTCCACACAAAAGCCGGCTCATCCAAGACCAATGATGCCTGTGGCTATTGTTCCCCAAGCGTTGTTCGGGAAATGTGGCAGTTCTGACATTTGAAACCGCGGCGTCTTAAGACACTAATCAGCTGCATGAAAATGTTACTGGCATTCAATACGGAGGAGGAAAATCAATACGTGCGTCACATTTCCTTCAAACTGTGAGCTCCGCGCATTTCAGTCGCGAACATACAATTAATCCCTCGAGGAAACTACAAACAAGGTTAGTGGTAGCATCTGCTACACATATTCGAGGAAACTACAAACAATAAAGGTTAGTGGTAGCATCTGCAACACACATTCGAAGAAACTACAAACAAGGTTAGTGGTAGCATCTGCTACACATATTCAAGACAAGATATTTGAAAGAACTCCGATCCAAAAGCGTGTACCTTACGAGGAGATAAAAAACATAAGTACCACATAGATCGATACGGACACATAAATGTATTCAATAACATCAGTACTTGGATGGTTTAACTTAACAGTAAATCCAACCGCTTTGCAGAAGCAAGGAGTGGATGGAGGAGGGAGTTGGGGAGGGGGGGGGGCAACGTAGACAGCGTACAAACAATAGACATGCAAGGACGCAGTCACACACACAGAAGAAGGAAAAAAACGGAAGAAAGAACGAGTGAAGAAAGAAAGAAACGACGAAAGAAAAAGAAAGAAAAAAACGACAAAGAGAACAAGGAGGAGCTCACTCTTTTTTCTTTTCTTTTTTCATTACTTCTGTAATGGAAAAAAAGAAAGCCTGACGAAGAAAAGAAAGAGAAAAAAACAGGACAGATTAGACGAAGAAAAAACAACCGAAACCAGCACACGAACATGCAAGAACGCTATTACTAATTAATATAACAGGCGCTGCCACTAGTAATTTTGCTATACTGCATTAGAGCATTCGTTCTGTCTTGTCTGAACAACAGGTCTCGTTAAAAAAGCTCTCCGGCAGAAGAAAAAAGACTGAAACAGCGCAAAACCTGAGCGCCTTTCACTCCCTCGCCGGGCAAGCTGCCTCGGTCCTCACGGACCAGCGAGTGCAAGGGGGAAGACAGAAGGTCAGAGGTTACACACACGGACACCACCAACATCAAAGACCATGTACCCGAAAAACTACGCCGCGCTTGCTCCGTTAGTTTAAATAACAAGATGAAGAATTCTAGGATCCGTGCACAGCAAAATGACAAGGAACAAACTACTGCTAATAAAGACTACTGCATAAAAAGTATGTGAAATGTGGTATAACAAGAACTTTCTACAGTCTCTGTAGAAACAGTACCGAAATTACCACATAATGCCTGACAGCAGGAGAATGGGCAAAATTTCACCTAAAAAAACGATACATCTCGTTGGAGAACACTGGGACTGGCAGCAGGTGATGATTAAATCTAAGGACACGTGAACTCCTCTCTCTCTCTCTCTCTCTCATGTTGCATTGTTGTCGTTAATGAGGGTGTCCATGCTATAGTAAGTATTCATGAACTGCAAAGCTGCACTAGGCCCACTGTGTCAGCTGAGTTCAGGAGGGGATGCTCCTGGTGCGTAGGATCATTGGAGGGTTACTGTTAGGGTCATGATGGGAGAGTGGGCCGCAGGAGTAAGCTGGTCGGGTTAATTAATTAATTAATTTGTTGTAGATTTTTTTATAACTGCTTTTATCAGGACAGAAACTGTTACGAGGTAGACCTCATAAAGAGGTAATTTTGATGTGATATGCACAGCTTGATGCTGGTTCGGTTTCTCATGTATCTATCAATGACTTATTAAATCGATGTTTGCTGTGATTGTAATGTTTTATGATTGGCGTGAATGTGTGATGAGTGTACCTGGCACCACAAAACATTCCTAGTGTAACTGCACTGACACTTGGCAATAAAGTTATATTGTATCGTTACCATAACCAACAACAGAAAAACACCACCACCATCAACATCACCAACACGTCAAACCACCACCACCACCACGAACAGCAGTTGCAACACGCGCAACAAACCCATAATTATGACCATCACCACAAACAACTGCCAGACGTGTCATTTTTGTGTAATATCACTGTACATCATCGTTAATCATAACCAGCAAAACACACAACAATTACAGAGGTCGCTGCATATAATTTACACCTGTCCGTCTCTACGCCACCGACTAACTAGAAGACATAACCGCAGTTGCTCGCTGAGTATTGGGACCCTTTCCTCGCTCCCGTCACGACGAGCGCATCCAGCAGGCAAGTCATGCACTCACTTGATAGGCACTGGCCCACTCACCTGCTGCTTCAACACCCATCAGCCGAAAGGGCAAAGTAGGGGTAAGATCGCAAAATAGAGGGTGCATGGGCACACAAAAGAAGCAGAAGCTGCCAACAAAGAAGGGATACAGCAAATGATCAGCCTCGGCTGCTGGAGAGAGCTATACCGCTGCGTATACACCGGGTATGAAAGGTATTTACTACGTCTACTCTGGGTAAAAGGTATTGCTACGTGTTGGTGGTCCTCCGTGCAAGTTGCGGGATCGAATGTGTTTTACTGCTGAATGTCGAGTGGATCGGCGGTGTGTGTGTGTGTGTGTGTGTGTGTGTGTGCGTGCGTGCGTGCGTGCGTGCGTGCGTGCGTCAGTGCGTGCGTGCGTGGTGGGGGTTGTGTGTTGTGTTTTTGTTGTGTGTGTGTGTTGTTTTTGTTTGTGTGTGTGTGTGTGTGTGTGTGTGTGTGTGGGGTGTGTGTGTGTGTGTGTTGTTGTTGTTTTTGTTGTTGTTGTTTTGTTTTTTTGTTTTTGTTTTGTGTTTTGTTGTGTGTGTGTGTGTGTGTGTGTGTGTGTGTGTGTGTGTGTGTGTGTGGTGTGTGTTTTGTTGTGTGTGTGTGTGTGTGTGTGGTGTGTGTGTGTGTCCCCGTGTACACTGATATGACGTTCGAGGGTGTTCCCGTGCACCAGCGAGTTATGACGATAACCTATTCCCCAAAGTTACTCGCTGCTAAAAATCAACTTTGAATGTAAAAACTGTAGGTGAAACATCAATTATCTCCGACAACAACACCAACAAACTTCACCAAACATAATCCGACCCGCCTCTGCAGAATACGTCACATATCTCAAATTCCCTCCGCACCAGAACCGCCAAGGAAATAAAACACTGAATAGCGACAATGACAGAACCAAGTGCTGCAAATATAATAAAGCCGAGCCGAATGGGGACCTCTGTATTTGGCAAAAAAACATCCAGTTGTTATCAAGGACGACTCGACATCAGACGGTTCAACATCAGTCGCCCCCAGGTTTGGACAAATTTGACCAAAACAGCTGCCTCCATTCGCTGTGTCGGCTTGTCCGGTCTGTTGCGCTGGCGTGTATTCTGGACGGACCAAATCGCATGGAGCACAAACACAAACACCCCGCTTGTACTCTCCGCATTCTACCGACAAGCAACTGACAACTAAGGTCTGTCGACCATCTTATCCTCCTTGTTTCATTCAACTTCATTTCCTCCCGAATTCCCGCAAGTGCCATGCTTGATAACAACAAATTAAAAAGTGAATCAGATTGAAATTCATTCTTTCATCTAGATGGGACCATATGCGGTTCATGAAACGTTGACATCCAAGCACTAAATAAAATTGCTGGATGTGCTGAGTTTCGACCTGATGTAACCACAGCTGACTAGGCGTCAAATAGCAAGAACCAATAAACCAATTTCAATACAGACACGTCTCAGGCTCAGTGAGTAATAAACATCAAACATTGGGAATCGAGGGGGGAGAGAGAGAAGGCGATTCAGTATGCCTGAAGAAAGAATCGCCAGAGCAGGATTACAGATGCATCTCTGTAAAACAGAGATAGCGGGGTTGGTGGGGTGGAGAGGGGGCGGGGGGATCGTTTGAAGTGGACCAGATCAGTCTTGCGGCCTACTACAACATACCCCAAGAATTATCATCTTTTCCCTTTAATCATTCTTTTTTTTCAGAGATTTTCGTCCCTCCCGGCAACACAAGACAAGAACCCCCGTCACTCCCGTGTCGTAAAATAACTCTCATTACTGACAGGAAATCAATGCGTTCCAGCGAAAGTCATTTCCAGTTCTGCCAACATCAAAAGTCAGAAGATGTCCCCTGTGTGAAACCCCCCTTTGTCTCGATCCTGACCGACTGAGGTCGAAGTCGTCTCCAGACGGGAGGTTTTACGCTTACTTCGCAAAGACATCATTCAATATGTCATTAGTTCGGCTCTGACTGGCATGCTCTGGTCACATGGTGCCTTAAAGGGGGGACCACCCAAAGTTTGATACTAAAAATTGATCACCAGAAGCTTTTATTCCATCTTTTCAAATCAGTTCGAACTGCCGAGGACTGGAAGCCTTAACACGTGCCTGTGGACTACTCAATGAAAAATCCTGTGCGCTACTCAATGAAAAAATGTCCAGACCCCCTCCCCCACCGCCACTATAAACAATTCCTGTAGAGACGTACATTTATTTTTCTGTGATTATTCCGACTGAGAATTTCTAAATTACAGGTGAATGGGACTCTACTAAGACAGGGAGCGGGGAATTCTTGATATTTTATGCCCCATTCAATTCTTAAACGTCGATTCCTCCACCACCACCCCAAAGGGGGGGGGGGGGAGAGAGAGAGAGAGAGAGAGAGAGAGAGAGAGAGAAACGAGGGAACAAGCACTGTTTCGGCGGCAAATAATGGCAAAAAACCTTTACGGATGTTGATCTTCAATGTCCCCGTCGTTCCTTGGAGGTTAATCCTAGGGACCCCCCCCCCCTCCCCCTCTCTCTCTTCTGAATGCCGAAGGAGCTCGATGTCGTAGTCTGTTTCTTCCAGTATATCAAAGTCTGTGTTACCTCCAATTCGTGTATGTATACGCATGTTCGTACAGCGGTCATTGCCGACTGCATTTTTCTTTTCCCCATTTCGATGACACAGACAATGGCTTTTGTGAATGTCCTCTTTCTGTTGCGTTGTTTCTAAGCTTGGCATATCTTGATCTTACGAGAGAGAGAGAGGGGGAGAGAGAGCAGAACAGCAGAACAAGCGTTTATTGCACAAGACATCAGACGTAACAAACTAAAACCCTGCATTAAATGTAGAACATTTGTACATAATGAATTTATGCATTAGAATCGGGGGAGACAGACTGATCTGTCTCTACGCTGTCTCCGTGTCCCCTCTTGGTTATTTACATAGTCTGTGAGATGAATAGTGTGCGTGTTATTATACTGACATTGTGCTGAACTGCATTGCATCGCACTGCATTGTACTGCGACGTGCGTCTCAGAAAATGTTGGGGTTTTGTTTCTCTTTCTCTGCAAAACTGCAATAATTAGCCAGCCAGCCTCATCAGCTTACGTGTAATCACCTGAGCTAAATGCACTGATTCTTGCATGCAATGGTGAATCCGGAAACCTTCAGGCAGAAGCGCGTTAGTCCCAACCTGAGACGTCAGAACAGGAAATAAATAAATAAATAAGCGTAACTAGGGTGCGTCTGCAAATGGCAATTTTGATGTGCAAATTTCACTGTCCTCTCTCAATACACGCGACCCCGTCTTAGGTACACCGACAACTGAAGCAAGTGCTTGCAGTGTTCAGATCAACAATAATCACTGCTCCAAGCCCAAACATCAGCAGCAGGCACTCAACGCAGAAGCAAACGCAACAGAACATGTTATTGGCATGCCTTCCTACAGTGTTTCCATTCTTTCCTTTTATTTTTTACTACCACTTTAGCTCTGAGAGGGGGAGGGGTGTGGTTAAGCTTTTGTTTCTAACATTTGCACGTGCGCGCGGCTGCAGGACAAAACCTGAACAGGCATTGTCTTCGAGGTCTCACTGGGCGTTTTGCAGCAGCGTGTCACGCATGTTTGTGCAAACACAGCTGTCGCCATTTCTCACCGTGTTGTTGTCGGAGTCTAGGAGCAGCAAGATTCTATCAGTGTGTGAGCACGTGCAACATGCCGCGCCCCCCCCACCCCCCCCCAACCCCCTTGCCCCCAACCGGCTCCCCATTTCCTCCCTCTCCACCCTCATTTTCTTTGTCGTGTACATCAGCATACATTGTCTCTCTCACCTGCGCGGTTTTTTACCATGGCTGCTGCAATGCGCCAGCACAAGCATTCTTGGAAAGTACGCCTCTTGCATAGCTGGCAACTAACTCCTAGTGTTATATTTTGCTCTCGGTGGGGATATCGAGCGGGCTGTCCTTGGAAACACACTGTACTGCTAGCCCGCACACAACCCAGTCAAAGAATGCCCTTTGCCCACATTCTTTGACCCGACCACTCACAAATCACATTCTCTCGGTGTGAACGAGTTTCTGCAGCCTTTTAACACTTTTAATGTGATGGAATTACTGTTTCTTATACATCTCCATCAAGCCCAGCGCGCGCGCGCACACACACACAGACAGAGAGAGATTAGTTGTTACATTAAACTGACAAAATTGAATAGTTACCACTGGTACGTACTCAGAGACATACTCCAAGCCTCCAAAGGAAGAATGTCGTCAACCGATGCTTGGAGTCCAACACATAAAGCGCACTTTTTGGCTGTTATTATTAAACTGACCAATGGTGAAGCGATTTTTTACTTAACGTTGTCTCTCTACCGATGCTGTCGATGTTCTGGTAATGCAATCACCCGCATCAAGGTATCCATGGAATTTGGGTCCAGTACTGCTACCCTTTCTCTCAAAGATTAATGTAGGCTTTGGTCTCTACGTGTCCTTGGCACGTCCATATGCCATTTCACTGTACCCTCCACTTGCTAGCAACGCACATTCCCTTTGTAGTGTTTCCCACCCCAAATTTCGCTTTCCCACTGCTTATTTTCTCTTCAAACATAGTTCTGACAGAGAGCCAAGTGCTCGATTCGTCTCCCCGACACCTACAGATGGAGGCAGACCTATTGGTTGTGTGTTTAATGTTGCGAGAAGAAAGAGGGGGGCGAGAGAAGGAAAAAACATACATGTGTGAAGAAACGAATAGCTGGCATATGTAGCGTGTCGGGAGAGGACCACCGCGATAACCATGTACTCTGCAGGGGTGTGGGTGGAGGCCCACCGCGATAACCATGTACTCTGCAGGGGTGTGGGGTGTGGGTGGAGGACCACCGCTGTAACTATGTACTCTGCAGGGGTATGGGGTGTGGGTGGAGGACTACCGCGATAACCATGTACTCTGCAGCACGGGAAGATGAATACAGACTGCAGGACCTCCGCGAAACCCCTTTTTTTTTCTTCTCTTTTTTCTTTCTTCTTTTTTGCAGGGGGCGGGGGCACGAGATGAATACAGAACTCTGTACAACTTCCGCAAAAACCACTTGTCTGCGAGAGTGGGCCGGAAGGGGGGAGGGACGAGATGGCTACAGAATTCTGTACAACTTCTGTCAACCACGTTCTCTGCGAGAGTGGGAGGGTGGAGGGGCGATGACTACAGAATTGTGTAACTCCGTAAGACCTCCGCGGAAGAAGGGGGAGGGGGGGGTTGAATACAGAACTCTGTATAACTCCGTGGGACCTCTGCGAAAACTCCGTTCTCTGAATGTGTAGGATGAGCACATCGTACGCGCGGAGACTCTGCTGAAAAGATTTGTTCCGCCACAGGGAAGGCCAGGGAACACGATACATAATTACGTACATATCTCCAGAAACTACTTTTTGTATCCCAATAATCTGTTCTCGGAATTCGGTCTCCCTGAAGATTAATGTTGCCTTATCTTTTAACGTGTATTTTGCATAAAACAACTATTCACAAATAATTTCCAAAAATACGTATCATCATTAACAACAACAACAACAAGGGCAGAGCGGGGACAGCATTTTCACAAATGCGGCATAAGGGACTTATTACGATAAAGTTGATCAGTTATTTTTGTTGGAATCACTAACTTATAAGCTACTTAATTCAAACACAACGACCTGATCGGTGTTACCACCGTGTCAACACACGACCACTACCAACAACAACAACAAAGCTCCGCTGACAGAATTGCAGAGCTAGCAGGAAGTCAGGAATTCGGATCCCGTCTCGCGTACACTACAGCACAACACGTGGACGGGTTAATGCATTCACTGAACCGCATTCCACATTGCACGTGCTGCACATACCATCTTGTGCAGTTGCAGACAGTGCACATGTGTTCACACTACTCACGCTGAGCCTTACGTCACGTGCAATACTCGCCGTGGAAACTTTAGATGCTAGAAGTATGTCATCACAGCTCCAGGCAGCAGTTGTGGTGTTTCGTCGGAGAGAAAGTGGGGCTCGGGAAGGGTGGGTGGGTGGTGCCGGACAAAGTGCTCTACAAAACTGCTGCAAGCTAAAATAAAATAAAATAAAGCCTCTGGACTCATCTAAATAATTATATACATTCGGTAACTAAGCAGGCAAAATTGTGGACGAGAGAGCAACAAAATCGTTATCAGATTATCATCCTTCATACCAAGAACTTCAGTAGTTATTACAGTTCAATATTGAACGTCTAACTATATAATCACATAAAAGCTGCTCGTGGAGGGAAAATCACTTTTTTGTTGAGATTTCTTCTTTCTTTCTTTCTTTCTTTTTTTTTGGGGGGGGGGGGGGGGGTCTTATTTTCTTTACGCTCATTTGTTTTTTAACTGACAAGTTAAAGCCAAAAGGTATCTTCATGAAGTGTAACGGAAGATGAAAAAAGGGGGTCGATGTCAAGTGAAGCAAGCGTGTATGTTCCAGTTCTGCTGAGCTTGATGGGGAGCGGAGTGCATTCAACGAGAAATCGTGTCAGGCTAGGTAGCCAGGGCCTACACAATGACAAACGCTCTGATTTTGATTTGACACAGCTGTTGTATGATCAAGTCAAACGAGTAATTGTGACTTTGAGCTATAGACAGGGGTGGAAAGCGCCGAAAGAAGTATACGGCAAACCAATCTCTGTGTTGAATGAATTAATCATGGCAGAATCGTTAGATGTCATTAAAAAGCTGACCTTAACAGACATTTTGGCCTCAAAAACCGTGCGTGCGTGCGTGCGTGCGTGCGTGCGTGCGTGCGTGCGTGCGTGCGTGCGCGCGCGCGTGCGTGCGTGTGTGTGTGGTGTGTGGTGTGTGTGTGTGTGTGTGTGTGTGTGTGTGTGTGTGTGTGAGTGTGTGTGTGATCTGAGTAGATCAGCCGTGAGTCCGTGAATACCTTGCTACTTCTGGTATACCTGTTAAAACACTGTACAATAATGTGCGTGCGTGCGTGCGTGCGTGCGTGTGCGTGTGTGTGTGTGTGTGTGATCTGAGTAGATCAGCCTGGAGCCATGAATTCCTGTAAAAAACCCTGTACGAGATGGAAATGCTGGTATTGTGCCGGTGTGAATTTCAGTACCAGTATGCAGCACTGTAATACACACAGCAAGAAGCCATACCCACGCTGCTATTCGGAGTCAGTTTCATTCCGGAAATGTACATTCTCAGAATACCTCTTGATCCCGTGCAGTTAGCAAGCACCCTGACCACCCACGGTGGTCAGTTTTGAGGGCGGAGTGGCAACCGGATCACTCTCCATTATCTTCCCGGCATACAAGGATTATCTGTCTGACGTCAGAAAGGGGGAAGGTTTTCTCTCTAGCATCGCTCGCACACACACACACACCCCTTCCCCCCCCCCCCCCCCCCCCCCCCCCCCCCCCACCGCACACACTCCCTACGTGTTCATGCAGATAAAAACAACACATATATTTCAATGCAAAAACCACAGAAATACACTCGAGCCAAAAAGAACAAATCCGAGAGAAAACCCGCCCTGTCTCTGGCTTTGGGTCAATACGAGCCGCATTCAGACGCTCAAACGTCAAACACTGCAGTCAAAAGAGGCATGTACCGGAATATTTGCTTCCAAAATGTCAAATCTTTTTATTTGTTTACTTGACCAGGCCAGTGCCATCAGTGCCATTTGCGTGATAGGAAATGTGGCGATCTCCGTTTTTCTGCTTTCTCTTTGGTGCCCAGTGTATAGAGCTTTGAAATCTGCACAACCTTCGGCTGTTTTACACAGCTTCGCCTTGACCTAATTGCAGTTCTTTCTTTGTTGTTGTGTTCGAGCGCTAATTAACTCCCTTGTTTCTTGATTCTACACAAGTGCTCTGGGCCTCATTCTGTTTCAGATTGTAGCAGTTCTTTTGGCTCAGGCGATTAGACATGAACGAAGAGGGGGTCCTCGTCACCAATGAAATAACTCATACTTTATAATGCACTGCAGTGCGGTTTTCTGACACTGCTTTGTCCAGTGTGCCGCTAAGTCACGTGATGCGACAAGCACTACAACTGCGCTTCCCCCCCAACGGGGCCAGCTGCGCTCAGCACTCCCTTCGCACGCACGCACGTACGCCAGCCCGCCAGCCCCCACCACCACCACCACCATTTTTTGGTTTGTTTTATTAAAGCATCCGTGCGGAAATATATATATCCTTCCCCAGACCTAAAGCCGATATAATATATCTCTGCAGCTTTTATGTGCACCCAGGATTACAACAACAGAGGAAGCGGAGACCCTAGTGTGAGTCCGTGCCATACATTTTGTGCAAGCAGCTGCTGTGTTGATCCTGGCTGACGTTTTGAAATCCGAGTGAGGGATTGGCAAAAGTTGTAGAAACCTACACACGCACACTGGTCGCACGCCAACCTGCTGGAAACACTGCCAAACACAACACTCATCGTCTCGTCTCTGCACCTTCTAAATGTTAAGGCATACGTGTCTGAGGAGAGATGGGGGACCATTTTCCCCCCCTCGCTCCCTGTAGAAAACAACAACAAAAACGTGACCTTGGATAAGGATATGAAAGTCTGGCATTAGTGGCTGAATCAGTGTAAATGAACTACTTCTCACCCACCCCTCCCAAACAAACACACGCACCTCTTCCCTCTATGTTTTGATGTTTTTCCTTATAAATAAGGTCGTGTAATTTATTGTACCACCTGCTGTTGAGATGATGCGTGTAGCAAAAGAAGATCATGAATAAGGTTTACACGGAGCAGCAGCTGTTGCTCGGGAATAAAATAAAAAAGGCAATCTTGCTGTTGCCTTGGAAATAAAATGAAAAAGGCAATCTACTTGGGAATAAAATCAAAAAGATAATCTAGCTGTTGCCTTGGTAATAAAATAGAGGAAAAAAGGGCAATCTTACCTTGAGAACAAAATAAAAATAGCAGTCTAAATACTGCGCTTGCGCATAATATCTGGATACCATTTTCATATTCCGCGGTATACCCTAACCCTGGGTTTTGACAGCTTTTGGCTGCCATCTTTTTACGAGTATTCAAACGCTAGCCCATGTCACATTCTCGTGTTGATCCTGATTACTTTCTCGTCTCTAAGACAATTAGCTACAGGTAGGAACCGAACCAATAATTTGAGCCGGTTTGGTCCAGCGGTAAGGCACGCGGACGACTCCGGTTCGATTCCCCGCTTAGGCTTTCCATTTTCTTCTGAAAGTTGTACATAAATGGACACTGTCTTATGACTTTACCCCTCGCCATTAACGGAACACTAAAATGGCTCTCATCATTGCCCATGTTAATGCAGAAATCATTCTCGTGGTGACAGTGTAGCGTTAGGTCTAGATCCCTTTTCCCTTTAGCTCCTGCGGTCTCGGTCCCCGCCAGTGTACCTCTCCGGAAACAACTCGGCGTTAACCCAAGTCAACAGCGAGCGAGCTAGGAACCACCACTGCAGACATACATCATTAACGGATCAGCAGAAATGGTCCGTGGGAAGAGTGCGTGCAGCGGACCACCAGCCAAACCCCAGATGGAGCCGATCCGCCAACAAATCGACTCTTCCCTAAGACTGTCACAAGGACTGGTAACGGGCTTGGACAGCTCGTGGGGCAGGACCCCCCGCACGTCCTAAAGGGACGCGAAACAGACAGTTAAGACTGCACTAAATAGAGAGTTACTGCAACGAAGGCCCTGTTCGTCACATAATCACTCACATACACGCACGCACGCACGTTTTCTCTGTGCTGACACTAGTCACTTCTCAGCTTGCTCTCTGCCTCTCAGCTTGCTCTCTGCCTCTGCCTCGGCGAGTCCCAGTAAAACTTGTTGTTCGCCATAGCTTATGTGTGTTCTGTCAACAATGATCGCTTGATTGAATGATTCTCGATACGTAATGCCGTCAACCGCAAAGGTCATATCACCAGTCATCAACTGTTGCACTTATATCTATAGGAACTTCAATGAACCGGGTCAGCAGAAATTAGAAACAAGATTTAGTGCCTTACGAAATGCCGATCGACAAGTAGGCTAGTACTGTAGTGGTAGTAGTAGTCTTAGCAGAAACAGAAAGTCGCAACAGTTTGTAAAAACCAATCATCTAGCTAGCTATCATCTATGTCCATCTGCCTTCCTGTTGTCAGTATATGGGGCTTTTGTAAACCCTCCAGAAGGAAATACTGACATTACAGTGATAACAAATGTAGAATGTAAATACATTAATAGTAGGAGTCAGCACAAGGAAGTTTGCTGCAATGCTTCTTTCAACTCATTTCACTGTAGCGTGCAGTCTGGTCACCAAAACAAAACAGAAAAACGATGGTGGAAACGGTACACTGACGGGGTTTAGCAGGTGGCCGAAGCGCATGGTTGATTATGTGTTTTTGCCAAAGTAAACACATGTAACTTAGGAATAGCAGTCTGCTTTTTTTTCTCGGCAACAAAAAACGTGCCAAAACGAAAATAAAAACTGAAAAGCGTTCATAAGAAGTAAAGATCATACAAGCAGGGTAACGCTCCATCATACCCCCCCCCCCCCCCCGGCCTTTCTTCTATAGGCCTATCTTTATTTTAAGAATGTATAATGGACCCTCAAACAAACTGTTTACTGACATCGAAACAGATGCCCGCCATTAAGTTACAAAAACACATCAATAAACCCCTTTATACGAACAATAACCAGCGTTGAACTACACCCCGGACGCTCCACGTTGCCTTTGCCGTTCCCAACGGCCCGGGTCTCAGTTCACAGCAGGACAGAGCTCTTTAAAGTCTTTATTCATGCTGCGTGACGAGCGACCTCCTGCGCCAGATCGGTCAGGCTGTCTGCAGGTCCCTTTCCCAAAGCTCGGGGATTTACCTGTCACCACATTGTGTTTTAGGGGCCAGTAGTGTGGAAGACGGGGTCCCAGGTGTCAAGAAGGCAAGATCAAGGTGGGATTAGCTGAGGTGAAGAATACAGCATGGCCGACACGTTACCAGGTGTCTGAACTAAACAAATAAACCTGAGCCTCGCTGGATGTAAACAAGGATCCACACTGTGATTCTGACTCGATGTCAAAACTAAACGAAGACGTGTGTCAGTCACAAGGAAACGTTTACCAGCCAACTATTGCCGTGCTAAAGGGGAAATGAAGACGGGGCTGCATGAGGATATTGCGTAAAAACTGTACTGTGTGTCTAGTTGCCGCATTGTCCTGTTAAGAAAGTCGCGACAATCAACTAAGTTTTCTTCTCCTACAACCAAAAACAGGGGAAACTGTCTTTATTTTTGGTACTTTATACTCATACTGATTCTCAACAGCCTCAGGATTAAGCCAGAAAAGAAACATAAAAAGAGTGCACAGAAAGTTCGTTCCCTCCGGCCCGATCTTTTCGTCTTGCAGAAGTCCACAGCAGCTTGTCACCGTAGACCAGAGAAACAAGTTTTTTTAGACATCGCAGCCGTCCTCTCATCACAGAAACCTTTGAATCTGACATACCAAAATAACCATCGGGAGTCTGAAGCCAGACGTGAATCAGTGAAACCACCTACTGGGCCAGGCTTTAGCTAGCAACCCATCCCTGATGAGGATATCAGACCTGAAAAGAACACCCCTCCCCGGCCCTACCCTACCCTCTACTGGAGAGACCCCCCTCCATCTCACCGACCCAAACGCTGACTACTATAGCCATAGATGCCGAAGCCACGACGGTTCTAAATTTCCCATGAGCCAGCGGGGACGTCAGGGGCAAGGACAGTTTTGTGGGCTGCTGAAAATGGGGTTCTTTGATTCTATCTTCCTTGCCATCAGCGGACGACAGGCTGTTTCATTGTGGCGAAAAGTGATAGGTCTGTGCCGAAATGGCTCAGCTGCTCCGAAATCACATTCCTATCACAGGCTATGTTGTGCAGGATGGGGGAGCTGCCCGCAGATAAGGATGAATCCATACCTGTCCCTCTGGAAGGATTTTTTACTCTCGTTGAAGAAAGGGAGTGGACGCATGAAGCAAGGGGGGGGGGGGGGGGGGGAGAAAGAAAGATGATGGAGAAAAAGAGCGTCGCTCATAACAACAAAGACGATGGCAACACCGAGCATGATTCAAAAGAGACAACCTCCAAAGTAAAAAAAAATAATATATAATAATAAAAAAATCAACTCTTGAGTGTCTCGTGCCAAACTGCCATACCAGACACTGTGTGTTCAACGAACGATTCACGCGTCCCTGGAAAAACAACCGCTACATCTGCAACGGAAAGCACACTCTGTCCCTGAACCACAACCCTTCTGATCAGTGGCGCATGGCCATGACCCTTTGCTGTTGCCTGTCCAAACAAGAGCGTAGCTGATGAGGCGGTAATGAGCGGAGGCCGCAAACACAGCGACCGACTAAAGCGTTCGGATGGTCGATGATTCCAGACAATTGGCTACTGGCCGGAGACGGACTGCACTCATAGTCGGTTCCATCATCTGACGCCCGCTGCGTGACCGGAAGAATGTCGGTTTCATTAGTTCCCTTGGTAATTTGGGAAGTACAGTGAGGAGTCAGCAGTTCATAGGGCAGCTTCAATGACGTCCGCACCTGCCGTGATGATTCTCGGGTTTTATATACATATATATGATCCGTAACATCAGAATGAGGGTCAACAGCTCATTATCACCACGCTTACGATCCTTGGTTTGTATTGTATGTGCTTGGTAAAAACAAAAACAAACTCTCTGTCTCTCCTTTCCCCCCGGCCAACGTCTCTCTAAAGTTGATCTACTGGTCTGCCCAAATAACATATAATTATGTAGACCAACATTATTTCTGTATCGTGAACTTCCTGCTTGTTACAAAGCATGCACCCACTGGACGAGCGAAGAAGCGAGTTAGCGGCGTCTGGGGTCGTTGTCCAAAGAAGCAGGGCCGAGGCAGATTGCAAATAACATACCGGCCAGGCGGGAATCGGAAGCCCAGACGAGTGACCTGCATACCTCGGGTTTACACAACAATCCCTGCAGTAAGCCCCGTTGACACGGCAGACACACGATAGATAAAGGGATCAGACAGGTAGGTGGCAGCCTACTTCGCAGGGACTAAAGGTCTGCAGCATGCGTGGACACAAGTAGAGCAGATAATAATATGGAGACGCACTGGCTGCTGACTCTGGACAAACGAAGCAAGCCACGACGTCTCATGTCTGATTCACACTTGACAGTACTTAACGTCCAGTCAACCGCAAAGGTCATATCAGGGCAAAACACAAGTCCACAATTCATTAGTAAAAATCGAAAAATACTTTTAATTAATAGCTACCTAACTAAGCAGCTATAAACGACCCTTAATAGTAATTAATGTCTCCTATCCATCTCCCTGGCATTTTAATTCCAGATTTCACACGGAGAACTGTTTAATGTATGGCCCTTAAGCACCCAGTCCCCATCCCTCTCTCCGAAGATTTAATTCTTGCCTTGACCACAACGGTCGTTGGATACCTTTGTGCGAACCTGAACCACGTCCGGCTGCATTCGATGCTCCGATAAAACTAATGTCTGCAAACGTTTAATCATCGCCTTCTCAGTAAAAGCAAAGCCAGCGCAGCAGGATTTCATGCGAATGCACCTTTAAATTTAACGCGTTTGTTTTTATAGTAAATTTTCACCTGCACATCGCGGCGTCAGCAAGGTCTAAGTACCATCGAGCACGACCCTGTGACCCTTTAACCTACCCACTCAGCATCATTTGATTCATTCATGTTTATGGCTGTGCACCTCTGAACCCCCTCCTACCCTTCCAGTAATATTTTCGGTCTCGCTGACAGATGGCCCGCAGCACACCTCCAGTTACCTGCCCATTATCCTTAATAGCAATAGGGTAGCTTCCCCTGGGAATAATCTATCAAGGCAGAGTTACCGGTCGTGGGGTCAGGAACGTGAAGAAGACAAAGCCATGGGGTAAAACCGGAAAATATTCTTGTCCAGTGAAAATGTAGCCTCTCTGGTCAAACACTGAAATTGTACAACAGTGAGCTGAGGACAAAGATGCTTCAAGGCTGTGAGACAACAAGGAAAGACTGGTGGATGAGTTCGGCCTTCTGCGGTCTAGGGTTTGACTCTCGCGTTCGAAACAACAGCAACCGCCACCCCCACCCCTCCCCATCTGGCCTTCATCCCCCCCCCCCCCCCCCCATTCCGCCCTGATGAAGACACGCACTGCAAGTATTTCCCATGGGACTCGTTCAGAGATTTGTGGCCCCACACAAACGTCTGCCTGTACTATATAGGCCGGCGGTGATGAACGGCCAACTAGCTCTCGACAGTGACCAATCTGTGGGTTCCGATACACCGGGCAGTCACGCTCAACGGGTCACTTCATCTTCATGGAAACTATTTGATGGTGTTTGGGCACAGCCCTCCTCTTTATTTCGGTTTTTTTCTTTTTTTTCTTTTTTCTTTTTTCTTTTCTTTCCCTGTTGCTGGTTTTGATTTGCATTAAGTTTTGTTTTCGTGTTAGTTTGTTGTTGTTTTCTCCATTTTCTTCTGTACTTTAAATATGACCATGGAAATCGGTTTCTTCTGTGTTTTTTCGTACGCCTTATTAACTTATGACAGAGCAAGAACAATGTGGTGTGACTGAACTTGTCCTGCCAACATGAGGGACACACTGCTCCATCTGCAAGTTCTCTCTCTCTCCTCTCTCTCTCTCTCTCTCTCTCTCTCTGATGGTCAGCACAAGCTGGACTAACAGGAATGACTCCAGACGAACGTCACATAGCCCTGTCGGCTACCTAATGGCCTTCTCGTCTATCCAATAAATCACAAGCGGGCAATTACAGCAGTCAGTTGGCAAACGGATTTCATACAATTCAGTAGAGTCAATACAGGGGTGCAAGCTGAAAGACGATAGCCTGAATTCCTCAGCAGATCTGCAGTCACAGAGAACAAAAATCGACCAGATAATATATATATTGTTTGTTGTTATTGTTCATATAGTTCTTTTTCTTTGCATGATTACCGCAATGTTGTAAATTTTGATGTCGTCGTTGTGGCGGGCGGCGGTTTTATATATTCTGATTGCTTATTCTTGGAAGTACAAAAACGTGAATGAACAGTGTAGCGGATGGGTGCAAATTATAACGCCCAACAATGCTGTACATGGCAAACACGCCATCAGCTCAATTTAATTTTCTGAGCGAGCCTCATCCCCTGGACTAAAGTTGTACAGTAAAGCCAAAGAATAGCTATTCAATATTTTGTCTATTTGCTATCGAAAGTTACAACTTACAAGACATAAAACGACTTGGTGATCCTCCGCAGATGTTTTGAATCAGAGAAGTAAAATGTACGTATATGAAGGTTACGCTTTGTGTATTATCACCCTTTAATGTGGTATCAAATTTCACGATCATGCGTTCCCCATTCCATCGGATATCCGGAAAACGAGCAAAACTGGGTCTCACCACCGATCGGAAAACAGACCCATACATTTTGGCGCTGTCGTTAAAGAGGATGAACACACAAACAACGGGCACGAAACGTATCCACCCAAGAACTTCGAGTGTTTCGAGTCGGCCAAACACATAGTTCAATTTACGAGTAAAAGACTAAAGGTTAATAAACAAAAGTCCCTGTAGTCTAAACCAGCAAGATGTGTTACCTTCTGGAGTCGTAGTAATTACTATACTCTTGAGAGAACAGGACATGTGTAGCATACGAAGCAGGGAGCCTACCATCGTTTGAGTGAAAACAAATGATTACTGTTTACACTGTTCTAGACAACCGAACTGTCAAAACAACAACCAGGAGTTACATATAGTTATTTGGTTTGCTTTAGTCGTTCCTAGCACATTGGTTGTGTCACCTTGTGCTTTCTCAGAGTTGATTTTTTAAAACACAAACTACAGGTGTTGCATTCCATTCGAATCACCTATTTCGGGTCAGCAGGAAACAAAATTATGGAAGAACGGCTAGCTCCATAAACGCATTATACAAAGCTTTTGCACAGTAATGCTTACTAGTTACGGACCCCCCCCCCCCCCCCCCCCCCCCCCCCCACCCCCACCCCGCATTCCTAAGGCACACAATGTGAATGTACGCATGATAATCAACGTAACTAACCCCAGATACGAAGTGAAAAGCAAAGTCCGGGAACGGTAATTGATGGGCTTTGCAAAGCTTGTTGCAAAGAAAGAAAAAAGACAAGAAGACAGTGAGAGGGAGGGAGAGCACGTTTTCTGACAAACACCAGATGGAAGACAGAATGATTCATTACGTTGGTGCAACCCACATCAGATAACGGCCGGGTTGCTAAACTTGTAGCATTGACTCACAAAGCTTCTGCTCGAAGGCAAACAAAACAACCAGGAGCATCGTAACTCACTACCAGGTCAGTCAAAAACAACTCCAAGGCCTTACAACACAAACTGATTCCCCCTACCCCCTACCCCAACGCACACCCGTCAGAAACACACCAAAATTCTGCTGAGTGAGCAGCAGCAAGTGTTCTACCCGAGGAGATCTATTACCAGAACAGTATGCATGCCGTAACGTGCGCCCAAGGCTAAATGAAAGACTAATAACACCGCATCAATACGGTGTGTGCCGGCGCGTGAGACTGCGTTCGATTTGAGCGACCACGTCTGGTACCACTACACAAGGTCCGCTGGCTACTTGTGGACATGGTTAATGTAATCGATACTGCTGGGGGGTGGGGGTGGGGTGGGGGGGGGACATACAGTAGTCCACGACAATCAGACACGTAAGCACATCCAATATGCTGTTTGGTCTGGTCACCTATGGCCACCATTCCTCTGGGACAGACACTAAATGAATTGCTTCGTCAGTCGAACAAGCTGCACCCAGTCAAAGTATGGTATTCATCAGCAATTCAGCTTTCAATGCCGTATACAACCAAGTCGAAATAGTCAACATGAGTTAGACACTGTACAGATCTATACCATATTTATACCAAAATTGTCAACCGTGAAGGTCGTGAATATGACGGGAAAACATAATTCTTCAATTCTCAGGTCAAAACCGGATTCACTGTTCGCGACAAGTCATTTTGCCTAGAAAGAGGATTTGGGAGGAAATGAAACGTAATGGACTGGGAAGGAAG
This sequence comes from Alviniconcha marisindica, assembly GCA_018857735.1. NCBI lineage: Eukaryota > Metazoa > Mollusca > Gastropoda > Provannidae > Alviniconcha > Alviniconcha marisindica. The sequence goes on from JABMCL010002484.1 coordinate 2,017,303, forward strand.
AAATTAGTAAGGAGGAATTTCCAATATGTATAACCTTTCGACCCCAGCTCCAGTGGCATTAACAGTATTTTACACTACATCAAATACGCGTTCTCTGGAAATGGCTGCCATGCCATTTACGGGATCTAAGGCCAATGGTCCGTCCTTTTCCCAAGCGTTTTACACAAAAGAAAAAGAAGAAGAAAACATTCCCATCAAATGAACTATAAAACATTGATTCCTATTTTACTACTGAGCAAAAAACACGAACATTTCCCGGAAAGCTGTTTGAGAATCACTGTATCAACTACCATGCCCGCTCGTCGTGAAAGGTCTGCAGAGCTATCCATGGACAATGCAGTGACTGCGCCATAATAATGCATGAGGGTTCCAGCAAGGATATGCCGCAAAGCCCCCGCTTGTTTCGTGTCCCACGGTGAATGATTCATGCACGTGAAACCCGTACATGCTTGTTGGGCACTAGAGTACGGCTCTCCGGCTGTCACGCAAAATTGATCGGGCTTCTCCCGTCAGACGCTCTTGTCGTTTTCTTCCTTCTTACTGTCTAGAAGGGGGGGGGGGGGGGGGGGGGGGGGGGGGGGGGGGAGATATGGATTTTGTCGTAAGTACGGTGCGTAACAGTTGTGTGCCACAGTGAATATCACATAAGCGACCTGTTTGCATTTAATAAGACGGGGTGGATTCATCGGTTCTGTTATTTACTTACCTTAAAAAAGAAACGTCGAGTAATGATTATGTACGCAAGTGTTATGTGTTACCATTGTGTTATGTGCATATGTGTTACAATGCGTGCACTAGGAATGTCAAGTAAAGTTCCAGTTTTCTTGTTTGTTTCGTGGCGTTAATACCCCCCCCCCCCCCCCCCCCCCCCCCCACCCCACCACCACCCCGCCCCTCATCAAAATCAACAACAACAACAAAAAAGCACGAGCAGTCACCTGAAATGATTTCGCCTTTTCTAACCGGCAGGCAAGTATACAAAACTCGCCTAGTTCTCCCGACCAAACGCATCCATGTAAATCGATGTACAATAGGCCTGTACCTGACAAATACCTCTACCCGCTACGCATGAGGAAGAACCATTGACATGTCTGCCTGGTGAATGGAGGAACATGTTCATAAATCAATGTCTAGACAACAGACACACAGACACACAGTGCATACGAGGCCACGACAGGCAACGTCGGCACGTGCGACACACGGAACGTATTCCTCCGCCGGTGAGATAATTAGCAATAACGCCTGAGTAATGGAACACGTGGCAATGTCCTCTGCTGGTGGGGCCATGAGGACGGAACGAATGATGAATGCTGAGCACTGTGCTAACAGATGTGTGGTGTTGGCGGCCTGGTGGCCAGAGCGAGCTTCAAAACATCTCCGCGGCAGGTTTATCGTGCAGCTTCAGGGCCATTTAAAGGGCGAACAGGGTGTGCAAATTGGTCAGCAAAATTCACATTCAAAGCAAGGAGAGTGCTGTGGTTTTGGTCACTAATCACGTTACAAAAAGATTATCTGGCATAACTTTTTAACAGGCTTTTACTTACCTGTCCACTCATGTTATTTAGTCTGTTTGCTCTCTCCCCCAACCACCACCTCCCTGATGTGACCATATGCGGCTGACGGGACTTTAACTGACACAAGAACTCTGTGTGTGTTTGGGGGGGGGGGGGGGGGGGGGAGAGGTGCATGAATGCAAAAACGAACCGCAAATATTCTCTCATACCCCAGGATCCGTTTAGGGCCAAGTTGTTGTCGGCTTTGTCACAGTCCTGAGTACTTTTCGGTTGCATGCATAGACGGATTCGTTTACATGTATCCTCTTAGCCAGGGCGAGAGAATTTTGATATTGTCTTTGATTTTCAACGAAAATAATCCGAAGGATTCCGTGTTCTCACTCACTGGCGGAAGAGGGTTGGGGAGGGGGGAAATGGGGTGGTGGTAGTGGCGCAACATTCACACAAGAGAGGTCAAAATTATATATATTATAAAACTACGTATCACCCTGTTTCAATCGCCTACATCAAAAAGAGCCAACGCCAAGGGGCACTTGGCATCACCCAGCGATCAAAAGTAGGCTAATTGCGTGCACTGTTCGGGCCTTGGCACGCACGCACGCACGCACGCACGCACGCACGCACGCACGCACAGCACACACACACACACACACACACACACACACACACACACACACACACACACACATATATATATATATATAAGCCTCGACTATGACCACTATCACCCCCCTCTCACCCCCTCCTCCGCCAACGAATGGGTACACGGAGATTTTCTTTTTGTTCGAAGTCAAAGACGATGAGAATTCTCTCTGAGGATAAGGTCAGATTCAGCCACACGTGGCTCTGTCTCAAAGCGACCTAAATGGGTCCGACACTCCGGAAGGCATCCTAGGTCTCCGGTACTGAAACCTTGGGCTGTCGAGCTATATGTCTCCTGGACCAGACACTAAGACATTGCTAGCCGTGCCACCTGCCGGCAAACCATGCCTTAGGTGCCTCACGTGACGTCTCCATCCGGAGCAAGCTCATTAGCCATTTCTCGCTTCAAGCCAATTAATCTCTCTCTCTCTCTCTCTCTCTCTCTCTCTCTCTCTCTCTCTCTCTCTCTCACACACACACACACACACACACACACACACACACACACACACACACACACACACACACACACACACACACGAACGCACGCAAGCACTCACACACAGCTTATCCTTCCAACCTGATTTTTCTTTAATTGCTTCTGTCTACGTCGTTATCGGCAACAACTGTGAGTCGTTCTTGGCAACAACTGCACAACATTCTGCCAGTCTCGCCTTAATTTCTGTGTCCGCAGCATCCCACTGTGGGTGGTCATACAGTCATCATGTGTAGGGTGTGAAGAAAGTTACCTATCCACTCTGACTCTATCATAGCATCTATGGCAGACGCTGTAAGTTGTAGATATTCGGCTGATTGTGAAGATAATGGTGCGTGTGTAAAACATGCACATAGTGCAAAGATGGCTTCCTCGCCACTGAAACAGTGTGCAAGTGCAAAATGCAGGCAGTAAAATTCGGTCGACGGGTGGATCATCGTGGTACACGCAGACGCTGTGATTATATATGGATTCCATCCCACTTGGCCCCCGTCTCCCTTGTGCATCATGGCTGCTGAAGCCGGTCGTGTGCAGTAGATATGAAGATCATGCGGCACACGTGTGCTGCTGTTTTAGGGACTAGACTCTGTGCAGCAGTGAAGGAAAACGTCGTGGAGTCAGTTAAGAGCTGCAGTACAGACCACGCCCCCTCCCCCCGCCCCGCTCCTTCTCTCTCTCTCTCTCTCTGATCGTCCTGATATGACCCTGTGTGGCTAAAGGGACGTTAAAATCCACTTTATTCTCTACCACCCATTCACCGAATTAATTTCTTGTATTATGTTATTTTTGTTTTAACGATATCTTCGTTCAATTTGCTTATTCGTTTATAACTTATTTTCGTTTTTTCTTCCTTTCATTCCTTTCGTCTTCTCTGTCATCTTTCTTCCTTTACACTACTATACACTTTTTGTCGCTTAAGACTTCTCTGGGTTTTAAATGCGACCTTGCTTGTAATGGAATACTGTCTTTAAATAGTTATGTTGGCTTTGTAGCCAGTATCATTTGGCAATGTCAATAAATAAATAAATAATGCCCTGAAGTGAACAGCAAACGACGCAGCAGATACCATTTAATCAAATGCACATGCAGAGCAACGAAACAGGAGGGACCACGCAGTCTGTTCACGAAAGAGCCCATTTTCTAAAATTTAGACGATTGATGATGGTACGAGCGTAACTCGTTTTCTTCTGAAAACCTCATCCATTTTGCATACATGCACATGTAGCATCGGTTCGGGGAAGGTTGACAGCTTTCAACACCTGCAGGAAATGACGAATGTGCGACGGTGCAGGGCTCTGACAGGTGATATCCATCTTTATTTCACCTGTGTCATCCCTGACATCAAGATTGTTTCCTGTCAGCAAATACCATCGAAACAAGATCCCTACTGTTTGTGGCTTGATGAACTGCGCAAGCGAGTGACTGAGTGGGTGATCTTGAGGAGTGACAGTCGAATTTCGCGCGACATTTACGATCCGATGTAAGGAACTGGTATTTCGTCGTGCTTTGGTGGGGGAGGGGGGGGGGAGGAGGAGGAGGGAGGAGGAGGAGGTGGTGGTGGTGGTGGTGGTGTGTGTGTGTGTCTGTGTGAAAAAGAGAGAGTGGGATGGGGGGGGGGGGGGACGTGTGCGCGCGCTTTAAGACAGGTTAACAAAATACAGCACAAATATGTTGCGTTTGCATGGAAGTCGTTTAATTAGTCTAATGAAGTGCACACCAGACAGCAAGGTATGCCACAGAAGTGGGTGGACGGCGCAGGAGGGCTTAGGGCCGTCCAGTGGTGGCGCTGTGAGCGACTTCCGCTAATCAGGCATCAAAGAGCAGCACTCTCACGACGCCTACGTGGAATTCCTCATCCTTATCTCCCTTGAATCAACAGTTTGTTGCACACGTAACGGCAACGTGGAGTCTGGGTTAAGGGAAGGGGGGGGGTAAACTCCGGAAGCCGGACACATACACAATCTGTTGTTTTGTTGTTGTTGTTTTGTGCCTTTTCTTTTTTTTCTCTTCTTTTTTTTCAAAATGCATGACTTCTTAAACTTCTTCAGCGAGCCTATTAGCCAACTATATGGGTACCATCGATGAAAGGTACGAATTAGAGCATGGTGTGTGTGCGCGCGCGCGTGTGTGTGTTGTGTGTGTGTGTGTGTGTGTGTGTGTGTGTGTGTGTGTGTGTGTGTGTGTGTTGTTGTTGTTGTTGTTGTTGTTGTTGTTGTTGTTGTTGTGTGGTGGTGGTGGTGGTGGTGGTGGTGGTGGTGGTGGTGGTGGTTTGTTTGTTCGTTTTTCGGGTGGCGGTCGTTTTTTTCATACCTTACATTACTGATTAGTTTCTTTTGTTTACTTTCTAAACGCCTAGTTTTATCAATTACCATACCTGCGTGGAAAAAAAAATCGTGCCCAGCCAGGAATTCGAGAGAGGGGAAAGTGTCAAAACACCAGAAAGTCTTGCTATTTGTTCGAACATCGATCATACATCTGAAGCATAGCTAGTAAAAAATGGTCCGGCGGTCCAAGAATGATCGCGGGAAGAAAAACAACAAAAATGGCCACGCGGTCTAGATGATTGAAATATAACCCCCCCCCCCCCCCCCCCCCCCCCCCCCCTCCACCCACCCTTTAACTTCACTGGCGGTGGGTGAGGTCTTTTGGGTTTATAAAAAAAATACTGCTTGGGATGTATGGGCTTTTGTTCTTTTTTTCACATCTTTTTTTCAAGCTATTAATTGTGTTGTCGATGAATGTCGATATATATATATATATATATATATGCCATGGTCAGGCGGGTTGCTCCTTTAATGCAAACTGAGCAGCTCGAACAAGCGGTGACTGCGCATGTGACTTACACACTTTTCTCGCCTAGATGCCAGACCCCGTGTCCACACTCGTACAACATGTACGTGACTTCACATCCACGTACAAGACGTAACAAGTGCCCGAAACAATGGGTGCCGCGCGACTCGGAACCAGCCCTGAATTCATTAAGTATGCCAAACGGCTGCATGTATGAAGATCCAGGCACGGAAGGTGTTGACACACACTTTCAGACCAATCCCCTCTCTCCTAACTAAACTCAGTTTGCCGGCGGAGAAGTGTCATGTCGGTTCCAGCTAAACGCAAGAGTGCTACGCGTTAATCGAATACAAAAGCAGTGTTTGTAACACACTGGGGAGAGGGGAAGGCAGCGGATGGGGTGATGGGGGGGGGGGGGGGGGGGGGGGGGGGGGGGGTCGGAGACGGCGGATCAGAAGGGGTGGGGCAGAAAGTGGCGTGCTGTTCAGCTTCCCAGTGTTCTTGCACAGCGTTGTTTCACTTTCGATGATGAAGCAAGTTTGGTGACGTTTGCACAGGCGGTGCACAGGTCGTCAGCACAAGAGAGCGAAAGAGAGAGGGGTGGAGGGAAGGTAGGCCGGGGGTTGGGGGGAGGGGGTGGACACTCGCGTGCCGGGGGTGGGGTGGGGGGTAAGTGAAGGGGAGGTGCGGGAGATCAGGAGAGGGGACGGGCCAGCACAAGTGAACCAGAGGGGTTAGGGAGAAGGGGAGGCTGGGATGGTGCAAACTCTAGGCATCCATTCACAACATCCTTCTGAGGAGGAAGGGTGCCGCAAAGCGAGGTCTGGACTGAGGTCAGCACAAGGGAACCAGCGAACTGAATGGAAAATGTTTTTTTAACTCCCAGCCAGCCATGGCGGTTATATCAGGGCGAATGAACCAATCAAGACAGGAGGGTAGAGGGAAGTGCCGGGGGGGGGGGGGGGGGGGTGTACCTGGTCAACACAAGCGAGCCACATACACCTAGGAAAGTAAGACAATAAGGCGTGCCACTCACTCGGTGCAGTCCTGGAATTCATTACGTTCTTTTCTGCTCTCTGGCCAGACAACGCTGCAGTGATGTTAGCCACCGTCCACCCTGGGTAAACCTTACACTATTTGCCGCCCCGGAGTCTAAGACTAAAATGTCAAAATCAACCTGTGGAAATGGTCCCATTTCGGTCACAAACACCTGTAGTGTCCATTGTCTCCGTGTTTCAAACCAATATATATAGAGCGACTATACTCTCTCCTTCGGGTTGAGAAAGATCAAAAGCACTCAACAATTAACACACTGGTGTCAAAACGTTTTATTGTACATCTCTCTCTCTCTCTCTCTCTCTCTCTCTCTCTCTCTCTCTCTCTCTCTCTCTCTCTCTCACACACACACACACACACACACACACACACACACACACACACACACACACACACACACACACACACTCACAGATACAAAAAGAGAGACAGACAGTGACAGAGACGGAGAGAACAATGAGAAGGAAATCAGTTCAAAAGCGGAAAACTTTAAAAGTACTAAGCCCAACCACAAGGAAATAATTAAGACAAGCCGACAGCTGAGCAAACGCACTTTAAACACAACAAGAGATTCAGCTTCAACAACGAGGTCAAATAAAGACAGTTCGAACGCAACACCCCAGTGGCCCATCACCTATCTGCTGGAAACCAAATTAAAATTCAATGAAGGACGGAGCTGGGATCCCACTCCAGCAAAGGGAAGCTTCTGCGCATTACTGACTGTCTACAGACCTATATTTGAAATCCAAATCGATTGCCCTCACAATCCAATCTCAAGTCTAGTGCTCCATCACAGAGGCCCCCGGCAGAGTTGGACCCACTCCCCTGTCCGTGATAGAATCAACATGTGGGAGGCAATATACAGGAACTAGATTTGGAGCCGCAGATTAGATCAGTGAGCGGAACTCCAGCGTGTGTTCGGGTCTTCTTGGTCTATCTGTGCCGTGTGCGGCGTTTGGAACTAAGTAGCTAAACTTCACTGATAGCCCTTTTGCCCGTCACAGACAAGCAGTCCTACATACAAATCCTAACTTAATTATCCCAAAGCAGTCCCGCATCCTCATCCCAACTGTACTGTCCCCTAGCAAAACTATGTCGAACTTCTGATTGAATTTATCCTTTGGGGCACAAAGCAGCCCAGCGCCCTGATCCCAATTCTGCTGTTACCAAACAGCCTTAGAGACATAATCCGTCTATATGATGAAAGAGGCCACATTACGGTAGAAGGATTGCAAACAAGTGAACGTTCTTTCTTCTTCTTTTTTTAAATGTATTATTATTATTTCTTGAAGTCTGGTGCAGTTAGCTGACATACATTGTTATCTTGATAATCGTAAGCCCGCCCTGCCTTATATCACCTACGCGAAAACTTTAAATAAAAAGGAAGATGATGATGGTGATGAAGAAGGATATCCACGTCGTCATCCTAACTGCGCTGTCCTCAAGCAGAAATTCTACATATCTGTTCTAGCTAACATGAGTTCTGGGGATCAAGGAGTCTTACATCCTAATCCTAACTTAATTGTCACAAGACGTCCTGCAACCTAACCCTCCTTTACTGGCATCGCCCAGTTCTACATCCTGATCTATACTGTCAGCAAGCAGTCATATATCTTCATCCTAACCTTAGAGTCGCCAAGCTGTTCTACGTCCCACTCTTAACTTTACTCTCACAAGACAGGACTACGTTCAAGTCCTAACTTTATTATGCTCCCACAAAGTTAGCCTACATCTTTATTCTAACTTTAGTGTCGACACACAAACAAACAAAACTACTACATCGTAATGTTAACGTTTAATGTCACCGCGCCAGTCCTACATCCTGATCCTAACTCGAATGTGGCCAATCAGTCCTACATCATACTCCAAACCTGAATGTGAACAAAGAGTCCTACATCCCAGACATGACTGTCTCCAAACAGTCCTGCATCCCAGTGCCAGCTGTACTGCCACTTGGCTACCATAGGTCCTCGTCCTTAGTGTCACTGACAAGTCCTACAGCTTCACCATATTTTTCCCATCACCAAACAGGCCCAACATCCTGGTCTGAACTTTACTGTAACTAAGCAGTCATATGTCACAACTTCAATTTTACTGTCACAAAGCACTCCCACGTCACAAAGCAGTCCCACGCCATGAACAGTCATCGTCATAATCTGAACTTACTGTTACCAAGCAGTTCTACTTGCCACTCTTCTAGTTTTATAGTACTGTAATCAAAACGTTCTACAGCCTAATCCTAATCACAACAACTTGAATAAGCACTGCTAAATCACACCAGTAACACTGACTTTACAGTCACCAAATGGCCCTACGCCTTATTCTAGCGACAAAAATCCGTCTCTACGCCTAAAACGGAGCACTTGAAGGCCGCCAGCATTCAACAAGTTGTACAGTCGAACTTTTTAGTGTACTTCAGCTCCCTAGCTCGTCTGAAAGTAAATCACTGAATGCTGCAGACCGCGTGACCTAAATGGAGGACAGCCTGCGCCACAGGCAACATCTACCAAGGCGTCGACACTAAGCCAGTTATCGATTCATCACACAAACAGTGACACTGTTAATAAGGTCACAGGATATCTGGGGACTCCCTATTCCGACACACTGAAATAGATTGATAGATCACGAATCGCAGAGTACAATACTGTAGCCTACTTCTGGCATCAAAATCTTGCCTACCAGACTCATACTTCTAGTACCATTGACAGGCATTATACTGGACGTTAATGCCTATAATATTCGAAGCCATAGAGATCAAGGTAACATAGGCTGACACGCTTCAAGGATGCTCTTGCCAAAGGCCCAATAAATGAAGTCAGCTTTGATTTAAATCAGGGCAATTCTACTGACCTAAACATGTTGAGTCACCGATTTTTGTGACAGGAACAGATTCAGTTGAGCCAAATAAACTATATAATATACACCATAGGTTAAAACAATCTCTGGTTCAGTTACTGCGGCTGTCTTGCTCCTCTCTCCAGCGTCTCTCCAGCGGGTGCGGCGAACACTCCCACCCCACCACGCCCCATCCCCCACCTGATAGTGTGCCTGCAATTGTGACAGACAGCGTCAACCCAATACCAATAGGAGAATTAACGAGAGAACCACATATCTGTGGTCTAGACTGACTGGTCCCGGCCCACTCCAAAGGTTCCAGTCTTGGATATTTTGGTCGAGATCAAATTAGGATTCCTTAGCCCATGGACGCCTGCGGCAATCAAGAATGTGGTCGGCTTGAAGTCGGCGGACGACACAGTTGAAGAGGTCTCAGAACCACACCTCGGTGGCCGGGTTTCGGAATTGGAGTTCTTCCTTCCTCCATCGAGTTTAATATAAATAGGACCCGTTCTTTCGCCAAAGGTGCTCGACTCGACTTGTGGATGACGCAAATTGCAACCCGGAGACAGCACTTGGCTGAGGTCTCAGAATCAGGAATAGTTCATCTCTAACAATCTGATCTCCGATGTTTCATACAGTTTCTTATTAGACACCTTTCAAAGATGACAACAGGGAATAATGTGTCAGCGAAAAGCTCACAGACAAAATCCGATTCTGTGCGCACATCACATCTCAACAGTTAAAGCAACTCAGTTGACTTTCTATGTCTGGGTCCAGTTGAAAAGAGGTACACACCCATCGCCAACACTAGACTGTGGTTGACTTAAAGCCTGCAGACAGCACGTGCACGGCTAGATGGGGTCTGGGTTAACCTCATCGATTGCTGATACAAATTAGGTTGTGAGGCCTCAGCAAGCACAAGCAGGCGCACAGTCACTTGTTCCAATCAATGATTAGCAGCAACCTAAATCGAGTTTACTGCTAAAATGGTTGGGGTAGGGGTGCATTCATGGCTCTGCTCAAGAAACACGAGGTTTGTGACGCCTTGCATTCCCACGGCTTATGCATTTTGTGTATATATATATATATATATATATCTGTACACACAAATCCAAAACATTACTTTTGTAGTACTGGCCTTTCCGCAAAGATTTTTCGCGACCAGTCTTCAGTAAACTGAGTAAACATGGTGCTTAACGTCCACAGAAAGCAGTCTTCAGACACATATTGTGGCCTTTGAATGTATTGGTCTTGTTAAAAGTTACTGGTCTTGGTGTGTCTCAAAATAGAGTGGAAAATGAGTGAAAAAGTGGAAGTGGAAAATGAACATACAAAACTGTCTGATTTCGGACTCTTATTCAAATCGACTGTGATAATTAGCAGCCGGTTTCAGATCCCTCACGGTAACTCGATCTTTCCGGATTACAGTCTGTATATTTTATGCAAACGTATTCCGCCCTGCCGAGAGAGAGAGCCGTTCATGAATATGTCGGATGACTACCATAGCTATAATTACTTCCTTGTTCTACCAATACACCATCGGTTAAAACAATCTTGCTCACTTACACACTGGTACACACATGATAGAATTCCAAACTAAGCCTATTTTGAAAACAGAAAACTGATAACCTCAGGGCATATGTAGTTATTTTAGATTTAGAATATATACACATGCGACAGGCAGTCAATCACTCATTGTGCAGGCAAATATCTGTCTCTGAAGTAATTTGTCCAACTCTTTGTCTGTATGGATGTATCTTTTTGTCTATTATGTATGTATAACATGTGCATGTATATTTGTATACGTATGTTATCCACTGTTGGAACGGGTGTACTGATATGTTCTATAATTGTGTTATATTTGTTATTTTTATTTTATTTTTTTTAATTAAAAAGTACAAAAAATACAAACTATACTATATTATAATATACACAGAAACAGACAAAGAATCCCTTTCAGGCGGAAAGTCCCCGAGTATAACTCCAAGGAAACACACACACACACACACACACACACACACACACACACACACACACACACACACACACACACACGTGCCAAGTAGCACAACATATAATTTAGTTATTAACGTCACACACACACACACACACACACACACACACACACACACACACACACACACACACACACACACACGTTCCAACTAGCACAACATATAATTTAGTCATTAACGTCGCCAAAGCACAACGGCCACGTGAAAACTAAACAGTTCCTTCTATAATTATAGACGTGCTTCTGCGACTAAGAGCAAGACAATCACAGTCTCTACTTCCTGCCCACACAAGGGCGAGAAGCGAGTGATTATAGTAACACTGTTATTCGACATCTTCCTTGAAAGGACCAGATAGTAAATCAGACGAGCACTGGAACTGTTTAAGCTCAAAAGGCAACGTTGTGGAAACTTCTGAGAGACGGGATGAAGTGCATACGGGCTTTTCCGAGCGCATAATTATCATCTTGAACTGAACTGATTGTAGCATGACGTGCCGGGAGGTGGCCACGTGTAGTCAGAAGATTCCTGTGTGGAAATAAAGGACCAGTTCAATCAATCAATGAAGAAGCCAAGCGATCAATTAAGAGACCAGGGGACTAAGGAGGTCCTGTCTGGACTAGGGAATTGCAGAAATCCCACTGAAGCGTGCTACCGCTGTTTGTCCAGCCCTGTTTGTCCTACCGCTGTTTGTCCAGCCCTGTAGCTGGAAAAAAAACTAACTTATCGGCTATCAGCAGGTTTGGCCAAGCGATAAGGCGCTCTCGGCTGCTAACTGGACGGAATCAGGTTTGAATCTGCTTTGGCTCTCTTTTGTCTTCAATAGTTGGGATTTTGTCCATCACGTGTACTTTGATTTTGCTTTCAACAGCCTTACCAATAATTATATGCACGGCGGAATACGCTTGCGTAATATATACAGACTGTAAACCGGAACGATCGAGTTACCAAGAGTTGCCTCAAACCGGCGGCTATCACAATCGAGTTGGACAAGATTCAGAAAACCGACAGTTCCCTAAACTTAAGGTACACAGGCTTCGAAACTACGGTCTGTAGACGAGCTATGTTGTAACCTGCAATGTTTGGTTGTCCAACATTAGGTTGTCCAGTTTCTTTTTCTACATCAGCACGTTGATTCTGCGTGTGGCGAAACGAAGCAACAAGACTAAAACAGCCCCCCCCCCCCCCCCCCCCCCTCCTCCCCCCCGAAAGGATCGCAGGATGGAAACAAAAGTGATTGAACTTTGGTAAAGTTTCATATAAACTACTGCCCGCGCAAGCAAGCCCGACGCGATGACAGCTCAAATTAAGCACTGCAGTGCCAAAAAACAAAAATAAAACAGCAAAAAAGACAACATATTACGTACAAAAATAGTAGACCCGGTATTGATCCGTTTTGCACGTGACGTACGACGTCAGGTTGCCCGTGGCAACCGCCTATTACGCCGCTGTGAAGTGAATTATGGAAGCAGGGCTGTCGACCACTCAATGAAACTGGCAAATACGATACGGTGGTGCACCCATCCTCCCCCGCTCTGCCGCCTGTCCCCATTATGCTTAGTAAGGTTTCCCGGGCACTGTTATTTCACACAGTATATTGTATACTGTACGCCATGAGCGGGACTGATTCATCTCGACTCAGCATGGGACTGACCGACTCTCTCTCTCTCTCTCTCTCTTCTCTCTCTCTCTCTCTCTCTCTCTCTCTCTCTCTCTCTCCCCCTCCCCACCTCCTCCCGCTTCCTCTGGCAGTAATTGTGTTAGAAGTTCAGAACTCTCCCCCCCCCCCCCCCCTCCCCCACACACACGGCCCACGGGCACCAAAATGCAGGTTTCTCTGCTGAGAGCCTATAGCTTTTAAACGATTGCTCCCTCTTTGCTGCCTCCAGTAGCCTGTCACACCAGTCACACCTGCTGCCGGGAAATCTGCCCTTCTGACTTCTGTCTTCTTGGTTCCTTCAACTTGATTTTTGCCTGAGACACTCTTCAAACTTAAACTTAAAGGTGACGTATGTGTGTCGTGAACAATGAATGAAACCTTTACTTGTGGTTGGATAATAATGACCTCTTTCGCCATGACGTCATCTGCGCGGTTGGCTGACAAGGTGTTAGATTATGAAGTGTCTCACTGTGTGCTTTTCAGCATAAATGTTATGGGCACCGAGCGCGCCTAACCTGTGACAGCCATGACTGCTTACACATTATTTTACACTTACTGTATTTCGATGACAAAGCTTTAAATGCACACACACACACACACACACACACACACACACACACACACACACACACACACACACACACACACGCACGCACATCTCAGGGCAAAATATATGTGCGTGCGTGTGTGTGTGTGTGTGTGTGTGTGTGCGCTGGGTGGGTGGGGACTTTATTGACTCAAGGGTACAAGCAAGAACTGACGAACCGTGACACCTCTAATCGAAAGCTCTTTGCGCATCAGTTGCAAATTATACACTCCGGACAGCCGAGAAGCGTTGGGAAGCCTCAGCCTTCGTTTATCACCAACCCATTAGCGGACCAACTGAGCCATGCAATGAATGAGTGCTAGTCTGGCCGCCAAAGAGACTACGCGAGCACGTGTTACTGTATGTATGCACCACATCCATGTTGCGTACCTCCAGGCGCTTTTCCTCCCGTTTCTCCCCACACAAGCACATGTTGGACTTTAGTTAGAGCCCTTCTCCTCATTGCTGCAATCTTTCTTTAGAACTAGCAACAAATTGTTTTAAGTTTGTCTCTCTGTCACCAGCAGAGCAAACTCGCTGGTCCAGGCCACTTGAGGCAAAGCGAAGGTAAAAAGCTCAACAAGTAACCCAAACATTCAGGATTGTCATACACTGGCAAGGCATCCTCTGTCTGTCTGTCTGTCTGTCTGTCTGTCTGTCTGTCTGTCTGTCTGTCTCTCTCTCTCTCTCTCTCTCTCTCTCTCTCTCTCTGAGAGACGGGGGGGGGGGGGATATGACCCTGACGTCTCCAATGAAAACTCAATGAAGACGAAGAGAAGACCCGCCTATTCAATTAATCATTCAGTCACTCAGCAGAGAGGCCCACAAACGTCTCCTCCGTAACCGTATGACTGATGACCTCATTACACCATGACCTCATCACCACCGTCATTCACAAACTGGACGGGTCTGCGTGCCCAATCTGTGTCATATATCACTGGTGACAGCCCAGGTCTGTCGCCCCTGAGTCCTGCCGCTATCCGACGAGCGATCACAACTTCCCACTTGTTACAGGGGGCAATAACGCCAATACAGAAAGGGCCGCTTGATAACATCACTGCCGAAACGGTGACCTAGTATAGGACTTGTTCATTTATAATGTGTCCGTCATTCGAAACCAGACAGTCCTGAGTTAGTACGGAATTTTGCGGTGGGGATGCAGGGGTTTGAGCTGGGAAAGGGGGGACGGAGGTGATTTAGAAAGAAGGGTCTCAATCAGAGTCTTTATCTCTAGCAAAACGGCCTTCCATGGAATATCCTCACATCTAAAAATAGACACAATAAAATTATATCACACGTAATTCAAACAGTTGGTGTCTGACATTTACTGAAAATTCGGAACTTGTCGGATTCTAAACAAATTTCTCTCACCAAAAGACGTGACAGTATAGACACTACATTTAACTTGGGCAGTGCGCAAACACCAAGCAAAATGCTTACCAGTGCAGCTCACACTGTGCACAAACATTACAGTCTGACAAGAGTATAACTGTTTATCTGAAAAACACAGGGCGCCTATATATAATAAGGTCAGACGCACTGAAATTATTACTATTATTATTTATTAAATAAATTTAGAAAAGGCAGAGGTCCTTGAAGCCTATGAATCACGCTAGAAATATTTTGGCGGTTAGGAACTAGGTCAAGGGTGATAATTATACATTGGCTCCCAAACTTCAAGTGCAAAGTACGGGACGCAACGTTACTGGTTACAAACATGCTCAAGTGGATCTCTCCCACCCTCACGGTCCGGGACTGCAGTTATGAAACTCTCTCTCTCTCTCTCTCTCTCTCTCTCTCTCTCTCTCTCTCTCTCTCTCTCTGGAAGATCATGATCACGTGATTGTTCTTGTTCGTCTCTCCTGCATTTTTCAAGTGCTGGTGGAGTTGTCATGGGGGGACACCACTGATCAGAGGGGACACCTGTGTGCCTGTGTTTGCTTTTGGGGAGCAGTGTGACATATCTGACTGCTTCCCTTGCTTTCAAAGATATTCTTCTTTTTTTTCCTTTTTACAATTCAGTGAATATAGGCTCTTTTTAGACTGAGCCTTTTGTTGTTGTTGTTGTTGTTTTGTTTGTTCTTTGTTTGTTTGTTTGTTTTGTTGTTGTCTTTTTTCTTAAAAAACAAAACAATACAAAAACGTCTTTTATGTTCATCCAGTCGGCGATGTAACCATTAAATCTTCTCTGGGTCATAGTAACGCTCATTCTATTATGATTTATACCAAGACAGTAGGCTCCGTTTACCACAGCTTTCCGCGTTCAGTTTTTGGTTCTGAGGCACAGCATCACGTTACTAGTCATCTGCTGACTTTAGTATCGACTGTCTAGCGTACAGTCCGGCGGGTCACGATGACGGCCCTCGAGGGCCATGATCGTGTGACACCATAAGCCTAACCCGCTGCACCGACGATAAGAAGTTATGCAAACCTACCACTTCGGGATTGTCTTAATGAGATAAAGGACCACACACACACACACACACACACACACACACACACACACACACACACACACACACACACACACACACACAAGACACAAGCGGTGGGAGAGAGTAGGGAAGAAGAAGGGTGTAGCAGACAGCCTGCAAATGTAAACTATGGTAAAACTGGTATTGTTAAGGGAAAACCGGACACGGATCACTTCCAGACAGTGCTGCTTTTCGTTCACTCTGCTGCCAGCCTGATCAATAACGGAATATTTCATCCCAGTGTAAGCTGACCCTCCCAGCGCAAAGCCATTGCCCCACACAGACGGCGTGGGCTTGCATTTATAATACATGTATACAGACACACAGTGACAAAGGGTTTGTAAGTGCCTTTTCTTATGGCAAAACGTCGCCGTTGATCTTGTGTTGTGAAAAGGTACCGTCTGTTTCATTGCACGTTTGTCTTCACCTCGGTATGGTCTGTGTTATGAGTGCGTTAAACATTTTCCTCCTTGCCAACTGTGTGTTGTACATAATTCACATTATCCATAATATATATATAGATATAGATATGGGTATGCTATGCATAGCCGCTTTCTAGCAATAGATCAAATAAACAAACGCAGTCTCTTCAAGAGTTTTAAGGTTTTTTCAATTTCTAATAATGTTGATGACGATGAGATGAGAAGGAGAGAGAGAGAGAGAGAGAGAGAGAGAGAGAGAGAGAGGAGAGAGAGAGAGAGAGAGAGAGAGAGAATGTCAACATTTTCGAGCCCGCTGGGCTTCCT
Source organism: Alviniconcha marisindica (assembly GCA_018857735.1). NCBI lineage: Eukaryota > Metazoa > Mollusca > Gastropoda > Provannidae > Alviniconcha > Alviniconcha marisindica. Next base: position 2,034,117 of record JABMCL010002484.1, read on the forward strand.
CGGGGGCTGGGCGAGGAAATAAAAATTATAATTGTGTTGTAAATGAATGAACGCGGAATGACTCAGTAATATGTTTATAAATGCTACACTCTCCACTCTCGTGGTCAGCTACCAAAGACCTTAGCATCGACTCCTCAAGTAAGTAAGTATAACTTGGCGTTTTACGCCCAGTCAACCATTAAGGTTATATCAGGGCCACGACTCCTCAACCTCCGAGCACAGCCAAGACAGTTCTAAACATAAATCATTAGTTCCTGCATGGATGTAGAGCTACAAATCTAGCGTACATGCATTCTGTATGTGAACGAAAACTTGCAAGGCTTGCACAACCAGAATCGGAAGGAACCTACCGCTTAAAAATATACCAACCGATCTACATTCCATCACTTCCCGTCAGTTTACACCCGATTGCACGTGCAGACACCACTCTGTGCCTGGCTTGTTAGTCAGTTAGTTGGTGCTTTGAGCCCAGTCAACCACACGCGGTTATACCAGGGCTAATGTGCCTGGTTGCTTGAGTGCAACGAAGCACAGCACTCAACGAGTCTTGGTGCGCTGGTGAGGTAGGCTCATTCCTTCGCGCTTCATTAATCTGTAATGTGGTTCCGCAAAATGCATGCACGTTTCTGTCACGTGTGTATTAATAGATGTTTATCTTTGCGGAAGACGCTGAGCCTGCTGTTTGTACGCTTCGATTCTGCTGAGTCTGTGAAAGTTACACCTACAGCCGTAGTACGTTTATATATCTTATATATATGATAACCTCAGGCTCACACCGCTTCAAGGAGGAAAGAACGGTTTGTGTCCGCTGTGGTGAACTGGCATCAACAAGCGTCTACCGGTTCTCTCGCCCAGTCTATGACGGACTATGACGGACAGATGAGCATTAGCCGGTCAGCGCCTGCGAACAGACACATCTTAGACAAGCCCGCGGGCTGTCCAAGTGCCATTTAAATGTAAAGAAAGGACGTACCCATGCTTTTTTTCAAAAACAATCAGTTGCAGTTTGAAGCACGATTTCAAACACACGTTGCGTCTTTTACTCCGCTTGTCTATCTGGCTAAAAACGACAGAACAATCACTGATGCGCAGTAGCCCATAGCAGCTTTAATCATCAGTCAGGCTGTGTGAGCCTACTGTTTGTATCTGATGCATTGCCGGATTAATACTATGCGTGCACACAATCACTGAGAGATAAATGTCAACTTTATGTGTAATCTTGCACTCTTGCAAAACCTGTGCGTATACATTTCAAAGACGGTGCAGACTGAAACTACAGACGTGCGTAAGGAGAGGTTTTTTGTTGTTGTTTTCCCCCCTCTCAACATGCATGGGGCTCAACGATATCCGCTTAATATAACTCAAAGGCTGTTGTTTTTTAAGGAAAGAAAAGTATCTGGCCCACAGGTGAGGTCTGTATGGAAATGGAGATATTGTGGGAGACATTCCTCCCAACAGCATTTGTGAAATGAACGTATACGTAACTATTCCCTTACGATTTCCGTGAGAGAAAAAAATAAAGCACATACGTACACACACACACACACACACACACACACACACACACACACACACACACACACACACACACACACACACACACAAACTCCTGTACATGTAGTTTCTATCGTTTTGAACACGAAGAACGGGAAAATGTCGATGTGGTGGGCAAGCTCTCGACTTAAGCCCTAATTATAAATCTCTCATTCTGGAATTTCCAGAGAAATGAAAGTAAGAGAGGTAAGATATTCTACAAACTTCAAGTTACAGAATGCGAAAGACTTGAAAATGTTCCCTTCGCAGTCGGCGTGACCTTCAACACAATTAACCCATTCACGCCCTAAGCGAAGACTGAGACAGCCAACTGACGGAAAGAGTATCATAGACACGTAGTCGCCACCGACACGGGCAGACCTACTACTAGCTGGTGGAGACGGCTGGTGTCCATTGACACTTCTGCACAAAGGCCCCGCTGCGTCAACAGGCCAGAACGTGCTCCAACAGCTGAACTCCCGGCGCTCGTCACAACACCGAAGACTGAAGCGACAGCGAGGCAGTCCGTCATTCACACTTGAGACCCCGGGGCCGGGGGGAGGAGGTGTGAGGTCATGAAACACAACCTGGTGTTTGATCCCGCTAGTCGCCCCTCCTCACTCACTCCTCTTCAATGGGTCGTTGCCACTGGGGAGATTTTGATGTCCCGTCGGAGGGGGAAGGGGTGTTGGGGGTGTTGTAGGGACTTGAATAGGAAGGTTTTCTATAATTTAAGTGTTGCTCTCTTTCAGGGATCGGGAGCGGTAAGGAGACGGAGGGGGCCACGTGGAGGGGGGGGGGGGGGGGGGGTCGACTAGTATTTTTTCATTTCATTTGTTCCATTTTAAAGTAATGCTGTCTTTGGTGGGGTAGGTAGGTCGAGCTGTTCCTGGCGAATGTTTTGAATTGTTTCAACAGACGAGAAATGTTGCACCAGGACGGGAGAGGAGGGAATAGTGTGGTATGTCGGGCACTTTTTGTAGTATCTCTTCAGACTGGTAGTAAACGGCAAGAAATCCTGAACTGGGGAGAAGGGAAAAGGAGTGAAATGGGGAGAGACGTTGGGGGGCGTACAGAAATGTAGGAAAATTAATGTTAATAATGTTTCGATTTTTTCTATTGGGGGATCGGGAAGGGAAAAAAAGGAGTAAAAAATCTTGTTCTGATCTTTCAAACTTCTTCTTTTTTTAGGTGAGGGGGGTGTCAGTGTCAACCCTGAGACACAGCAGTGAACTTACAAGTGACAGTAATATTAGAAAGATAAAACATATTGCTACTTCCGGCGTATCGCTCTGACACGCTTCCTGGGTTGTGACATTCATAATAGCTTCAAGGAATGTAATGTATATTTATATCATACAACCACACTCGAGTTCGCCACAATAACAAGGTAAAAAGTTCAACACAGCATTCTGTGTTCCCCAGAACGTAAGTAGGTAAGTGAAAAGCCAAACACGTCAGTTCCAGTTAACGCGAGTGACAGGTGCAAACGTGGCAAAGTATGGTCAGTTTCTGAGTGGTCAAGAAGTGGGCGCTAATCTCTGTGAAGACCTGCGGGGCCTGTGCCCATGGGCCCTGGAAGTTTATCCCCTGTGTTACAGCTAACTCTGCCTTAGAGTGAGGCAATTAGCGACTAGAGTGCTTCACACACACACACACACACACACACACACACACACACACACACACACACACACACACACACAACACATGACAACACTACACACACACACACACACACACACACACACACACACACACACACACACACACACACACACACACACTCTAACGTTTTGCCAGGAAATAGTTCACCGAAAATGTGCAATGCAATTTTAAATATGATGCCAGTCGCTACTGATATTAACGATTGAGCAAAAGTAACATTCATCACCAAAGGTTGTCCAGAGATGGTTACGCAGAACGTCACAGTATGACCTGTTGATGGGGCGTCAAGATCCAAGAACTACCTAACTTCTGTCAGTGGTAATTTTATGTGAAATGTATAAAGCATGTTGAGATACGCTTATTACTGACCGTTTTCGACTTGGTTGCGTTTGCTGCTGACTGTGTTGCGCCCAGAACCGTTGGCGATTCAGTGATAATGACATGTTTTCAACGGGACTGGAGTAGAAGGGTTTTTTACATAGGCAACTGTTGTGATATGACCGTGTGCGGTTGACGGGACGTTAACTTGTAATCCAAGAACTAACTTGAGTTGTCACTGAAACCAGAGACTACACTAGCTGTAGTATCTCTGCTGAAACCAACAGTTTGTAATATATACGACTTCACTAACCCCCCCCCCCCCCCCCCCCTTCCCATCCACCCATCACAGGCACCGCTGTTTAGGTAAACTATTGGGCACAGATGTCAGAGCACCGACTCCATTTCCCATCACGTGAACACGTTCGGTTTAAGTGGCGATAAAAGAGCCCCTAGACTGGATCAGGATCAGTGCTTCATCCCTCGCGATGACATCACTGATACCTGGAAAATCACTCGAGATTACATCACCGATGGCAGCCGTGGTGAGGACGTTTCAAGCTCAATAAGCTTTTATGCCACACAGGTCACGTTGCCAAACAAGAAACCCACACCTCTGGTTATGTCAAACCTGCGATAGGAACCCTGATTAAGTGTAGCGTAACATGCTGCACGTGACGTGGGAGTCTGGGCAATAAAATGATGGTGAAGATGACATTATGCCCACAGTCAGGTTGCGTTGCGTGGTAAAAATGAGTTTGAACACGGTTATTGCGGCTTTAATTTAAAGCGACCAGTGTATACGTGGAAACATGAAATGGACAGACACACAGACAGACAGAGTGTGGAAGAGAAACAGAGAACTCAGTACTTCGTTACATTGAGATTTAGGCAGTACCCTTTTCTTATTTTTTTTTCTTATTTTTTTTCTTTTCTTGTTTTTAATCCAGCTAGTCCTACTATAAATGACAGTTAGCATTAAGAGACAAAAGACGACTGAGTTAGAGAAAGAGGTGAGGGGGGGGGGGGGGGGGGGGGGGACAGAATGAGAAGTAGACCGGAGGCAGCGACAGACAGACAGACAGACAGACACAAATTCTGATGATGAAGTGATGCTTAATGTCCTCAGATGTCAGTTGACATATTAGGGACAAGCTGTGACCAATGCCGAAGCACGGTGCAATAATTCTTTACGTCCACGGAAACCAGAAGGCTCGTTAGGACGGACAGCCCAGGACGGCCACCTCGACTCTCACACAGCTCCTGAACTATGTGACACAAATTCTTATATAAAACGTCCTTATAAGCTATACTGCCACGGGCATTAAGTGATGAAACGACGGCACAATGAGTGGTAACAAATAAGACGAGTTAATTTTATATATGGGGATGCCACAAGTTTTCAATTTAGCATCCAACCCGTGTCTTGGAAGAGACGTTATCATGCAGCACTTACACACAAAACAGTGCTCAAAAGTTAAAAAGGGCAACGAACAGTGAAACATAACACACACACACACACACACACACACACACACACACACACACACACACACACACACACACCAAGCAGCACGAGTACCCACCTCCTTATGCCCTTCGTAGGCCGCCATGTGCAGCGGGGTCCAGCCCGAGTTGTCCCGGTGCATCTCGTCCAGCCCTCTATCCAGCAGCAGCCGCACGACGTCCGCCGAGCCCTGGGCGGAGGCCACGCTGAGCACGGTGCGGCCTTCGCTGTCGATGGTGTCGACGGCGGCGCCCCAGAACAAGAGCTGCCCCACCAGCTTGGCGTGTCCGGAGGAGGCCGCGGCCCACAAGGGGTTCCGTCCCGAGTGGTCCGTGTGGTCCACGTCGGCCTCCCACTCTAGTAGCAGCTCGCTGACGTCCGTGTGGCCTTCGTAGGCGGCCACGAGGAGCGGGGTCATGCCGTCCCGGTCCTGGTGGTCCACGGCCGCCCCGCGGTCCAGCAGCAGGCTGACCACCTTCTCGTGGCCCTCGCTGGCCGGGATGCACAGCGCCGCCACCGACAGCGCCGTCCGGCCGTCACAGTCCTGGTGGTTAATGTCCGCTTGGTAGTCCAGCAGGTGCTCCACGATCTCCACGTGGCCCATGTAGGCCGCAGCGATGAGCGCCGTGCGCCCCTCATTGTCCGCCTTGTTGACGTCGGCGCCCGCGCGCAGCAGCTGCAGCACAATGTCCTCGTGGCCTCCCCAGGCGGCCGCTCGCAGCGCGGTCCGCTGGTCGCTGTCGGCGTGGTCCACCTGGGCCCCAGAGGCCAGTAGCACGGACACCACCTCGTTGTGGCCGCCCCACGCCGCCGACCGCAGGGCCGTCCAACCGTCCTGGTCAGCGTGGTCCACCTCGGCCCCGCTCTTGACCAGCACCCCCACCACTTCCGAGTGCCCCTGCCGGGCGGCCAGGTTCAACGCCGTCTGCCCGGTCTTGTCCACGGCCTTCACGTCGGCCCCGCGACCCAGCAGCGAGCTGACGAGGCTCATCTTGCCCTGGTGGCTGGCCGTGTGCAGCAACGTGCGGCCGTTGGCGTCCACCTGGTCCACGGGCAGCTCCGCCTCTTCCTTCACCTTGGCCTCCTCTGCGCGCTCCTCCTCCGCCGCCAGGCTCTCCGTGCTGATGTCCAGCGTGGGCATGACGGCCCCGGCGTCCAGCAGCAGCTTCAGGACCTTGGAGTCCTTGGGCAACCCCGGCAGCAGGCAGTTCTCAACGCTGGCCCCGGAGAGCACGAGCCACTGCACGAGGTGGTGGTGCTCAAGCGGCGGCTGCAGGCCGGCGCGAGTCAGGTGGAGCGCCAGCTCCTGCACCTGCACAGCGTCCAGCGCGGCGGCCCGGCCCGTGGCGTGCATGGCCAGCATCCCGTGGCCGTCCTCCGTGGCGCACAGGTACTTCTGCGTGCAGTGCTTCACGTCCAGCAGCCACTCGGCGAAGCTGTGGTGGAAGAGGATCTTCTCCCCGCCCCGCCCGTCCATGAGGATCTTGGACATGAGCTTGAGCCTTCGCTCGAACTCCTCCAGCGTGAGGGTGGGGAAGCGCGTCAGCAGGCAGGCGTAGATGACGTCGGCACAGAGCGGGCGGCTGGCGGCCAGCAGCAGGTTGAGGATGGGCTGGATCTTGGCGAACTGCTTGCGCACGAAGAGGCGCTGGCACAGCCACAGATACAGGCCGTTCAGCGTACCGGGAATCTCGCGCACTTCGCGCAGCATGATGAAGTTCTCCGCCACCCCGTCCAGCACCTGCAGAGAGGGACTTACTTACGTACTTGATAATGTGATTCAGCTCTTGATTTATGGTTTATTGACTTTTATTTTGAGCTACCGTAAAATAATCTTGGACGTGTGACTCGTCGGTCCTGAGACGGCCTATGCAGTTGATGGGACGTTAAAATCCAAGAACTAACTACTTACTGGACACTTGATGATGCCCAGTCAACCGCGGACATCATATCAATGTAAGACGCAAACAATTAAATCACATCAAAATATCGTTCACTATTCATGACCCACGTCCATTTACGTTTGAAAAAAGTTGGTGACAATGAAGCTGAATGAACCGGAAAGGCAGAATTCCTGGCAGTAGGCAAAGTAACTTGGTGTTTTACGCCCAGTCAACCAGTACTCTTATATCAGGGCGACAGCAGGCAAAGCATGCTTCAATAAGTTAATTCTGAGAATCTGACTTAATGCAGTTTTAACAGAGAGAACCGATGACCGCTCAGGATTGTCAGGAAACAGAATAGGAAATATCTAAAATTTCTGCATCCGTGGTACCCACTGCGGCATCCTGAAGAGGCAATGCTGAATCCACACGTAAGTGCGTCTGATTCTGCATCAACACGCATGCTGAAAGGGTATTCCTGTCTGAAATCAGTACGGCAGATGTGAAAGTCATCATGACTCTGAGCCAGAATATCGATTCCTGGAGGACTTGAGTGGAGACGTGGCAAAATGACTCGACGGAAATGAAGACGTGCATAAATATTAACTGATCAATATTAAAACTAGTAATGTATTAGTAACTAAAGCAGATTCCGCAATGAGGTACTCAGAATTATTCTAAGATCCCTGGTTCCAGCTAAGAGTCTGAAACAGCAAGACTACGAGTCCACATGACTAAATTAAGGTTCCCTGTTAGTTTATAGCCCGGAACAGGTCAGAAGATTGTTGCTTTGGTTGATTTTTCTACTGACAGAAATTACGCCTGTTTGATTTCTTCCTTCCCGGTTTCAGTCAACTTCATTTTTATTCAGTCCCCGTCAAGAATTAACTGACGCTGGTTGTGAACAGTGAATCAAACTCCGACTTGTGATTTGTTGAATAAAAAGTCTTTGCTTTACCCTTGTAAGTTGTGTCGACTACGGTCGACTGGCTGTAACTAACCATTTTGTGTTGCCATTATTTTAAATTTAAAACATTATATGCAGTATAGCAGAATAAATAGGGTTCTACTCGAATTAACTACAAGGCCAGCAGACGAGCTAAAAAGAAACTAACCATTTGTTGTTGTCATTATTTTAAATATAAAACAATTTATGCAGTAAAGCGGAATAAATGGGGTTCTACTCGATTTAACTACAAGGCCAGCAGACGAGCTAAAAAGAAAATACTGACACTGCCAGCCATGTGTAGTAATAATAACAGAAGACAGAGATAGAATGGTAGTTTGTTAGTTCTTGGATTCTAACGTCCCGTCAACCGCACAGGGTCATCTAAGGACGCAGGGAGGGTGGGGGGAGGGGGGGGGGATGAAGGTAGGGGGCGGAGGCATTGATTTAGTATCAACTGCACATCTGACAACACATACTCTACTGACCTTCTCAAGGTACAGGAAGCAGCCGTTGCTTTTGATGTGGAGCTGGTTGAGCATCTCGGCGGTGTCCCTGCTGAGATGCTGCCTGAGGCCCTCCTCCTGGTCCAGGCGACACAGGATGTACTGCTGGACGTCTCGCACGATGTGCGACTTGCGCAGGTCGTCCAGGCTGATCTTCCGGAACCCCGTGAACATCCTCGTCACCGACTTGCTCTGCTTCCTGGAGGAGCAGACGAGCAGCAGCCATTGCGGGAAGAGCGTGTGGTGGGCCGCCAGCAGCTCCGCGATGGTCCTGGAGCAGGTCGCCCGCTCGTTGATGGACTGCAGGTACGACTCGTCGATGGAGTCCACCAGCACCATCAGGTTGTGGGCCGGCGCCGGCGCGGCCTGCAGCGGCAGCAGGAAGGCTTGCTTGAACGCCTCGTCCGGGTTCCGCTCGCACTCGGCCGGCTCGAGCAGCCTCTGGATGGCCGGGTCCTGCACCTTGGCTTTGTAGCCCGGCACCAGGTCGCTGCCGGCCGCCTGCTGCACCAGGCCCCGGATGAAGGTGACCAGCGAGAGCGTGTCCACGTCGTGGGCCTGGCAGAAGTGGTAGGCCAGCAGCCGGGAGTGCAGCGACGCCTGGCGGCCCTGGGCCACCGTGGGCCAGACCAGCTCGCAGCTCAGCGCCGTCTTGCCGCAGCCCGGGCCGCCCATGACGAGGGCGCCGCAGGTCTTGGAGGCCGGGCGGGTGTCCAGGCAGTGCTGAACCTTGCTGAAGGCCCACTCGCGGCAGAAAAACCGCTTCTTCTTCAGCAAGCTCTCCGCCATCTTGCCAGTCGGGTCAGGGAGTCGAGCCGACGGAGTCAGAAGAGGTCTGTCGTCCAGTTACAGCGAGAGTTGACCGACCCACAAACGGGTCTACGACAAAAGGCGCAGTGTCTGAGCCACTAACGCTTTGGTGGCGGCATCTGCGGTACTCATGGTCGAGGGCTGGACTGAGACGTTTCAACAAAAGTCAACCAAGTCCGCGGAAGTGATGCAGAGAATTAGAAATTCAAGTCCAGGAAGATTGAGATGATAATGATGACGCCACTGCGGCTGTGCTAGGCGAAGGACGTTAGCAGAAATCTAGATATCGCCTGGGAACGCACAATCTGCTTCCTCTTTATCAGTATGAGTGTCTCCCGCATTTTGGAACGCTAGCAATTGTCAAGAAACGCAAGACGACTTTACAAGAATTCAGTGTCTACAAAATCAATCCGTTTCAAGATCTGCCGATAACACAGACCGCTTAAAACCACTACTCATGTTTGAAAGTGGATCAAAGCTCGCAAGGAAAGGGTTCAGTAACAAAGAGTACACTTCCTTCACTGGTAACACTGTTTCTGTGTTTTAATTCATGTGCCTTGATCTCAAAACAATTGGTCCAACTGATCGAAACTAGAACAAGTTCAGTCCGCTCCAGCGAGGAAACTTGAAGAAACAGGAACCGTGCTCGCTCACTGAAGAGATACCGGCGTGTCGTCAAACTGACAGATGTCAGCAACACACGCCAACACGGATACGTCTTACTTCTCTGTTCACTAGCTGGAGATCGAAATCGTTGTGAGCCGTACAGAGTCGAAGTCCATTCAGTATTTCCCAGAGCTCGAAGAACTTGTAACTTAGCCAAAGATCCCCTCTCTTCCTCTGAAGGGTCTTTGCCTTCTTAAACTAAAATGCAAATTCCGATCGAGCATCAGTATGGGGCGGGCTGACGAGGCAGGCACCGTTGCGGCGTGCTGGCGCCTTCCCACAAGACGACGGCAGTAGCAGAAATCAATGTGTGGCCAGATGCACTGCAGACAGGCTCCGAGGCCTGAAGTGAACGGCTGGCATCCCTGTGCCGGTAGCACCGGCGAGGAAGGAGAGGCGCGAGTGTGTCTGGCTGCGTCGTATGACTTGACTCGCCTCGGGGATGGGGGACACCAGAGGGAGGGGCGCTGACTCAGTCTCGTGCGACTGGGACTGTCACAGTGTCAGTGGCGGAGGCTGGTGTTCCGTCAGACCATCATGGCAGCATGCCTCTGACACCGACGGGCCGAAATAGCTCTGATGCAAACTGCCCTCATTGCTCGGTGTCTCCAGCGCCTGCCTCTCTCTCTCTCTCTCTCTCTCTCTCTCTCTCTCTCTCTCTCTCTCTCTCTCTCTCTCTCTCTCTCTCTCTCTTACAGTCCTAGACCGTGATCCGGATCGCGTCCTGGAACAAACACATTGATGAATCGTCAAACAACGCGCTACCGAGAAGGCTGTGTGCTGGGTGTCGTAAAGGGAAGGGTGTGACTGCGTGCTTGAGTGGTGCGTGTGGAACAGGAAGGGGTGGATGAGGAAGAGAAGGCCCTTCTGCAATCTGCTATTCAACAGCAGACAACTCAACATCACAACACTAATATATAATCTGTGTGTGTGGGTGTGTGTGTGTGTGTGTGTGTGTGTGTGTGTGTGTGTGTGTGTGTGAATGAACCAGTCCTAAATTCTAGGTTTTGAGCCCCCCTCTGTGTGTGTGTGTGTGTGTGTTGTGTGTGTGTGTGTGTGTGTGTGAATGAACCAGTCCTAAACTCTAGGTTTTGAGCCCCCCCCCCCCCCCCTCTCTCTCTCACACTCACACGCACGCACCTACACGCACGCACCCACCCCCACACACACACAGTCCTAGATTCTGATCCGGATCGCGTCCTGAAACAAACACACGTCAAACAACGTGCGACTAAGTGGGTTGTGTGTTGGGAGTTGTAAAGGCGGTTTTTTATAACGCGTGCTTTGATGGTGTATGAGAAGAGGGATGGGGATGAGGAAGAGACACATCCTTTTATAATTAACAGCCAACAACTCAGCTTCACAACAATGATATATTAGATTATTACAGTAAATCAAGTGACATTCAACACCAACACGGAAGTAGTATGAATTGCAGTTACAATGTACAATGTACGCTGTAGGTTACAAAATGCAACCAATTCGGAAACGCTTAGCTCGCATACCACCTCTCTCTCTCTCTCTTCTCTCTCTCTCTCTCTCTCTCTCTCTCTCTCTCCTGTGTGTGTGTGTGTGCGCGCGTGTGTGTGTACGCGTGTGTGTCAATCAGCCCCCCCCCCCCCCTCTCTCTCTCTCTCTCTCTCTCACACACACACACACACCATTCAAAACACTGAGCACTGTTCAGGGGGCGGCCTGATAACAATGCAAGGAATCAAGAGCACAACGGAACCTGCTTCAGGAACGATATCGATTATAATCGACTCGGTCAACACGCCAAGCCCAAGCCCATCAGCTGATAGCCGGTCAAAGCCCACTCGCACCGCTGTGCCCGTGCAACACGCTCACACTAGGCAGAAAATCCGCTCTATGGCCCATGGATGCACACATACACCATTACACTGCACCTAAAACTGGTGTCTGGAAGCCAGGAACTCTACACGGTCACTGACTGAGCGGCACAAGCTGATGCAGCACAAACCAGCCCTGGGGGCACCTTCCTTGTTATCCTTCTTCAATTGACTGAATCACCACTCACTCTTGACTCAGCCAATGCGCGGCTGCAACTACAGGCGCTTGTGAAAAGTAGTAAAACAACGGGAAAATAAGACATCTTACTTATGGGTGGGGAGGAGAGACAGAGAGAGCGAGAGACAGTTAGTTAGCCTTTGCAATTTAACGTCCCACCAACCACGTCGAAGAGGATCTTTATGCTAACATACAGTATCATCCCCCCCCCCCCCCCCCCCCCCACGTTCTAGACATTCTAGATGTTTAAAACACCTAACCTGTTTGTTTCGGTCATAAATCACGGGACAAAAGGAAGCAGCCCGTGGACATTAAAAAGCAGCAGTGTCTTGTAAAGCAGGCAGAGAGCCGGCCTGGCCTAGCGGTAAGGCGTTAGGCTAGTAAGCGGAGAGACCTCGGTTCCATTCCGCTTCGGCTCTCCTTTCTCTTCAAAAGTTTCCTATTGTCGAACACTGTCGAACAGATTTTGCATGGAGAGCTTCTGGCACACTGCATACGCAGACTGTTCTGCCAGCAACTCAAAATGTAACCCAGCACACATTCCTAGTCCAACCAGCAACTCAAAATGTAACCCGGCACACATTCCTAGTCCAACCAGCAACTCAAAATGTAACCCGGCACACATTCCCAGTCCAACCAGCAACTCAAAATGTAACCCGGCACACGTTCCCAGTCCTACCAGCAACTCAAAATGTAACCCGGCACACATTCCCAGTCCTACCAGCAACTCAAAATGTAACGCTGTACACATTCCCGGCGCCTGTCAAAATGTATGTCAGCAGCTCACTCTGCCAGGAACTGAAACTGAAACCCGGTACACATTCCCAGCGCCGGTATACACGACCACATGCTGCTCTGCCAGAAATATTTTCTGAAACGCGGCGTTCGTTGTCAGTCGACACGTCTACGGGTCCGCTACTGTGCCCACGGTGCACCAGCAATTCATAACGGAACCTGGAGTCTCCCGGCGTGCTTGCCTGTGTCGGCAATGACCCAGCAGTTCATAATCTATTGAAACCCGGCGCCGGTCGACGTGTCTGTCTGCTTCTGTCTACCAGCAATGCACTAGCATTTAACTACAAAAGTCTGCTTCTCTCTACCAGCAATGCACTAGTGTAACTACAAAAGTCTGCTGCTCTCTACCAGCAATGCACTAGCCTAACTACAAAAGTCTGCTTCTCTCTACCAACAATGTACTAGCGTAACTGCAAAAGTCTGCCTCTCTCTACCAGCAATGCACTAGCATAACTACAACAGACTGTTTCTCTCTACCAGCAATGCACTATCGTAACTAAAAGGCATACACACACAAACAAAAAACACCAGTGTTCATTCCCAGCGCCTGTTATGTCCGCCTGCTACTGTGCCAGCAGCGCACCAGCGTTTTACATAATGAAATCCGGCAACACTCCCTGCGCCTGTCCACGCGTCTGCCTGCTAGTGCCACTGTGCTAGTGCTACCGAGCCGGCTAAGAGAGGTGGGTCTGACTGTTTCCACTTCACCGGCGACACACAAACGTGGGCGTGAATCATTTCTCTTATTCCATTGACACGCCAGCCTCTCGCTTTTGCCACCAGCTTAGCTTTCTCCCGTTACTCTATTGTCCGGCTGGTCTATTGTTACGTTGGTCTAGTCTCCTGCTAGTAATGCGTAACAATAGATTAGTAAAGGCCCAGAGCGCTTACAAAGACCTACGGATACGCTCACTGTCTCTCTCTCTCTCTCTCTCTCTCTCTCTCTCTCTCTCTCTCTCTCTCTCTCTCTCTCTCTCACACACACACACACCACACACACACACACACACACACACACACACACACACACACACACACACACTCGCGCATTTCTGGTGATAAGTTGATAGGATGAGAATACTAAATTCCCACCAGAGTGGCCTTAATGTTTTGCATATGCCTGTTTCACAATCTTCAAAAAGTGACTTGGACTAAATTTGGATGAAGGAAGATTTGAAGACGAGACAGAAATGGCAGCTGAGCACTTAAAGAGGAGAAAGCCATCAGTCAGTCACTACCTCTGATACAGTCACCAATAACTGAAGCAAACTACCATCTGAGAAACCTTTATAAATGTATACAGGTCCCATTCACAACTGAAGGTCGTGGCAGCCGAGAAGTCAAGCGAGCGGCTGGACAATGGGTCAAGCAGGGCGGTAATACCTACCTCTACAGACTTGTCCCGTAAGCCTCCAGCACCTCCGCTCCCTTCCCAATCCCCTTCAACCCATGTGTCTGTCAAATAATCAGACCTACACATATCGACACCAAGGGAACGGCCCGGTTAAGCCATCACCCAAACCTTGCCAACTAGTCCACTTCGCTGGTGACCATGTGTCAAAGCCTGTGCGCTGACATTATTACATTAAAATGGCACGTACCTGTCCTGAAAAATACCAGTGCACAACCGTTAGCAGATGCCTGGGATAACTGTAGCTGATCGCATAACGCGGGGACTGAAGTTGGACATTTTGTTAACTGAATGTTGTCGATCCAGAGACAGGAGGGAGGGGGAATCTGGAGAGAGAGAGAGAGACAGAGACAGAGACAGAGAGGCAGAGAGAAGGACAGAGATCCTGAATAAGCCTAAAGCCTGCAGCCAGATCCTGGCTAACTAAGCCTGAAACCTGCAACCATATCACCAAATTAGATGACTGGGTAACTGTCACTGTTGGCTTTGCGAGGGAGAGTCCGTAGCCCGGTTTGTCGTTTTCTTTTCCATCCGCATGAAAGTCACGGACACAAGCATACATTTCGGCCACAGAGGTCATACATTTCGGCCACAAAGGTCACAATAAAGCCAAACTACACCGTCGCACTCTCTCCCTCACTGCGTGGTCCGAGTCGGATCCCTCCCCACTCACCGTGTCACAAGTGGACCCCACCCTTCCCTCCCTCCCTCTCTCTTTCTGCACGCCCAAATCTCCATCTCAAATGAATTTGTCTGACTGAATGGCGAGTGGGTCGAAGGCTTAGAGTCGGGCCGGTGATTCAACCGGTTCCATGCTGAGCTGAGAGGTGACCACTTTGTCTCCCTCCCTCTCCCTCAAACTCCGGTTTCCATTCTGTCCGCCATCTCTTTGGCGATCTCTTCGGACTGGTAGCAAAGATTTTGCTGGTAGCAAGCAGGGTAGATGGGCTGGTTTGTTGTGAGTGGTGAATGGGGAGATTGGTGACGCGCAGTCACTCTCTCAGCACACTCTCTGTTATTGGATCGGACAGGGTTGTCGGATAATGTCTGTGCTGGGCATTTGTCCCCTGGCTGTTGTCGAGACAGACACACAGAGAGAGAGACTGACGGTGTACTGTTGTGCAGACGATAATCCATAGCAATGGGGTTAAGCCGATTAATTCAAAACCATTTTGTGCACCTGCAAATTACAGACACAATTTAAACCAGAACGAAAATACAGAGACAATTTTATTGCAATAAATAACAAAATGAGAGAGAGAGAGGGGGGGAGAGACAGACAGAGACAGACAGAGACAGAGACAGAGAGAGACAGAGAGATGGGGACAGAGAGGGAGAGAGAACGAGACATAAAATGGAAAGAAAACCCAAAGAAAGCAGTGGGGAACAGAGAGTTCGAGAAGAAAGAAATCGGGTGGGGTGGAGTGGGTCACAACGCAACAACAATGACAGGGTGAGACAGAAAAGGGGGGGGGGGGGGGGGGGGGGGTGAGGAGGGTAGACAGCAAAAGGTATTATTCTGGCTTGCACACGATTTGCAAAGCACATTGTACGCTTCTTGTGGGCAATTGTCTTCACCGGCAGCTGAAGTTTGCGCGTGGAGCATGCATACGTTGCACGACATGCACGCGCTGGGTGTCGTAATCGTATGCACATGAGCGCAACCGAGGGCCTGAAGAGCTAATCAATTGTGATGTGCATGGAAACAGAGCGCGAGTGTGCAGTGGAGTGTGTGGCCTTGCAAACCGCCACGTTGAGCACTAGAAACTGGAAATTCTTAGTGGTGGAACGGGAGTGTTTATGTTCAGTTTTTGTGCGGCTTTTAAGTAGTACACAGCTCGTTCCCTTTAAAAAAAAAATATAATGAAAGAGAGGGGGGGGGCTTGTCAGAGACAAATACTGGTACTGGCAAACTGGTATTTAAAAGATACTGCTTTACGAAGCAAACTTCTGCTGATGGTAAGTGGTGCTTCTCTCTCTCTCT
This sequence comes from Alviniconcha marisindica, assembly GCA_018857735.1. Lineage (NCBI taxonomy): Eukaryota > Metazoa > Mollusca > Gastropoda > Provannidae > Alviniconcha > Alviniconcha marisindica. The sequence goes on from JABMCL010002484.1 coordinate 2,050,172, forward strand.
CTCTCTCTCCTCTCTCTCTCTCTCTCTCTCTCTCTCTCTCTTATGCAACAGATACACAGAGAAAACGGAACTGGTTACGCATACATGTACAAGTTTACTCCATTGTCGTGGAGAGGACAGTCAACACTGTACACGTCATTAATTCCCCTAGCCACAGTATGAAAACTGACTGCCTACTTTTTGCCAAACTGTCAATTCTCCTCACATGCCTGATCGTCAGGCAAGGCAGCCAAGCGAAGAACTAGAAGCCGACCATCTGAACAGTTAGAACCCCATTCAGATCTCTGTCAGTCACAGAAACCAATGGGAAGATGACTGTGATAGTATCGTTACCCAGATTGTTCAAACGGATCATGTATTAACTTAACGACCTTCGCGCTGGGCGATGAAATTAACGACATTCGCTTTGTGGGATTTGTTGTTGCTGTTGTTTGCAAAACATACTTTACATTTTGCAGTATATAATATACAGTTTATTATATATTACATACATTTACGAAGTGTGTTCAGGCATGTGATTGCGTGCGTGCGTGCGCATGTAATCCGTTCGTGCGTGCCTGATTTCAGAAACAACCCAAAAATAAAGAATTCTTGAAGCACAATCATACAGTATTTTTAAAAGCTGGTAGATTAGTCATAAAGAGGTATAATCTCAATGTAATATAATGAGTAGGGTCGATGTGATACAACGTTGCGGAGTGGGAGAGGGGGAGGGGAGTTCGCATGAGAGGTGGCAAGGTCAGGAAGGGGGTGCAGGACTGGCTAAGTGGAAACATAAATACTAGCCACTGCTGACCCATGTCTGTTCCGTGTTCACGAGTTTGCCCTTGACAGAAAAAACGTGAGGGGTGTACAAGGCCAGAACACGAAAAGTGTGTGTGTGTGTGTGTGTGTGTGTGTGTGTGTGTGTGTGTGTGTGTGTGTGTGTGTGACTGTTGACAGTGGTCCTGCGGTTGAGCACACTGAAACCAAAGACTCTTTCCGTAAGGGAACATCTTTGCTGAAACAGAGTTCGAGAAAAGGCCAGCGCCGTCACAGGACACAGAACTCAAGTACCAGACAAACAAGACAGCGTGACATGGGAAAATGTGGTCCATCCTAGCAACACAACAGCCGCTACGCACCAGACTTGGAGCTCACGGGGTCCGATAATTTCTTTATCAAGAAGAAAAAGAAGAAGATGAAAGAAAGAAAGAAAGGAAGAAAGAAAGATTAGAAAGCACCGTCCCTACCCATAGCAATACAGAAAAAATTGCCTGTGCAAATTTCTCACCGTGTTCTAATGCATTTAACAAAGTTCTGTCAATTGTTTGGGCGAGCTCAGTTCCAATTCAGCTCAACTACCGGTATCTCACCAACTCTGAGTACACAGGAAAGACCATACACGCGGCTTCACGACCACCCCATAGAACGGAGAAGTTTTACAATATCTGTGCATTTACATTTTATAAATCACACTTGATCGTCCTGAGACGATGCTGTGCAGCTGGCAGACCGATGCACAACCCATGTACTAAGTAATTAACCCTCTTTGAATATTTCTGCCTATCAACCATCGACCGCTGCCTTTCGGTCTAGAACTTTGTGCCTTTCCTTCAGCACACTGCAAGGACAGCCCGCGAGTCGTTCCCTGGAATGCAATGCCGCAGCAAAACACCAAAACAAAAAGATCTAAATAAAATGAAAACTGTCAAGCCTACCAGGGATCAATGGTGACCTAATTCCACAGCCGCGGGTAACAATGCGAGCACAGCGACAGCAGACAGCAGCAACGCCGTTGAACTATTCGGAGTATACTACTATAAAATACGTCTAGATGGATCTACACAGATCTATGCAAGCTGCCATCACTCCTCCTACTGTGGTCTTGGCTCAGACTACCCTGTGTTATCCGCCGTCACAGGCAGACTGCCTGGCGCTGGCTCCATCGACACACGAGTGAAACTCAGGAAGTGGTCCGGGCTTTCAGGAAACGACCGAGAGCTCTGGCACCGGAAGCTGTACAGCGCCCACAGTTTCTGTACACTCAGCTTGAAAGGCGAAAACTGATAGCACTGGGTGGGTAGGAGGCATAGCTCAGTGGTAAGAGACTAAGAGGTAAGAGGTTGAAGGGTTCAAAACAGAACAGACTCGTAATATCACAGCGATGGTGCTGGTGTCGACGTGGGAAAGCATGGGAGTAGGGGCTAATCGTGTGGGGTGGGGTGGAGGGTGGGGGGGGATGACGGGTCACTCGGTGTACAAATTATTTAATTTTTCACGTGACGATACAAAAGCGTGTTTGGTGGGTAGGGTGGGGGGTGGGGGGTGAAACAAATGTCTGAGACCAATGGGCATTAGTTAATGAGCATTGCTAAATCAGAAACGAAACGCCACAAGAGCACCGCCCAGTGCGACACACACACACACACACACACACACACACACACACACACACACACACACACACACACACACACCAAACAGAACCCGGTGTTCAAAACAAACAATATCGAGCAAGCAGACGATCTTCCTGCAGGCGCCGACACACGGGAAGGCATAATCAGCACACCCCGTGGTCCTGTCTGCATAAATTGACCACTTCGGTCTGCGAAAGCATCGAAGTTAAAGCACTGACAAATCAGTCTCTTACCTTCACAAAATTCGAAAACACTGACTAATTTCCAACGAATATCGAGCACAGATAGGTAGAGAGATAACAACCACTGTTCACCTCACGGCCACAGCAGACACAGCTCAACCACCCTGGCCTGTGTACCACACAGCTTCGAATGTTTCCCATGCTGTGCTATTTTTGCTGCCGTACGGATGACAAAGGCAGAGAGGAAACCGCTAGGGGGCGGAGCGTCGAGCGCTAGCTGCAATTTCATTGGCTGCGTCTTCGTGTCACTGGGGGGTCATTTGCACGAGGGATGGCGACCACGCGCGATTAATGACAAGGTGTGACACACTTTGGCACACATTCCCACCACGTCAATCTCGCTCGGGGATTATCTGTTGTTAATCCGAAAGTACGCGAATGAGTGAGGTGGTTTAAAAAGTAGGTCACCCACTGCAAATCGTCCGTGCAGCAACCTTGTAGCCCGCTTCAGTATATGCAACACCGGCGTTCAATTTTCGCCGGCTCTGGCCTCCTCTGCAATTTTCATGGCTCTCGACTTGACTATCGGATTATCTCAAGTCACTTGAATCTCAGTGTATCCGACGATCTTACAGCTTTCTTGGCAAGGGAAAAAAACGCACTGGTTGTGACATATCACCACACTGACCGAGACAGGAAGCTCAGTACCGGCCGGCACTGAAGTGAAAAAGCGATGATAACGGCTACTCAGTGACTTTCAAGTGCGGAGCCTTCTCGTTAAAATTTCATTAGCTCGATCGGCGAACTAGATGTTATTCTGAAAATCCCCGAAGGAACTACATTTCTGGAAGAGTCTGAGAGATATGGTTCCTTCAGTCAGGGATTTTCAGAATGCCATCTAGACTATGCGGCCACTAGTCGATCTCTGCCAGATGTAATATATCATGAGGCCGCACACACTACCCGGCCGTCTCCCTTTTCCCTGTCAGTGCCGCACCAATGTCATAAATTTTGTCCTTCCGTGTTTTTGTTTTTTTGTTTTCGGTAGTTTTTTTGTTTTCGGTAGTTTTTTTGTTTTAACTCAAGCCGGATTTCTCGCCCATTTGAGAGCACCGCTGAACACTTCGCTGAAGGAGTTTAGTACAAGCACAATACTGTATAAGAGTCTGTACCGGGTGAGAGTCCTCTTCGAGCTTCTCCTTCCCCATCATAGTACTGATAGTAGTCGGCCAGTCCGGCGACTGTCTTTCACACGTAGCGGGCTGGTGCAGCATCACCGGCGAGTACATGAATAAAATACACAGGTCCCAGTGAAAACATTACTATCCACCAACGATTCATTTATTCAGCAGTTTCACAATTGTGAACCTTGATCATAGTGATTCTGCCAAAGTGTAATCACTTGGACATAATTGGCAAAAATGTCACACTTCACTGATTAATTCGGCTCAATGTCATTTTCAAGGCTGCTACTTTCTCACTTGCCAGCTAGTGTGTGTGTATGTGTGTGTGAGTGTGTGATGCATGTGTGTGTGTGTGTGTGTGTGCGCACACACGCATGCATGTGTGCGTGCGCGCACGCATGTGTGTGTGTGTGTGTGTGAGTGGCCCTGTGTGTGTGTTGTTGTTGTTGTTGTTGTTGTTGTTTTTTGTGTGTGTGTCATGTGTATGTGTGTGTGTGTGTGTGTGTGTGTGTGTGTGTGCTACATGTATGTTCCACTGGAAATCCTAGCTGGGCATTGGTTATGGCAGAGATGACTGATTCATGTCTCATTACATGTAATATATTCAAAAAATATATGTAAGTTAATATTGCGTTGTCCACTGTTCATTTGTGTTTCCTTTTCAGCATATATGTGAATGAGCTCAACCTGTATAAGCCACACGCTTGTTGGTGAGTTCATGCAGTTTTCATTGTATCTTTATTTTGTACTGGAATCTTTATTTTGTACTGGAATAAATTCTTGTTTAAACCAATATTGCATTAGTTATCATTAGAATAGGTATATGTAGCACTGATGCCGAGTGGGATAGGCTGTATAACAATACCAAAACATACTGACATAACGTGAATGGGTGAGTTATGGGCGTGACTGACCCGGATACAAGCAAGCCATGCCATGTACAAGGGACCTGCACCGTATGAGCTATACAACTCAGACACTTGACTGTTGTGTACCAAGAATGAAGCTGCAGGCACACTGACAGCACAGAATCTTCTCACTAGGCACTTTGGAATAAAACTAGTCTACAAACTATTATTACGGGCCTTCAAAGATTGTGGTTCACTGAAAATAATTATATGTGATTTGGTGCCAAGTGACTGGCTGAATCGCAGTTTGTTACGACACTGCTGATAGGTTATTGGCTGAAGCGTGGGTTAACAGTTTACAAAACATTTATAATTACGCTGTTAATTACGCTGTTAATAAAAATGCTATGAACACTGATGGTCATCGAAAGGCACCGATACCCGATGGTACGCTTGCCTTGTTTTGGAATTTGTAGAAGTAGTCGAAGAAGACAATTCCCCAAAATATAAACTAAATTCGTTTTGATGAGGTATGAAAATGCGATGGGGACACTCTTTGGAAGACGAAGTGAGCTATACAGTAGACAGTCAGGCGGCAGGGGCATTTCATCGAAGAAACAAGAACGTACTCACACAAGCTCGTGTAAATATTCCGGTGTCAACAACACTGTACCAACCCACATGAATATGATGATTTCTAGGGATGTTTCAAAGTTCACTCTGTCAATATCCAAGCCATGTTATAAACCAACAGCCCATTCAAATGAACTGCAGACACAACTTCGACTGCGTAGGCCTACTGCTGAGTCACGTGCGCCGCAGTGTCGTCTGCCCGGATTGTCACGTGACAGGATCTTACCGCTCTGGTGTCGTCTGTACAGTTTGAAACTGCACTCGACGAAGGTAAGGTCAATCCTGCAACAGTGCATACGGCATCAGAGAAGCGGGAATCACTACTGAGTTTGAGAATAATGAGTATCAGTTAACACAGATTTTGAAGACTACTATTTCAGACGTTTTCCTTGTCTGTTCAGCTGCATACTCGACGTTGGAGGGCTTCTCGCTGTTCTGTGTCAGTAGGCCTATGAATACACCGCACAGAAACAACTTGTGCTCTTTGTCTCTAATTGTTTGTGACAATGTAAAGACAAGAAACGTAGATACGTCTGACGGTGCGGAATGCACTGAATGTAGGACTACTTCCTTACAATGCGCATTTAGCTGCACGGCGGCGTAAAACGGTTGTCACCAAACTGACTGATGGCTTTGTTGTCATCTCACAACGCTCAAATTCACACCAGGATGTTTTACGGTACGTAAGTGTAACAAATAGTTTACAAAGTGGGTTTCTTAGTTGTTTACCGCGAAATTATAAACACCCGTTTAAACAGATAACTGAGTTGTTCAGTGTAGCCAGCTCGTCAAGACTTCATGCACGGCCACCACAAAAGTTTCACCGCCAGTTCTCGGTAAACCACCCAAGGGGACAAGCTTTCGGCAAATCACTACGCTCCATTTCTCTGCTGCCCCAAATCAACTGCCCCTCGCAGTATCCAGCTGAGAGCTAGCAAGTAGGTCCCTGCTCTTAACATGCAGAAATAGGTTCGCATACGTCATACGCCAAACGTCGGTCATTTCGTTCAACATTAGCATCCTTTACTCCAAGGTAGAATCATTTAAACGCCGTTTCTAAGAATTTAATGTCATTTCCAAAGAAAAATATAATTGCGTGATAGCCAAATTTAAGGCCTAAAGAACATAAGCCTGCAATTTTTATTTTTTATTTTTTTATCATTCAGACCGACCCTCAGCAGCTATTTCTGCCCAAAGGGCTGATCGACAGCAACGACTAGTCTGGTTTCAGTCGTGTGCTTGCAACGTACTGCAGGTGTGTCTCAGCCGTGCACCGTGCAACCCGTGCACTCATGCATCAAGTGGTGGGCTTAAATCTGCTTCTGCTTCAATTTCCAGGGTGTGCTTGTGGCCATGCGCGCGCGCTCTCTCTCTCTCTCTCTCTCTCTGAACGGCGACATCCCGCCGACGCGGCAGTGGCACATGCATTATTATGTGTGTTCCAGTTCCATCTGAGTAAACCAAAGAATGTGGGAGAGAGTGGCGCACGTTCTTTGAGTAAACTTGAGAACCAAAAAAGGGAGAGATACATTATATGGTTGTGTGTGCCGTGCTCGCGCGCGTAGTGTGTGTGTGTGTGTTAGCAAAGCGCTTGTGCCTGTGAGCTCTGTGTGCGGGGGGGGGGGGGGGGGGGGGGTGCAGGTGTGTGTGTGTGTTCGCGTACGCGCCTATAGCTGTGTTTACGGCAAGTTGGACCCATGGCTTAATCCTTCCCCGCCGCTGTCCGTAGCTATTCCTGTTCGTGCGGAGAGGGATTAGCTTCTCTCACGCCACTGCTCACGCACTTTCTGCCGCTGTCCAGGCATTTGAACAGTTACTACATGGTCACCACGGACCTACGGGTGGTTGGGGGGTGAGGGGGGTGGGGGGTTATTGGTTCTTCTTACCTATGTCATCCATGAATGTCAGTGTCGTCACTTTTTTGTCGCTTCCTGGACTTCCTGGGCAGCAGCAGCAATAATAGTGGTAATAGCCGCAGCAGCAGCAGCAACAACTTAAGTCAATAATACTGGTGATAGCAGCAGCAGCAACACCATTAGTAATAATAGTGGTAATTGCAGCAGCACCAACACCATTAGGAATAATACTGGTGATAGCAGCAGCAACACCATTAGTAAGAATAATGGTAATAGCATCAGCAGCAGCAACATTAGTGATAATCGTGGTAATAGCAGCAGTAGCAACAACATTAGCAATAATAGTGGTAATAGCAGCAGCAACAACATTGGTAATACTAGTGGCAATAACAGCAGCAACACCATTAGTAATAATAGTGGTAATAGCAGCAGCAACAACACCATTAGTAATAATATTGGTAATAGCACCAGCAGCAACACGGGCCATTAGTAATAATAGTGGTAATAGCAGCAGCAACAACACCATTAGTAATAATAATGGTAATAGCACCAGCAGCAACATCATTAGTAATAATAGTGGTAATTGCACCAGCAACAACACCATTAGTAATAATAATGGTAATAGCACCAGCAGCAACATCATTAGTAATAATAGTGGTAATAGCACCAGCAACAACACCATTAGTAATAATATTGGTAAAAGCAGCAGCAGCAGCATATAATAATAGTGGTAATAGCAGCAGCAACAACATCATTAGTAATAATAATGGTAAAAGCAGCAGCAACATATTTATTATATTAATCGTCATAGCAGCAGCAGCAACGTATTTGTAATGATAATGGTCATAGCAGCAGCAGTAATAGTTGCAGCAGCAGTAGTGACGGCAACGAGCAGTAAATAGCAGCGGTAGCAGTAGTAATGGCAACAATACCGGCAGCAACACCAGCAGCAACAGCAACAATAGCAGCGGCAGAAGTAAGTAAGTAAACTTGGTGTTTTACGCCCAGTCGCAGCGGCAGAAGAAACAACAACAAAAACAGTAGCAACAGCGGCAACAGCAACAGCAGCAGCAGTAGTGATAGCAGCAGCAAGAACAACGACAATATGAACATGTACAACAGCAGCAGTAATGATACTATCAGTTTGTTTACTTTATTGTCCCATTTGGTATTTCCCAGGAAAAGTTTAGGCTATCTTCCCAGCGGAAAGCCAGCTGTAGCAGACCCACGCTACCCAGCCCTGCCATGAAACCCTTACCTTGGTGGAATGTCTACAGTGTTTATAGGGCAACGTTGTTTCACTCAGTGTGGTCGTTAACGTGCATAATCCTCAGTTCACTCATATGAAGAACTGTACACCGCGGACATGCACAGACACACATACAAACTCTAATAAATAATTGCTTTTATTGAGTATAAAAAGCAGGCCCAGTTGGTATTTCACTACTTCAAGTTTCACGGCAGCCACCGACAAATATGTATGTCTGTATGTGTTGGTGCCATAGTATCAGATCTCAGTCGTAACAGGAACTCGGCAAAATTTTCTGTCAGATGAGTGAGTTTTCAAATATCTTATATCGTAACATGACGCAAACACTAATAGCAGTTGCCTCAGCGTCAGGCTTTCTGACACCAAGATGAATACAACGTCACGTCAGTAACACGAAACAATTACGACATCCGGCCTTTCACGGCTGCCGGCTCTGATGACGGGGTCAGTCGGTAAAACTAACGGCAACACAGGCGTGAAAGAAAAAACAAAATCGCCATTGAGGATTAGCACGAAAACGTGCACCAAAGCCGATCACGTGCGGAGTGGACTGCACTCACTGACTGACCGTAGTACACTACAACTTGCACTTGTTTTGATCAGTCAAGTCCTTAAATTCTTCCTGTGCATGCGTCTGTTGTCAATAGCAATTCCACAGGACTACAGTCTTCTTCTGGCCCTTTCTGGTCCCCAATCATGAACGCGACTCTGTGTGTGTGTGTGTGTGTGTGTGTGTGTGTGTGTGTGTGTGTGTGTGCTGTTATTAAACTAATTGAAAGCACATGCATGCACACAAAAGTAACAGTTTGTAAAAACAAACAAAAATATAAAACCTGAAACGGAATCAGGTCTAGATCGCTTGGGTAAAAATCAACAAACAAACGGAGTTAATTATCGCGCGAACTGAGACGTTACATGAATACGACAAAGACAAGTACACAAGTTCTGTACCATGTGATTACTGAGAGTTACCGTAGGCGACTGATTGGGATCTTTGTTGTTGTGTTCATGTGACGCCATTCGATAGATGATAATTAACTCCCTTTGTTGAGTTTAAAATGTTTATTACACTGACTCACTGTGGTCATCTGCAGAGCCGGCGGCTGAGTCCGCCACTAAGGCAACGGCAGTCACCTCAGGTGACCTGTGCCTAAAGCGTGCACAGGGCCCGGGGCACGAACTTAGCGATCAGGATCGCCACTGATCACTCACGGGCTGAAATCGGCCTGACAGCTAGCGACCCAAACACCTTTTGGGCAGCCTGTCGGGCTACTTGTTTGTTGCTGCCCCAGCAAATATGAAAACGCAAGCACTTTGTGTAGGGACTGGTCAGTTCTGCACGACCGATTGTGTTATTAAATAGTGTGGTGTGTGTGTGTGTGTGTGTGTGTGTGTGTGTGTGTGTGTGGTGTGTGTGTGTGTGTGTGCGTGCGTGTGTTGTGTTTGTGTGTGATGGGGTGGGTAGGTTGTTGTTGTGGGGTGTTTTTCGTTTGTTGTTGCTATTAAAATATTATTTTATCTCCGTAGTTTGTCTCTTTTGCTCCATGGTGTTAACATTGACTGCAGAACAACCAAAACCACCCCCTACCCTCACCCACACACCCCGACCACAGTTGACGCAATGCTGTTCTGATTTGCCCAGTAGAAACGACTGATTTGGTCAAATGGAGCAGGTGCTAGGTTCTAACGGCGTATCTGGAACGTACCGTGTACTTTGCACGGATCACTGATCAAAATCGATTTGAAACAATGTGGTTGGTGAAATCGAAATACAGAACAAATGCATGGGAGCATCATTTCACATCTACGTACAAGGGAAGCACAGGTAGTTGATGCATTACGTCTAGGACACACTATGTTCTTTATTTTTCAGTGACAGCGCATTACAAAGCTACCAGTACCATTTGTGAAACAAACGCAATAACTATACGATCTCTACAAGACCATTCAGTGCATCAGACACGTGATAGTAAACAGCAGCCTACTACCGTTAGAAATGGAGGGAAAAGATGTATATACTAAAATAGATGACCGTTTTCAGACTCTTGGCAATACATCTGAACAAGAATTCTTCCACTGTTACAACACACGAAACGGATAATTATGACATACACGTAAACACGTTGTGTTGCTTCCAGAGTCTTATTAGTACCAAAAGCTTTCGGAGGGTGCTGACAACGTCGGTGGACAGCTGCGATGAGATAGAGTGCCCCTTCAGTGGCGTAACCAGCTCTGGCAGAGTTTGGGGGAGTAAATAAGTAACTTGGAGTTTTACGCCCAGTCAACCATTACGGTTATATCAGGGCGATGTCGGAGTTTTGAGGAAGGTGCAGGAAAGAGATGCTCGGAGTCAAACTCCAAGCACTGGTTTACGACATCGGAAGGTGCCGGAAAGCGATGCTCGGAGTGTGACTCCAGGCCTTGCTCAGTTCAGGCACCCTTCCTCCAACCACTGAAGACGCACTCCGTTCTGCGTGCGTGTGTCCACCGATGCTGTCAGCGCTCTCCGACTAGGTTTGGATACTAGTACTAATACACAGCTCTGCATAGCGTCGAAGCACGCGCGTAAATAGGAGGTGCGCCCGACCCAGGTATAAAAATGGTTCCATCTCGATTCAAACGATTTTGGTTTTATTTACGCTGGCGTAAGCAGTGTGGGCTTATATAAATGAAACGCCGTATATAACTTGACCTTGTCTGTTACAACTTAAGTTACTGCCATTAATTTTGAGCTCTACAAATTAGCTGACAATTTTCGGAGGCCTATGGTGTAACAGTTATGGCACTGGTTGGAGGAAGGATGTTGTAATCCGGTGCTTGGAGTTTGGGGAGAGATCAGTCCGTGGAATGCAGGCATAGCGCCGCGGGAGTGAAAGAATCGCATTTTACGCAACACTGAGAGAGTCCGCACACGGACAAGTCTGAGAAATCGCGCTCAGTGTCCGTCTCTAGGCTGCAACAGCTGAAGCGTGACTGTAGTGTCTGTAATCAAGTGCATTCTGTGATGCGTGCAAAGCGAGTCTTTCTTTGTACTAATTCCCACGGTGGGCAGCTACGGATGCACGAATTAAGAGTCCCTGTGCTGAGTGAGAACCCAGCGCCATCAACGTCAGTCCCCCTCCTTAGTATCAAAATTAGCACGCTTCCGGTCCGCTGCCGGGGCTTCTGCCGTTCTGCTTTCCGTCTGCCTGATTCATTCATTCTCTCAGTTAGTTTCCATCCCCCTTCCAGATTTCATTGACGCGTGACAAGACTGAATGAATCAGAGTTGTGCTGGTGATTACACTCATTGTGTTTTGCCCTGATATTGTCGTCCCGTCGACTGGGCGTTAACCATATACAAACTTTTATATATTTATTTTTTTAAATAATTTTTATTCAATGCTTTCCAGCAACATATATATCGCCCTGATGTAACCGTAATGGTTGACTTGGCGTAAAACACCAAGTTACTTACTTCCGGCTATACACCTCTCTAGCACGTGAGCTTCGAGCGAGCATGGAGCTCGATCTCTCCCTTTTCCTGTGCTTATTGAGGCCACGTGGCCTTCACTGAATTTGCACCAGCTTACGTGAGCAGTCGACACCAACATGGGACAAATTCCTGGTCCCCGGCTGAGCAATCAAAACAAACAACTGTCACATCAAATAAATCAGTCCGTTATGCTCCACTTCACTGCTTGAGCTAGGTGGTGAAGTGTTGCTTAATGTCCTCAGATGTCAGTTGACATATTAGGGACAAGTTGTGACCAATGCCGAAGCACGGTTCAATAATTCTTTACGTCCACAGAAACCAGGAGGCTCGTTAGGACGGACAGCTCAGGACGGCCACCTCGACTCTCACACAGCTCCTGAACTATGCTTGAGCTAGCCAAGCATGGACTGTATTATAGAGCCCGTGGTGCAGCCAACAGACTCCCCGAGTTGTCAAAACACTTGACCAGTCCACTCAGTACACCCCTATACCCCTATCCCTCTCACCCACCTCCCCTCCTTCCCACCGTCTCAGTCAATGCCTTTGTGGAAACAGTTTTTCTGTTTTTTGTTTGTTTGTTTGTTTGTTGCTATTGTTGTTGTTGTTTTGGGGTGGTGGTAGTGGTTTTTTGTTGTTGTTGTTGTTGTTATTTGTTTTGTTGTTTCTGTTGTTTTTGTTGTTTTAAATTTCTTTCCGAGCATCACAGTTTTTTTACTACGCTCACAGTTTCTACGCTCACAGTTTTTTAGTCGATTTGTGGTCTAGTTTGCGGGACAGAAATAGACCTTTGAAACTGAATCGCGGCAAAACATGGGCCGTTTGTGACCGTTGCCATTTTGTGATGCTTCCATTGTGTGCCAGGAAAAACGTGTCTGTGTTGCGCGGAAACAGAAAATGGCGGAATGGCAGAAAATAGCGCGGCAGTTACCACTGTTGTGAATCGCTTAGGGCTCGTCTCGAGTCCGAGGCGCTCGACCAGTGTTCATAAAAAGGTTTTAACTATGTACGCCAGGAAAAACAAGACAGTGCCAGTGACGTGCATTACGTCATGAGCCAACAGTCTGCTCTTCAGTGGTACAGAGTGAAACAACCGGGCTGTGCCCATGGGAAATCGGGTTGTGCCCGTGGGAACTCAGATTTGTAGCCCCCCCCCCCCCCCCTCGCCCCCCCTCCCCCCCCCCCCCCTCCGCCCCCCCCCCCCCCCCCCCCTCTTCCAAGAGAAAAGTATTCTAGTACATAAATATTGGTAGGATAACCATACGAAGTTTGCAAATAAAAACAAATTGCACATTTTATCAGTTTTTAGACCAACTTACGTGTTCGCTCCGCAGCGTCAGCCGGACATTGCGTCACCATGACGTAATCCGCAATTCTTGGAGCGTAAACTTTGAACGAATAAACACACACACACACACACACACACACACACACACACACACACACACACACACACGCACACACACTCACTCACTCACTCACTCACTCACTCTCTCACACACACACACACACACACACACACACACACACACACACACACACACACACACACACACACACACACACACACACACACACACACACACACACACACACACACACACACACACACACACACACACACAGAGTATCTCCGCCAAACCCTGACCTTGCTTTCAAATTGCCGCCAGACCACTGGCGTCGGGTATGAATTAATATAAAGACCGACTGACATATGTCCCACCACTCCCTCTCTACCACTCCCAGGGAGAGAAGTCAGCGCATCATTGCCTCCGATAACTTGATCTGGACTTTGATGGAACTGCAAGTGGTCTGAAATTTCGCTCGAGACGAAAGTCCGTGCCGGCGTACCAAGACGCTAAAGTTTTGATGAAAATGTTGATAACAGCCAGAGGCGGTTGTAAGCACCCCGAAAAAAGTAAGGGCTTTTATGTGTGTGTTTTTGCGGGGGTTGGTGGGTTGTTTTTTTGTATCGATATTTACTACGCAGTTTCTCATTTCCGAGCCATTATGGACATACCAGGTGACAATAACTTCGCCAACGGGCTCTCTGGAATGTGGTGATGAGTAATGATGACGATTTAAAAGTCAGTTGGCGTGAAAATCGTTGTGCTTCGTTGACACCACCATCCTCAGTACACGCGTGCAATCATTCGAATGATCCTGGGCAAGAGCCACACCTTGCATTCATTGTTGTTGTTGCTGGTGGTGGTGGTGGTGGTGGTGGTGGTGTGTGTGTGTGTGGTGGTGGTAGTGGTGGTGGTGGTGTGTGTGTGTGTGCCGGTGTCACATGTGTGTGCCGGTGTATATGTGTGTTGGTGTGTGTGTGTGTGTGTATGTGTGTGTGTTCTAAGAACCATCGCTTTATCAACCAGCTAGTCGATAGATGCACAATTATTGTGACAATCAGCCAACAACAACTGAATAACTTAAACATAACCAGTTTGCCCCCCCCCCCCCCCCCCCCCAATATATATATATATATATATATACGGGCACGTGCGCGCACGTGCACATGTGATGTGACATGCACACTTACGCACACACGCGCGAGCGCACACACTCACACACACACACACACACACACACACACCACACACACACACACACACACACACACACACACACATACATACACACACAAGCCACTATCCGAATGCAAAATAGGTTGTAGGCCTACCAATACTGTAGTCACATTAATTTTTTGTCTTTGAGCGTTGTTGATGTTGAATAAAACGTTGAAACCCAACCAGAAAATATGCATGTTCACGTATGTTCGAATTTGCACTCCACTTTTCTTGTGTTGCTGACATGCACTCCATAATTAAATTGTGATAACACGCCGCCCTGCGCCTGTGTACCTTCCTTGTCCAGTCCAGTCGTGTTCATCAAACGGTAGAAGTCGCGTGACGGCACGTCCCCTGCCCGTTGCAACATCAAAGCGCCGACGTATTAACACTTTCAGCCGGTCAAGTGGGGGCATGGTCAGTGTTGTTCTTGCCCGGTATTTGTGTTGACTGGAGTCAGCGGTGGGTGTTGCCATTGCCTGGCAATGTGTTGACTGAAATCAGTGGTCATGCAGTGTTGTCATTGCCTGCGATTTGTATTGATCGTAGCCAGTGATCAGGTGAAAATAACTATGTGCATGGATGCATATGTGTGTGCGCGCGCGTGTGTGTGTGGTGTTGTGTGTGTGTGTGTGTGTGTGTGTGTGTGTGTGTGTGTGTGTGTGTGTGTGTGTGTGTGTGCGTGCGTGCGTGCGAGTACGTGCGTGCATGCGTGTGTGTGTGTGTGTGTGTGTGTGTGTGTGTGTGTGTGTGTGTGTACAAAAAAGGGTATGTTCAATATGTTTTAAGTATTTTTCAGTTTGTTTTTATTTTGGTACAATTTATTGACATTTCATCATGTTGTTATCTTGATAATCGTAAGACCAGTCTAATATCACTTACGTGAAAAGACTTTAAAATAAGAAGGAAGAAGAAGAAAGGCAGTGGTCAGCGTTGTTATTGCCTGGGATTTGTGTCAATTGAAGCAAGTGTTATTATTGCCTGGAATTAGTGATGAAGTCAGTAAACAGTGTTCCCCCCAGACCCCCCCCCTCCCTATACACCCCCTCCCCCCATCCCCCCCCCCCCCCCCCCCCCCCCCCCCCCACCCCCTCCCCAGTGTGTGTGTTATTATTTTTTTTAATCAGATTTTTCTTTCCCCTTCAACAGCTATTGGGCAGTACAATGAATTCTACGGCTGCTTTAAAGTAATTATTAAATAGCCTTCACATTGCCTGTGGACAGTTCCTCCACTGCCGTCCTGAAGTGACCCTGTGCGATTGGCGCGACGATAAAATCCAAGAACTAACTGTTTTTACTGCGCCACAGACTGATCAACAAGATTTTCACGCTTTCCGAAAATGTGGCTTGCTTTTCCAATTATAACTCCACTGAGCCTTTTCCCGAAATACAACGCACTAAGTCAGCCGGCACAATGGAACAGCATTGCGTGTGTTTGAAATGGCACTGCCTTTCCCGGCCAGGGAGCAAAACGCATTACCGGTAAAAATAATGGTCCGGCATTGCGTGTGTTGCAACTGAAATCGTAACAGTGGGTTCGAGGGAGAGACGGGACACAGAAATCTGTCCGTGGAATGTGGGCGTACTTATGATGGAATGCAAACAATGCGGTGATGTGTCGAGCTCTCGGGGCTTTTAGGCGGAAGAATGCACGTCATAGTTCTGTCACCCCAAGGTCACAGGACGGGGTGGTGGTGGTGGTGGTGGGGATGGGGTGGGGATCGGTTACGGAGCGTTATGTGTTTAAGTCGTGAGAGGGGGTGTGGCTGGTCCATCATTGGTGTGTGTGTGTGTGTGTGTGTGTGTGTGTGTGTGTGTGTGGTGTGTGTAGCGTGGTGTGTGTGTGTGTGTGTGTGTGTGTGTGTGTGTGTGTGTGTGTGTTTGGGGGGTATTCAAGGGGAACTCAAAAGATTACCATTATTTTTGGCTTTGTTGTTCATACATGGAATTACGGATTTGCTTTGAGTTGATTGGCTGGACCGTTTGATTTTATGTATTCATAGTACAGTGGCCACCCCAGTTTTTAAGGCCATGCTAACTAAAAATCCAGCACGGAAGTCAGTGGTCCAGAACTGAGAGGGCTGTTCCTTGTTAGAGGATCCAGTCACACCAAAAGGTTACCGAGTAACGTGGGAGCGGTTCTAGGAAAGAGAGCGGAATTTAAAGAGGCCGGGCCGGTGACCGCAAAATGGCATTAATCACAGACTCAGATTTGCGACTCACACTTTCTTTGCTTGCATTTTTGGGTTTGTCCCACGTCAAGTTCTTCCAAATATTCACTGATCATCTGGGCAATGCTGCAGGAACACAGCCGTACATGTCTGTTGTCCCAATTTTTGTTTCGTTGAAGAGGTGGGCGTTCGGCATCCTCTTCAGTGTCAGTTCCCTGTCCGTATTCTGAACAAGATGGTCTCATAAGCTGAAAGGTATTGTTTGTATTGTGTCGTCATTTTCAAAGTAGCCTGATAGTGATCGGCAACTTGTTTAAATAATGACAGGTAGAAAATCGCCGCCAAGTGCCAAACTGAAATGGCGACCGCACCGAGGTCGACACAGGGCGCGCTCTCCGGAACTTTGAATCGTTGATCGCGTGGAACCTTAAAGCCAAGACTGATTAAAATCGCGGAACCCCATTCGGGCGACGAGGGACAGTGCAAAAGCATTACATTTGAGTGATTTCTAGCACTGATTTGCTGTCTCTCCCTGTAGCACGCTACCTGCAAAACAGTCAGTTTTCAGGCCTTCTGGTTCTCCGCGGCGTGGGAATGTTGTGCCTGCCGACTGACTGACTGGGAAAGTTTGGTTCCACTACGCACGGGCCGTCAGGATACGCTGATTGGAACCAGCTCCGACTTCAGCAGCAGAAACATCTCCCATCAGTTGCCACTTCCTACGAGAGAGAGAGAGAGAGAGGAGAGAGAGAGAGAGAGAGAGAGAGAGAGAGAGAGAGAGAGAGAGAGAGTCAGTTTTTCTATGCCAAGAGAGTTGGCGGGAGAACCGATTCCCTCTGGTAGATGGGCAACTTGTTGTTTCACGTTGAGAGAGTTGACAAAGCTGTTGTTACATGTTGCATTCATGCAGGAGCAACTTGTTCCCTGCGGAGATTCTGAAGCGAGGGCCGTCCCTTGTGGTGTAGCATAGGGTTTTCTCAATGGTTTTTGTACGGTTCTGCTGGGGGTCACGTATTCTTGGGGAATTCTTCGGCGTAAAGGTCGTTTCCGGGTTTCGGCGGAAGTGACTTGCCCCCTGAGACTGACTGTGAGGATACAGACCACATACACAAACATACGCTAGGCCTACACCGCACGCGCGCGCAAACAACACACACACACACACACACACACACACACACACACACACACACACACACACACACACACATACATGCGTTCGCACGCACGCACATACATATATGCGCTCGCTCGCACGCACGCACGCACGCCCACGTACGCACGCACGAATCTCTCTCTCTCTCTCTCTCTCTCTCTCTCTCTCTCTCTCTCTCTCTCTGAGGAAGAGAGAGTGATGAGCTGAGGAAGAGAGAGTGATGAGTGACACATTAGCCTAGATTTGTTGAATCTTTTTCAGTCTCAGTGAGTCACGTGCACGACAAGGCAATTCGGACAGGTCAGAGACTCAGTGTCTTTCGGCGGTTAAAACAGGCGTAGGCTATGTTACAGGTTTTATTTTTTATTTTTAGCAGCTTGAAAGATACACACAAACGAAACAAAGCCGCTTATCACCCCACCCCCCTCTCCCTGCGCACACCGCACACACACACACACACGCACACACACACACACACACACACACACACACACACACACACACACACACACACACACACACACACACACACACACACACACACACACACACACACACACCATGTGCAGTTAACATACAGACACACACACAACGAACAAGCCTA
Organism: Alviniconcha marisindica; assembly: GCA_018857735.1. NCBI lineage: Eukaryota > Metazoa > Mollusca > Gastropoda > Provannidae > Alviniconcha > Alviniconcha marisindica. Next base: position 2,068,514 of record JABMCL010002484.1, read on the forward strand.
TGATGTTCACGATTTCTATTCATTCACACGCATATCAGTCTGAACGTATGACTAACCGGATTTTATGTCATTGCGTGCGCAGACGAAGAAATAAAAAAAAATCTGTCCATAAACGATTTGTGAATGGTGTAATCTACCCAGACGCTAGCCTACTGAAACAGTGATTCCTTTTTTTAAAGTTTGAAAGCGCTGTGTGGGGGCAGACCCAGCGAACAAAGTGCAGGCGTTCACCGAGTGCACACTCGTGTCAGTATCACCCGCCTTGTCAATGTCAGCGTGCCTTTGAAACCGCGTATGAATGGCAGCATTACGTCGACTTCCAATATAGCCTATAAAAATCAAATCAAATCAAATAAACGGGGGGACGGGGGGGGGGGGGGGGGGGGGGGGGGGGGGAGGAAAGACACAAAAAGAAAAGAAAAAAGGACGCTATTACGTTGGATATATCGTTCTTAAACGCCCCCGCCGTGAAGCCGCTTTCTGTGTTAGTGCAAAGTTAAAAAAAATTAAAAATCACCCCAGAAACTTGTTCCTTGACTTGTTTCTTGCCATAAAAAAAAGGGGGGGGGGGGGGAGTCTGTTGCTCGAGATTTTGTTCAACACGTATTCTTTCTCAAAGGGTGTGGGATTGGCACCACGCTACTTTTGCATGCGGCAAAACTAGGGATGGAGAGCTCCAACTTGAACTTTGTAGCGACAAATCTGCCTCCAATTTTTGCAGCTGCATAAAAGCAGACTTGAGGCTTCGGACGTCAGTTTTGCAGAGCTCTGCAAATTTGCTATGGTTGGCAGTTGCAAAAACGACCATTTTCTTGTTGCAAAAGCTGATTTTGTTGCAGTGAAACTGCCTCCTGTTTTTACAACGGCTGCAAAAGTCAGTTTGTCGCCGATACTGATAGAGTCTCCGTTCACAGCTACAAATACAGATTTGCAACTCTAACATGCAATTTGCATCGACAAACACTTGCAGCGATGGTTAGGACAAACTTGTTTAACACTGAGTCGTCTACCCAGAGGTACTGGCGGGGACAGAGATCGGCCCCAGGAGGTGGGGAGAAGAGGGACAATGTACCTAACGCTACACTGTCACCACCAGAATGACTCCTGCATTCAGATGGGCAGCGATGAGAGCCGTTTTAATGTTTAATTAATTGTGACGCCAATGTCACTTGACAGCGTTCACAAACCACAACTTTTGAAGGGAGAGGAGAACCGAAGCGGACTCGAACCGTGGCCCTTCTGCTTACCGGCCTAAAGCCCGTTCTTAACTGGGCGAATGTTTGTTCGCCGAACATACTTCGGACAGTTCGACGAACTATGATTCGTTTCTTAATTGAACTTTTAGTTCGCCGAACATGGTTCGGACAGTCCAAACTTTACTTCGTTCTCAATTGGCTTGTAATGAGATGCAAGCTTCGGCCCGAACTTGCGGCAGACAGCATGATTGAAAATGTAGGCTAAAGTCAAGTCAAGTCAATATACTTTCA
>JABMCL010002484.1:2075000-2112500 GCA_018857735.1 Alviniconcha marisindica
TGAGCGCAATAAATAAAATAATCATATCTCAAACAGTCGAAAGCGGGAACCAACTGTTATGATTTTGGAGCTGTGTGTTGACCGATTTGTGTCAAATGACCGGAATTTTTAACTGTCGTCTGCAATCTAGGGTACATCACTCTGGGTCGAACTCTCTACTTAGTGAAATCAGTGTGCCACATGTGAACACCCCAAACACAACAGTTTTGGCTGCTTTCTAGCAAAATGAACGAAGAAAATAGCGAACTCATGGAGAAAGTATTCCATTCTCTACGTACTGTTTTCAAGCACAACGAATTTAAGTCTGCACTTCAAAAACGGGTCGTACAAGCGGTAATTTCAGGTGTGTATCGTTTTGAAAATATTCTTCTCAATGGCTGCAGGTTTTCACCATTTTCTGGACTGTGACGTAATTTTGCCCTCGTAGGATCCAATGGGCAATGGATATTTTACAGATAAGGTATTCGTGTACTTTCAGACTTCACTGTATGGAACACACGTTAGGTTTACTCACTTTCACGTCTCACCGATTTATTTTTCTGTACTTTTAGAAACTAACCTTGGAAAGTTCGTTATGGGTGGTTTTGTTGTTTGTTTTTGTCCCTGCGGAGCGACGACAGTCTGAACTCTTATGTTCGATTATTCACAGACACAGAGAGACTTTACAGGGAGTATTGAATTAGCAAGACAAAAACGAAGCAAAAAACGAAACAAAACAAAAAACAAACCCAGTGTACTGTTAGTGCTAGTTGAATAAGTGAGTTAAATGTGAATAGCTCGCACTTTGGTAAAACGGTGGACTGAGCACTACTGTCTGCATGGTTTGGGACAATGTCACTTGTTAGCTTGTGAAAGGTTAAATTCTTTTTATGGGGTAATGCTTGTTGGTATGAAAAATATTTTTGCCTGGTTTACATAAGTGGCAAACACTTTATAGAACTTGCAATACAGCAAAAGCAGTCTTGAAAAAAACGTGTACAACCAAACATGATACTACACACACAGACAGAGATGTTTTTAAGAACAGTCCTGCACTTACCTAATGGAACTTCTGCCTCTCATGCCTACTGCAGAAGTCTGTGCAAGCCCGACAGATAAACAGTGCACTTTTTAGCAGCACTACTACTACACTACTAGTACTACTAGTCAGAGTGTTCTGTGTTGTCTTTTACAACATGATGCGGACAGCTGAGCTGCAAAATGTGGTTGGTCCCTCGTGTGGCAAACTAATACTGCAGACAGAAACTGATGTAGGCAGAGAACTACTTGTAAAACTACTGACCTTGCAGGTGTCGAGAGTTAATGCTTTGAGTCATTTGACAACTAACTTCATACCTCAACATCACAGAGAGAGAGAGAGAGGAGAGAGAGAGACTGCTTAAACTTGTGTTAAAGTTAAAGCCTTTAATTAAAGTGCATTCTACCAAAGTACCATGCAGATCTGGACTTCTTTTTTTCTTTCTTTCTTTTTTGCGTATAGTAAGTTACGCATAAGGGTTTGAGCAATTATGTGAGACTGAGACAGTGAGAGGGGTCTGTATATTTTGCATTATAATGTTGTTGTTTTTCTCAGCATATGTGCAGTCCCTGTTTGATATGGTATAGTTTGCACAAATTGTTGGTCACAGCACAGCAAAGTCTATTTTCACAATGTTCAGACACAATCAGACTTCAGAGCTACCAAAATCAGATTTTTCACAATTCTTGAACTGAGCTGTACAAAATGGGAATTGTGACATGAGCACTGATTCCAGAATTACTTTGCATAGCTTCTCATTCTCAAATTTATCGCCTGTAAATATAGGTCATAGCTCTTGGTCTCAGTCACCATGACAGGTGATGGCAAGCTAATATCAACATCACCAGTTCTGGTATCAACCACCATCACATTTGTCTTATTCTGAATCCAACATCACCATTCTTTTCTACTAATTCTAGCAAACACACTTTCAATAAGCAGATATTATATATATTATATAGACTGAAAATAGTAACTTTGGTAAAGATGGACAGGTAAGAAAACTGTTTACAAGGGAAGAATGTTTTAAACTGGCTGGTAGAGAAGACTGTTTGCATGCTGGCTGTAATAACTAATATAATTAGCAGTAACTTCTTACATCAGTGAGTCACTATAGGGCCTGAGTACTATGTATAATTAAAACTTCTTTTGTCCAACAGGGCTCTAATGCACACTTTCAAAACTGCCCAAAGGCAAAAGAGACCTTAGTTGTTGTTGTTTTCTCTGTCTTAGTCTGTGCATACTATTTATGAATAATAATTATTGATTTTTGATGGAATCTGTCACATTGGGAATGGAACTGGAAGTGATTTTGGAAAATGGAAACTGATATTGTGATAAGTAAGCAGAATAAATTTCAGTTCAGTAATGTAAAGAAATTAACACAGTAACTAATTATGTGTATCATTGTATGATTATATGATCTGTTTCCAGGCAAAAAGGATGTCTATGTTTCCATGCCAACTGGGGCAGGAAAGTCGCTCTGCTACCAGCTGCCTGCTGTCATGCATGATGGAATCACCCTGGTTGTCTCCCCTCTCATAGCGCTCATGCATGACCAACTGGACCACCTTGCCAATGTTGGTGTCAGAGCTGACACGATTCACTCCAAGATGTCCACGGAGGAAAGACAAAAGGTTCTGACAGATCTTCACTCTCCATCACCCAAAATCAAGCTACTGTACATTACTCCTGAGCAGGCAGCAACTGATTTCTTCCAGTGTCTGACAGAGTCTCTGTTTGAGAGGAAGCTGCTGGCCTACTTTGTGGTGGATGAGGCTCACTGTGTGTCCCAGTGGGGGCATGATTTTCGGCCAGACTATCTGAAGCTTGGCTGGCTACGGCGGAAAATGCCCAGTGTTCCCTGTGTTGCCCTGACAGCCACTGCCACACCACAGGTAAACTCACTTAGATAGTTAGAACTTGGAACTGGATCATTTAAAAATAATTTTGTTGTGTCAGTCAGAGTAAAGCATACATTAAGAAAGAAGAAGAAGTCTGCAAATGCATTGCATGCTGATTTCCACCCACCTAACACAGGTCAGGTGCATGGGTGATGTCATGATATAAATAAATTGGAAATGGTTGTACAGCAGTTGTGTTGAACAAACGCTGATTTTATAAAAATATTTGTATGTGTACATCTGCATGTATGTATAGTTCATGCAACTTATCTTCATGTGGTACTTTGTTTAATATCCAGTACATGACATCCGCCTCCCTCCATCACACACACACACACACACACACACACACACACACACACACACACACACACACACACACACATACATACACACATGCAGACACATGTATACACATACTCTCTGAGTCTCTCTCTCCCTCCCTCCCTCTCTCCTCTCTCTCTCTCTCTTACACACACACACCACACACACACACACACACACACATACACACACAGCTTTAAAAATTCTGTTAATACACTAAATGCTTAAAGTTAAAATGCCAAACCTGTATCCTCTTATTGGAGCTGGTTAAATAGGGAATTGAACTTTTTTTCTTTTCTTTTTCTTTGTTCACATTGTTGTTGGTAACAACCAAAATTTGAAAGCATTGGCTGCAAGCCCTAATCAGTGATTGCGCATGAAGGTGGTGAAGGACATCTACAAACAGCTGCACTTGAAGGAGCCTGTGGAGAAGTTCAGCAGCTCCAGTTTCCGCAGCAACCTGTACTACGAGGTTTGTCTCAAGGAGACATTGGGGGACCCCTATGAAGACCTTGCTGGGTTTGCTGTCAAGTCTCTTTCTGGTGTGCCCAAGTCATCGGATGACTGCTGGGTGAGGCAAAGAGAAATGTTTTACTTCAGTGTTAGTCCAGTCTGGGTCTGACTGTTGGCGGCCCTGTTTCTCATCCTTTCACTGCAAGTGCTCAATAATCATCATTAAAACTAAAAGGATGAGAAAGGACTTTTGTCAGGGATGGGAATTGTGTTCAGATTTGTTGAGGTCAGTGGCATTCTCCAAGCAGCAACAACTGGCTGTCCACCTTTCATTACTACCACAGTTGGTTACAACATGACTAGTCCCAGTTCTCTTTGTTGTGTAGTGATGCAGCAGTAGAAAATAGTTATAATATATTTGTCAGTTTTTCTCTAAATATTTACAGTAAGTTTTTACATTTAAAAAAAATTAAGTTTAGACTTTATAAAGTCTGTAGACTTCTTTGAGGGAAGAGACATTTGTGAGCCTGTTAAAGCATGAGCTCCTTTTTTTATATATTTTTTTACTAAGATCTAAGTTTTAGTTTTTGCAGACGATTTATCTGCCTCTTACTGTCTTAGCTGACAGGATGTTAAAATCCAGTTATTGCTACTATAGTACTAACCATCTGCCACTTTGTGTTTGTTTGTTTTTGTTTTACTTTTTGCACTTGACAGTTAAGAAAGGTAGAATCTTGTGTTAACCATGACTTTGGCTCTGACACTGACAGGCCACATCTGACAGATCTGAGATATTTATTTTGTTTGAATTTCTGTTGTTGATCTCTTAACACTTTTTGTACCAAATACTCCTGGGTGAGTTGCTTCCCCTAGCCCAGGCAATATATTGGGGCAAAGTGGAGTGAAGTTGGGGGGGGGGGGATGGGGGGGGGGCCAAAATGGATACTTGACACTGCAGTGTTGCCATCAATCTCTGATGTAATTCCACTCTCCTTCCCAATTTATTCAGCATTGAGGAAATAAGTACCTAGCTCATTGTCTGATTCATCAGTTAAGAGACTTGTTTCACTGTATGGAATATGTTTCAACCATTATACTCTATACTATAGTATTAGGCTGTGTTGATAGCTTCATCATTACAACTTTAGTATACACTATACAGTATTATTACTATAATTAGTTTTGATTAATAATTTATGATTCACAAAAACAAAAGTTCTGTGCAAGAATATGCTATACATTCACAGTGCTGGGACTGGGTAGAAGGAAGCATTCATTTTCATTCTGGACACCACAAGAGGCCAGTTTACAGAGTTGAGGAAAGAGACTAGTTCCCTTTTAGTTTTGTTGAAGACTTTTTCTGCCTTTATGTTTGTTTCTTGAGTAACAGCACACAATATATCAGCTCAGTCTCAGAGGTATAACTTTTGTTGTGTCCACAGGCAAACCATGGCTGTGGCATTGTGTACTGTCGCACACGGGACGGTTGCCACGAGATTGCCAGTCGGCTGAGTCGCAAGGGTGTGCCGTGTAAGGCCTATCATGCTGCCCTGAAACCTGCTGAGCGCACAGAAGTTCAGGAAGATTGGACAGCAGGAAGGGTGCCAGTGATTGCTGCCACCGTCAGCTTTGGAATGGGGGTGGACAAAGCCAACGTTAGGTTAGGGTTTGGCCAGATTATTGTGGAACTTGTGAAACATTTATGAAATATGTGTGAAACATTTTATGTGGTGCTTTATTTTTGGTTGTTCTGTCTTCTGTGTTTTGAGGTTGTTGTTTTTGTTTGTTATTTTCTTTTAAATTTTTATCTCTAAAGTCTAATGCTTATTATATTTAATTACTATTATTTTATTTTGTGTTTAGTGTTATACAATTTGTAGGGTTGAACTTTTTTATTTTTTATTTGCAACACAGTTCATTTGGCTTGGGCAATACCTCTCTGTTGGTCTATTCGATCTTGTCCTGAATGTTTCAGATTTGTGGCCCACTGGACCTTGCCAAAGTCAATGGCTGCCTACTACCAGGAGTCGGGCCGTGCTGGTCGTGATGGTCTCCCCTCCTACTGTAGACTCTACTATTCCCTCCAAGAGAAAAGCACAGTGTCATTTTTGCTCAACTCAGAGGCCAAAAGAAACAAGGTGCACAAAAAGACTAGTTTCCTGGTGTTAATGATTAAACTGAGAGGTAATACAACATTTATTCACGTTCGTGAAATGTGTACAACATAATCAACTCATGGGTTTTAATTACATTGTGCAAAGCTACATGAACATTCAATTCCAGAGCTGTAAATGGTCAGGTGCTTTGCTTTACATAGCTGGTTGATGACCTCAAGAGTAGAGACTTCAGCTGTGTTTTTTGCTTTTGTTTTGTTTTATGTTTGCATGTGTAATATTCTTCACAACTAATGTAAAGTTTGAATCTGTTGTAAAAAATTTTTTTACTTCTGATCTGAAGGGTGGGGGAGGGGTGGGTGGGTGTGTAACTCATAACTGAATAGAGGGCTGTGTTTCTGTTATTGTAACCACATTATATTCACTCACTAGCATGCTGTCCTGACTGTGTCTATATACCACATGTCATTGAGCATCTTGTTGTGCAGAAGAATGCAGAGCTGGCCAAAATCCAAAAGAAGGCTGCTTCAGACAGCTTTAATGCCCTGGTCATGTTCTGTGAGAGCATCAAGTGAGTCCTGCTGGAATTCCATCCCTTGTGGACTACTGTTAAGGGGAGACATGGGGGTGCAAAATCGACCAAATTGTCTTTTTGGGTGAAAATGAGATAGGGGCTGATTTTGACACTTAACATCTCTTGTAACTGTCCAGTAACTTATTTTGCATGCATAGTGTCTTTAACATGTATAATTTGTCAAATGTCAAGGGGATTCATATCAAGTCAGGTGCTTTTCTTTCCTTTTATGTGCGTTTTCTCACATTCTTACTTTTACACCTTTTTCTCGATTGTAAAACCCTAAGGCTCCACTTTGAGTAGAGGTAGGGTCTTGAAAGTTTGCATGCTGTTTGTATATGTATTGATCTTTACGTTTACCAAACAATTTGTAGATGGTGATATTTGTTTTAGTTTTATACGGATTTGAAATATTATTGGTATCAGTTTTACAAGCATAAAATGTAAATAATACAATAAAATAAAATAAAAGCATAATAACCACAAAATCCTTGGTAAAAGTGAAGATAACAATGTTTGTACGCACTGTGAAAAGATATCTGCATGCAATAACTGTAGTTTTAAGCTTTTTAAATAATTGTGTTTGGCAGCCATCTTGGATTGTTTCCGTGGCAATGGGTTGTCAGAATGATGTAACAACATATTTTTTTAATTCTCCAAGTCATAACCTTTTAAGTACATCCAAATCCCAAACTCTTAGATAAAAGAGGTTTGGGTTCATTTTGCACTACCATGCCCCCCTTAAGTTAAGACTTGTAAACTGGCAGAAGTGTGTGAGTCAGGGCAGATCACTTTATAGCAGAAAAATCCTGTGTGTGTGTGTGTGTGTGTGTGTGTGTGTGTGTGTGTGTGTGTGTGTGTTGTGTTTCACTGTTAAGTTACTAGCACTTCTTGTTTTATGCCCAGTCAGCTATGTAGCTTATCAGTTGTATCATGATGATCTGTTTCACCAAAGAAAAGATTAGAAAGAAGGCAAGCTTTAAACCTGACTGATCATGTTTCTAAGCTGTTGTTTAGAGCTAATGTGATCATTGAATGGTTCCTTGGCTCATTTGAAAGGTGCTGGTATTGACAGACAGTTCTACACAAGACTGCTGACCTCATTTGTGAATTTGCTTGTTTGTATATTATCCTCTCTTCTTTTTTTTTGGAGAACCAAGAAGCTGTTTAATTAATATGTGGCTACAGTCCTTACTCTGAACCACAGAAACTGACAACATTTTTACCAATAAACACATCTCCTGCCAAGTTTATTTCCACATGTTCAGATTTATCCAACACCTGAAAACACACTACACATCTTTTTGTTACATAGACTGCTTTCTATCACTGTTTGTCTGGTCTCATGTTTTGTTTTTAGACAGATCAAAAAGGAGAGATAGGCACTAAAAGAAGACCATTTTTAAATGTAGCTATGTTAGGTCATAAGGCAGCCCTAGAGTGGCAACAGATTTCATTGAGTGTTGTTATGAACCTCACCCTCGAAAAGATGGCGCTGATTTTACACAGAGATTCACTCATTCAGTGCTTATGTGCCTTTGGTCACCTCACATGGCACATCACAAAACTATTTAACTCAGTAAATTTTAACGGCTTGTTCAGAATTTTGGCTGTGCTGGTGGTTGAACAAAAATGATTTCACTCAGTTTTTGACAAAAACTCAAACAAATGAAAATGAAGTTTATAAATTTAAACTTTAGATGTGTTGTATAAAAAGCAACAACAACAAAAGAAGAAGAAAAAGTACACAGTGGTACATTTTGTTTTCAAGTGCACACGTTTATATATTATGTGAGCTTGGCTGTGAAGGTACTGCGTGTATACCATGAGTACACTGCTGAGACAGAAAGTCTTGCTGCCATTTGTCAGGATGAGAGAAGCTGACTTAAATGTAATACACACATATTTTAAATCCTGGAGGAAGCATGTATGTCAGAGTAGGTATGACAGATGTAGTGTGGCAACGATAATGGGCTGAAGAAAGACTGATCAAAACATGATTTGCAATGGCACATTAACTTGGGCAGAAAAGAACAATGAAGGAAATAGGACATTACTGTTACATTTAAATATATTGACAATGACATTAAACCAAAATATATTCTGTGAGTTTGTTACTTTGCAAAACTTTTGTGTCTTATTGGAAGAAACCATCCGGATTTTATCATGCCAAACAAAACACACAAAATTATGACTATCTGTGTGTAACACCACAAATATACTGTAAATTCAGTGAGAACAACATTATAATTTATATACTCTTCACGTTATATTTGGTAACAGCAAGAAACAAACTATTTAGAAAAAACAACAACAACCAACAACTTTTACTTATATAATCTATAAACAACCTAATAAACTGGCAAGAACAAAAGCACAAAAATGATTAGGATGAGAAGGACAGGATCTGATAGGATAAGGAAAACAGAAACAAGGCAACTACAGTAAGGACTAAGGTTGAAAAAGAAAAAGACCCTGCTATGTCAGATGTTGACTCAAGCAACCTTTCTCTGTTGGAGGTGTCGTCACTGGAGCATAGCCTCCTTCTTCGGTGATGAAAAACCAGCATGCAATCGGGCCTGTGATGTGTGCCGCGACCCCAAGAAGGTGGAGCTTAACCTCCTCAACCTGCAGTCTGGCAAATACGGCACCGTGCGGAAAGGGGTCAAGGGCGGGGCCATGATGTGTGTTGATGATGGTGACTTGTACGGAGGAGGGAGGAGAGGGGTGAAACGGTGAGGAAAATTCCTTGGAGGTACAGTTTGTGTTCGTTACCTGGCTTAAAGCCTCATTTCATGTGAGCTGGCTTGTATCAAGAAGTGTACATTTCAGTGTCCTCTTCCTTTCACGTTCTAGGTATTGCCTCATGAAGACCACCTTTGTTTTTCACTCGGAAACTTTTTGTTTGTTTTTTGTTTTGTTTTATTCAAATGTCTGTGTATAGTGTGTGTGTGTTTGGTGTGTGTGGTGCATAAGTGTGTGAGAGTGTGTGTGTGTACGTGTGTGTGTGTACTTTTGTGCATGTGTGAGTCTTTGTAATTAAAGCCTGTACGTAACATATTTGTGCTGCATGTGGTGTGTGCATATTCTAAAGACTGTGCTAAGTTTTCACACACCAGCATCAAGGCATGAAGAAGAAGCACCAGCAGATTTAATGTCTTATGTGGTGCTTTTTAGCAGCTTTTTGTCAACAGTGAAAAAAGTGCACTTTTTGATGTGCCATGTTGTTCACACTTTCTGCATGTTTGTGTTGCACTTTCAAAAAGAGTTGTGTATTCCAGGGAGAATGATGAGTATGCAGACAACAGTGATGGGGATGAGGGAGAATACCATCAAAACCAGCGGTTGGAGAAGAAGGAAAAGGAGGTCAGGGAGAAGCTGATCAACAACCAGTTTAAACTCAGGAGAGGGGTATGCTGTGCCATGTTTGTCCTGTCTTTTTGTTAATGGGAGTCTTTTGGTGCCCAATTCTGTGGATTTTCCATCTAGTGACAGGTGAAAGGTCACATAGTTTGTGCAGCTCACCGCATTCAGTCTAGAGCTGCTCTAGTTTTATTACCATGCATAGTGATGTTGACCCTTTTTTCTTACTAGTTTTCTTACTAGTTTTACTAGTTTTTGTCTGTCTGTCTGTCTCTCACTAGTTTCTGTCTGTCTCTCTTGCCATTCTCTCTCTCTCTCATTGCCATCTCTCTCTTATTGCCCTGATATAAACTCAAGCTACTTACTTTGTCTCTCTACCCCCCCCTGTTTTTTTAATAATTTTTTTTAAAGAATGTTTAGTGTCACATGTAACTGGTGAGAACATCATCTGACTGACTTGATTCATTTGGATGCATTATCATGTCATCAGAAGAAAGGGGAGAGCAGCACTGGTGGTCAAGCTCAGAAGGAAGAGGAGTTCGAGCCCCCTTCCCTTGGGTGTCCACTGCGAGACGCTTGGAGTCAGCGTGTACCCAAACTGACAGTCAAGGTCTGAATAAAAACTGTGTACTGGTTTTCTGTCAGTTTTCATGTTGTCTTTTTCTTGGCACTGTTTAGCATACGATCAGCACTTTGCATACCGTTGGAGTGGCTCAGGTTGGAGTTGTGACAGGCTTGTTTATTTGGCAGAAGTAAAAAAAGGTGCTTTGATGATTGAAGAAATGATCTGAGATAAAAGAAGGATTTGTCTGGTATGGGTGAGGGTGCTTACAAAACAGTGGCAGAGCACAGTACAAGGGAAAGTTAGGGTTTGATATTAGTGGAATTGGTGGTACAATGCTAGTAGCACATCTTTGACAAAAGAGTGTTCTGAAATCAGTTTTTGTTGTTAAAGTGCTCTTGAAAGAGGAATGGTTGTAGGTGATGGGGGTGATTTACAGGAAAATAAGAGGAGTAGAGCTTCAGAGATGTGTCAATAGAGAAGGAAAGTCTTACTGTGTCCATAGAGAAGGATAGTCTTATTGTGTTCATAGAGAAAGTTAGTCTTATTGTGTCCATAGAGAAGGACAGTCTTACTGTGTCCATAGAGAAGGAGTCTTGTTGTATCCATAGAGAAGTGTGTCCATGGATAAGGGGTAGTTTTATTGTGTCCATAGAGATGGACAGTCTTATTGTGTACACATAGATGGATAGCGTTATTAGTGGTTCACAGTATTGGCTAGATCTCGTCTTGATAGCTCCTCTGACAAGAGAACGGTCCTCCCTAGGCCCAGCTTTTTGGATGTAACCTTTGTGTGGTTACATCCCTGTAGAATGGGGCATCCATCTGGGGCCAACAAATCAGACTTGGCTTTAAGGAGGGCTTGATCAGCTGGTACTTTGTGAAGGCATGTGTGGAGAAGCTTTTCCCTTTTTGAATTTCACTTTCTTAAGGTGACCCAGAGCAAAATAGTAATGCCAGATGAAAGTACTACTGCCTTTAGTTTTCTTCCTCTGCGTGTCACTGTGTGTGTATATGTGTCCATGCGTGCATGTGTGTGTGTGTGTGCACATTTGCTGCACTGTGTCATTATGAATCTAAAACTTGTAGAAAAGTGATGGTTAAAGCACTCTTTTCTACCCCCAAAGGGAGGCTAGTGATGTCTGTCATCCTCCTGTTTGGAATCTCAGAGCTGTCATTTGCTTCGTCTCTCATTTTTCTGCCTAGTTCTCTTGCTCTTTCCATTTCATCATTTTTCTGCTGATGGTCCATTTTGCTGACCTTTTCCCAGAAAATTCTCCAACACTTTTTGTTAAAAATAAGAAAGTTTTTTTTGTATGGCTGTTGTTACGCAGCTAGGAGATAATGGTAGGCTGCATGTAAGGCAGCTGTATTTTCGTATTTATATATAATTTTTTTTATTTTTTATTGTGTCTGTCCATTCATTTTTTTCTTCTTTAAAAAATAAATAATTCTTTAACCTGGTATGGATAAATTAGAATAGTCAATGATACCAGCATGTCCTAGCCGTGTCTTTAAAAAACATTTTTTGTAAGGGGTAATATTGAAGGGACTCACTTGGGATATTTGTGTCTTTATGTTTTAATTAGAATTGTCATCCTGTCTTTTTTATGTATATATTTTTGGCTCACAGAAACCTGAGAAGGTTCACAAATTCTTGCCGTCAGCGCATGATGGTCATGGTGATATGAAGTTCACCAAACCTGAAGTCTGAAACAGTTGGCATTTGTTTATGTCCAAACTGCTGTAATCTCTCAATAGTTTCACAAGGAAATATATATACGTATTGAAGAAAAAGAAAGGAAATTGATGCTGCTTTCTCCTCTTGCTTTGCAGACTAGGGAACACTGCTTTGAGATGATGGAAAAGTCCCTGTATGAAAACTTTGTGGCTGCTTTTGAACACGACTTTGAGCGCATCCACGCAGCTGACTACGAACCCCGCAGCTGTGCCCTTGACCTTGAACATGGCGTGTTCAAGGGAAGCAAGCAGGCCATGATGTACAAAGTGTCCATCATGAAGCTGATCAGTGAAATTCGGAAACTGTCTCAGGACAAGACTCCCCATGAATGTTTTACCCGAGTGACCCAGGCAGTGGCCTGTTCTGAAGAGAAAGAGGGAGGAGGTGATGACGTGGCTAGCCGACTGTCCACGGTGCCTGTGGAAAGTGCGACTGAAGGGAGGAGGGTGTGGGAGGGAGGCGACTGTGATATCCCAGCCTTCACTCACAACTTTTATGGAGGCTCATCCTCTGCCAAAGCCAGCCAGCTGCTCTCAAAGACAGGCAAATTGAGATTTTCTTCAGAAGTGACTTGTTCAACCAACCCTGACATGGACTCAGCCAGGGGCTCTGCTGCCGCCTCCAGTACTTCCACCACCCAAAGTGGCACTCGCTCTTCCAACTCATCACCACCACCTGCACACTCATCTGACTCGGACTCTGATGCGAATGAGAGCTTGGACACCAGAGGTGGAGGGGTGGCACAAAACCTTTCTGTCACAGACTCAGGTGCAGACTGCAGTCTCAACACCAAAGGCACAAGCTCAGATTACAACTTGGATGCCCAAGATGCAGGGGCAGCTCAGAACCTTTCTGTCCCAGACTCGGGTACGGACTGCAGCCCCAACACCGGAGAGGCAAGCTCTGATCACAATCACATCAGTACTAAGGACTTGTTTGGGGATGATTCTGATGATGATGATGAAGATGCTGGCACTTCCAAGTCGGACTGTGCCATGAACGATTCCAGTTTCTGTGCAGAACTAACTCAGGATAGCAGCAGGACTGAATGTGTGACTGGCAACAATGAGGGCAAGGACAGCCTTTCAGGTGTTTGTAATGTTGTCAAGCCAGTGGTGCCAAAGATTGTGTATTTCTGGGAGAGAGAGGACTACCAACCTGAGGAAAGTGAGACAATGGAAGATGTGCCACAGTCCAGTCCCGTCATGAATGGGGAAGTGAAGTCTAAAAGCAAAACTCATCATCACCCACTACGGTAAGGAATCAATTACATTACAATTTACCATTCACTGCAGTGTAATTTTGATATTAATCCTTCTGTTGCCAGTTTGTTTCGCACACTGCCAACGCTCCGCCAGGCTGCTTTGCTCTGCAGGTATTCACTGTGCTGGCCTGCTGGAGCCCACCAAACTTTGTCTCCAGTCACTTTATTTAATATGTCAGAAACTGCTTGCTTGGTGTGGATCATTCTTTTTGAATTTAACACAGAGCAGAATTGTTCATTCTCTGCATAAGTTTATATATATATATATGTAGAAAAGCTGATTTGTTGTGAAAATATTCATGCAAGAGAAATTCAGCCGACCTAAGGACTGAAGAAATTTGTGTGTATATGTGATGTGCTTGTAAAATTGCTTAAATACACTTGCAGTCTGTTATTTGCCTGTTAGTTTTACATTGTTTACTTTTCAGTTTGGTGACAAACACATGTATGCATTATTATGCGTCAGTTTTCTTTGTTTGCCAGAAGCAAAGAGGGCAAGAACTTTACACGTGACCCCAGGAAAACCACCAAAAGGGTATGCACCAGCACTTTGTGTGTGTGTGTGTGTGTGTGCGTGCGTGTGTGTGTGCTTGCATGTATGTGTGCTTGCATGTATGTGTGCATACATGCATGTGTGTGTGCTTTCTCACAAGTGCATATGTGTGTGTATACATATATAATGCGCACACACATTTGTAGTTGTCTAGTTTGCAGATGTGCTTATAAATGTATGCAGGTACATGTGTGATAGTTTATTTCTGTTTTAAAGTGTGTATGTGTGTAGGTACCTTGGTAGATTTTGGGTGTGTGCCATTTTTTTTTCTTCAGGTGTGGGTCAATCAATGCCCATGGAGGAGGGAGGGGTGGGGGGGGGGGGGGGTTGATGTGATGTCATTTTCAGAATTGCTTATGTTAATTGGTGGGGGGGGACCTCACAACTGCTTAAGTGTGGGTGTGTTCTGTTGTAGGTTCACAAGTGGAATTGTTCTGGTTTAGTTTTCATTTAAGCAATTTTTGTGTGAAGGTAGATTTGAATCAGTGAGTGTGTGCTGGTGTAGTTTTCGCAGTTGCTTCTGTGGGTGGTTAGGTGCTTGTCATTCATCTGCTGGTTTAGTTTTTACAAGTGCTTTGCCTAAATTGTCTGAAAGTGAAACAAAGAAAAATATTAATTCAGTGTAAAATAAGTAGAATAATAATATATCTATTATTTACAGTATTACTATTAGTATTAGTCAGTGCTTGGGGGGGGGGGGGGGGGGGATGGAAGAGTTAGTTCTTAGATTTTCATGTCCCACAAACTGCATAGCCTGTACTGTAGGGAAATATGGAAGAATTAGTTTTTATTATTTTAATTAGGAAGAAAAAATAAGTATTAAGGATTTGTTAGATTAAAAGTAACAGTCTGTTTGAGCAGTTTGATATGCATGTGCATGTAATATCTTAAAACAATAATAGTTTTAATACCAGCTAAAAGGCCTTGAAAACAGAAACAGGCCTTTCTAAAATCTAAGCCAGTGTTTTGCCATGCCATGTTTTTACACTGTATTACTTTATGATTGACTGGGCAGTAAATATTAAGTATTGAATCAATCTATTTCCAGTGTAAATGGGTGTTTGCGCCCATTGTTATTTCTAACTCATACATGGAACACGAAGGTTTTGAAATTCTCTCTTTAGGATCCCAGATACTAGTTAATGCTCAGTATGTGTGCAAATTCAAAGCTCTCACCCTTGTGTACCTATTCTTCAGGCCGGAAGAGCTGACTGTTTCACTGCGTCAGTTTCGTGACCGAGTGTTTTGTTTCAAGTCCATGTTTTTTCAGCCTGGATGGGAAGATCTGCTCAAACCTGACTCACCGCACAAGAAGCCCAAGACAGAGTCATCCCAGAAGAAGTCTTCATCGGACAACCCCCGGAAAGCCTCGTCCTCCTCCAGCAAGTCCTCCTCCAACAAGGGAAGCAAGCTGAATGGGAAGGGAGACAAAGCCAAGGGCAAGAAGCACAAGTCTGCAGGAGTGGGGAAGGGGGAAGAGAGCGGAGAAGGGGCGGAACAGGACAAGAGAGGGGTAGCTGATTTGGTTGTCAAGTACCTCACGCCGCACTACAAGGCTGGCCGCTTCGCCAATAAGGTAATTCCTCCCCAGGGAGACCACATGTAGTGATCATGTGATGTACACCAGTGTGCTCTCACTCTCAGTGGTTCTTGCAAATGAACATCTCCAGGTACGGACCTCAGCATCAGACGTTTGCGCCAGTTCAGTCATTTTTCATTAACAAAAGCTTGCCCTTCTACAGAGTTGACTTCCTCATTTAAGCTCAGTAGAATGGAAACAGCTGTTGTACTCACAGTCAGCCGTTTCTTTGCCTCAGTATTGTGACTTATTCTGAAAGCCAGCTGTGAGCTTACTCTGAACGAAAATGGTGTTGTCCTCCGGGTAGGTTGGACAGTGAAAATGGTGTTGTCCTCTGGGTAGGTTGGACAATGGACTCTATAACACAAGTACTGAACTTTGTTTATTCTTTTCACTCTTTGTGGGGTATGGAAGGTTAGAAACTAAACATCAGATTCTACAAGGCAATGAAAATATGTCTGCAACAGCAATGAAAACACAGAAAGAGAGTCAAATTAAGTCATAAAGGTGCAGTTTTTGAAGACAGTAGAGGTCTGTATTAAGGGAGTAAAAGGAAGTAGATAAGCATAAGCAGTAATTTTGGTTTAAAGGAGAACCCTACTTAAGACACCAGTTGGCCTAAAAACTTAAAATGAGCAAATATTTCCATTTGCAGGTTTCGGGTTGCTGTGGCAATATGTTTACCACATTTGTTTTTCATTAATGAGGAGCACAAAAAGGCTGGAGCATGATGATCTGTACATGGCTGCCTCGTATGCTCGATGTATTCATGACACCACAGACTTGGTCAGTGTGAAAGCATTCACAGTGATGGCCATGTTTCTGCACCTTCCAGATGTTAGCTTTTATCAAACTGAACTATAAAATGGCTGACAAAATGCTATGATTGTATTTTGTATTTCATTCCTATTGATACAGCCCATGATGTATCTTCACTTTGTGTCCCCTTTAAATGTTACTACAGTTTTATGGTAAAGAAAATCCTTTGTCATTTTGCTCTTCTTCAGGATCTGTTCAAGAGTGTAGCTCGGGCAATATCTCACCATGTGATGGAGACCACCAAAGGCCTGCCGACATCTGGTAATTGTATGTGATTCCACTTTCTTTTTATACCTGTGCATTGTCGTGCCGTCTTGTCTTCTCGTCACTCTAGTGCTCCCGACTAGCTCCACTAATGTGGAGTGGTATGCTGCATCAGTTCAGCTGTACTGGCTTCCTATGATGTCGTGGCTTACTCTTTTGAATTACACACTTCTTTCCATGATGTAGGGGCTTGCTCTTTGAGTCATATTTACTGCTTCCCATGATGTCATGGCTTGCTATTTTGAGTTATACACTGCTTTCCATGATGTAGTGGCTTTTCTCTTTTGAGTTATATGCTGTTTTCAGTGATGTAGTGGCTTGCTCTTTTGAGTTATACACTACACTGCTTTCAGTGATGTAGTGTCTTGCTCTTTTGAGTTATACACTACACTGCTTTCAGTGATGTAGTGGCTTGCTCTTTTGAGTTATACACTACACTGCTTTCAGTGATGTAGTGGCTTGCTCTTTTGAGTTATACACTACACTGCTTTCAGTGATGTAGTGGCTTACTCTTTTGAGGTATACACCATTTTCAATGATGTATGGCTTGCGCTTTTGAATCAGCACACTGCTACTCTTTTGGGTTGTGCTTGCTTTCTGTAATGTAATCCCATGTTCTTTTGTTTCAAGTCCATGACAGTAACTTACTCTTTTTGTTTGTACTTGCTTCCTTCTTCTTTTTGAGATTTCCGTGATGTAGTGACTCGCTTCAGTTGAATTGTGCGTGCTATCCATCGGGTAGTGACTTTCTGTTTCAAGTTGTTGCATGCTTTCTGTGACAGTCTTTTGAGTTGTACTTGCTTTCCATGATGATGCAGGAATTTATTCTTGAGTCATACTTGCTGTCCATGTTGTAGGGACTTATTCTTTTGAATGGACCATTCTTAAGAATACTCAGAGGCAGGTAATGTCGGGTCACGAAATTCAAAGTGAGATTGGGCACAACATTGACCTGGGGTCATTCATAAAAAGTTGGGTCATGGTGGGTCACTAGGTAAAAAGTGAGGCAGGAATAGTAAAAATGGCAGCATGTTGAGATCTACAAATTGTTCTGTATTTTGAACACCAAGTCATCAAGTCTTACATTGTCACCCGCAAAAATGGAATGGGAACAAAGGAATTTGAATGTGGATTGTCAGTTCTTCAAAAGGCTACATCTCTTGCATGACAGTTATATAGAAAATATGATTTTGTTTGTCAGTAAAATAAATAGATCTGTTGGCCCAACTCCAAAAGCTCTGATTTGTGTGTCCACATGTTTCTCATTGCTAGTCATACATGTCCTCATTTTGTCACATATTTGCTCATTGAGAGTAAAGGTCTCACTTTAAATCAGAACAAGTTACCTGTCTCTTTTGCTTGTAGTCAAATTGCAATGAGTAAACCTGACTCCTGGTTGTCTCATTGCGTCCTGCTCAGCTACACTGTCTTTTCAGCCAACAAAGGAAATTTCTGAGAAAAAAGAAAAAAAAATTCATCAGCATATTAAGAGGGAATAATGCTATGTGGAACATAACAGTGGTAGTACAAAATAATAGTACTGTTTACACTTTTTTCTTTCATTCTTGATGGATGTGATTGCACAACCATCTTGACATCAGCAAAGACCTTCAGTTTACATTCCAACCTCACTTTCAATTTCATGACACACAATTTCATGACCCTGACCTATTAAGAATGGTCCAATGTACTTGCTTTCCATGGTGTAATGATTTACTCTTTTGACTCGAGTTGTCCTTGCTTTTCATGGTGTGGTGATTTAATTACACCTTTCCTGAGCCACTGTTGTGTAAATTGTTCAGACTTCAAAAGAATTATTTATCCTTTTCTACTTTTCCTAGCCACACTTGTGCATTTGTTCGGGCCGCATCATCAAGAAACTACTTTGCCTTACTGCTTTTACTAGTCACTATTGTGTGTGTGTGTGTGTGTGTGTGTGTGTGTGTGTGTTTAAATCTCATTATTTTTCTTTTTATATATATATATATATATGTATATAATATTTATCTTATGTTCAAGAATTCAAGAAATGTTTACCTTGCTACTTTCACTAACTACAGTTTTGCTGTCATTATTATTTTGAAAAAGCATTGTGAACAGTTCTCTCTTTTTTTTTAGTTTGAAAGAGCACTACAGATTTAAAGATATTAGACTCCCCTCCCCCTCAGTGTGTACCAAAGTGTGACATGATACAATAAAGAGAACATTGGAATAGACCGGATTTACAATGTAAGAGAAGCAACTCTGTATGGAAAAGTGATAGCAGTTCATGGTGTTGTTTCCCTTCAATCTATCGACCACATCCTATGGCCAAAAAAAAGTGATTGCTGGTACAACAGCATCAGCAAGACTCCAATGAGATATTGTTGACAAACATGATGTGACACATACAGTTAAAGAATGGGATTGATGGTTGAATGAGATTAATCAAAAACCAGTGACTTTTTGCTTGTGAGACATATGATGAGGTCTTGTTACAGAGATAATTCTTTTGTCTTGGGGTTTAGGGAAAGGTTTTGCAGGTGATATACTCATCATTTCAGGAATTAACATTTGGTCCAAATGTATAAGAAGGTGCATGCTTCTTTGCTGATTCTGTGACAAAAGACCAACTGTCTACTTGAGATTCTGTTGATTTTGGTGTGGTTCTTACAGAATTTATTAGCATTGTTATCATTAGTTGCCAGGTTGAATCCTAGTCTGCCAAGTGGGTTTGGAGTTGCACCGAGGCTGGACACTTATTGAGCACTTGTTCTGCACTACTGTGTTAGCACACAACAGAAAAAGTTAAATGACCATTTTAATATACTACATGCAGCAGTTTCTTATCTCGGAATTTCTTCAGATCATAAATTGCACTGGGTAGCTTCTTGATCCTGGCCAATTCTGAGAATTTATCAGATCAAAATATTCAACCATGTATGAGTGAACTTACTTTCTGGACAGCATTAATTTGACTGGTGGACCTGATGCTGCTGTCTGTTGTACACTTTAGTAATATTTGTTTCAAATAATGTTTTAAATAATAAAAATAACTAATCCGCTATAGTAAATGACATGATTATTTTTTCACCAATGTTTTGGTGGACATCAGTCATATAGGGTGATTTTTTTATAGATTTTTTAACAGCTGACTGCACTCTGAGTTCAGTTAGTTTAAATATATATATATAACTTATAAGAAAGATTTGAATTTGTTGTTGGTCTTAGAGCAAGTTATATTTACATGGTACATGAACTTTACTGCACAGTAGGTTTAGTATCTGTTTGAGTCGTTGAAGAGAAAAAGGCCCATTTAATTGTATGCGTTACATTACAAGTAACAGCCATACTTTTTAAACAAAGTATGGTCTTTAACAAAAGCTTAACTGTAGTGATACCTCCCACCCTCCCCCTCCTAATGGATGGGGATGAGAGATTCTGGATGCGGATATCAGTTGTCACCAGGAGTGTGTTAGAGACCAGTCTCTGAGAGGCTGTTGGTGTTAAATGGGTGGGTGGGGAGTGGAAACAGAAAAGGGGTAGGGAGATGTCATCCAGAACAGCACAGAAACAGTGAAGGGTGGGGGGGGGGGGGGTAATTGTGGGATTCTTGTCATACCTGTCCACTTGACATGTACCATCTACAGGGATACCGAGATGGAGAGAGGTTCACATAGTATGTCTTGACCACCAAGTATTGTTGCAGGTAAGGAGGAAGCCAAGCGTCTGGTCAGGGAGTTCATGGAAGAACACAAGATGGTCCTCACCTATGATGCACTCAAAGGCTGGCGATAATCCTCTGAAGTCAAAATGCAGTTGCCTGGATGATGGAAGATGTCGCACTGCTGTGGGAAGACTGCTGTTTTTTGTGTGAAACCCAACCAAATGCTCGATAAATAAAACAACAACAATGACTTATGCAGAGGTTAAAACTGCACACAGTTTGAAGTCCAAACATAGGCAGTAGCTGGTGCATTTGGGCTGATTCTAAAAATGTTGTACTGGTGCTGATGTATGCATGGATCAAAGGTTCATACTGCTACAGAGTGAGTGATGGTGTCATGAATATTTATGACTTGGATCTTCTTCTTTTTCCCCTGAAGCAAAGGTGTCCGTTTTGCTAAAAATCGAACATTATGTCAATAGAGCTGTCATTGGTGCCAGTACTCCCACCCAGGGGCCGAGTAGTGGTGGTGATTGTGAATTCTGCACTTTGAGGTTTCTACCCCAGCTGTGAGTGAACTAAATGCTTCTGGGGGTCATTGGGACAGTGCCAGCATTATTAACTGAGTGAGTGTGAACTAGCACTGTTGTTACATACATGTATATAAAGAAATGGACATTTTAGTCTCCTATGTTGACGAAGGAGTGAGCAACACTCAAGACCATCATGGTCATTAACCGTCACTGACAGTAACATCAGCGTTGCCACTTGCTTGTGTGGAATATTCCTCCATATATCATATATGCAAAGGACTCCACGCTACTGAGAAGAAGAAGTGTGAAAGAAACCCAGACTTCGGTACAGAGGGAGCCACATTGAGAGCAAAAACCAGGCCAAGTTTTTCCCGTAACAGAACTATAATGTGCAGAGATAACCACATGCTGATCAGCAGGTGACCTTGTGTTGACCAGCACTAACTGCATGTTGACCAGCAATGACCATACATTCAGTGACCCTGTGTTGACCAGCACTAACCACATGTTGACCAGCAATGACCAGACGTTCAGTGACCCTGTGTTGACACACACTCCAAGCCTCATTTTCTGGCACCCTTTCTCCAAACTCTGCCATGATTGGTTATGCCACAGAAGGGGCACTCCTTATCTCTGCTGTCAGCACCCATCAAAAGGTTTGGGTGCTGATAAGGCTGTTGAAGCAGCAGCATGTTGAAGCACTCACATGGATAGTAGGTGCATTCATCCCGGGTAGAAAAATTGGTTCCATCTTGATAGAAATGATTTTGGGTTTGCGTAAGCAGGGTGGGCAGGTTATAAAAGGAATGCCTGGTATCATATGAGTTGTCTGTTATAAACTTACTGCCATTTGAGCACCAGCAAAAACGGAGACATATGGTGTAACCAAGTAATGATAATAATATTGGAAATTTCTGAGCACCTACCCTGCAGCTCAAAGCACTGAACAAACAGAACAGAACTTGCATAATGTACATTGAGATAAAAACATATCAATTTAGCAAACAGCTAACATATAATGTTCACATTAACACAGTTTCAAACATAACTACTTGTGCAAGATTCACGCACACACACACACACACACACACACACACACACACACATAATTATGGCAGTGGTTGGAGGAAGGATGTCATAAAGCAGTGCTTGGAGTTTGATGTTGTTCAGCAGTGGCCCTATGTTGAGCAGTGACCCTGTGTTGACCAGCAATAATCACATGTTGACCAGCAATGACCCTATTGGGTTATTAACTCCCATGACTTTTGCCCGGCATCGCTTAAGTCCCTTGGCTGCTTTTACTTCCGGTGTGTACTTTCTTCACAATGGAAGGCGGTGACAGTGAATTTGCGAATTTTACACTGCCAACTTTAAAGGCATTTTTGGAGGCCCGTAGTCATAATGTGTCAGGAAATAAGCAATAACTTGTTGCTCATGCTATAGGATGCCCCAAAACGCATTTTTTTCTACGAACTCGCGATCTTCTGGTCAGCGAAAAAATGACGCAAAGACACTTTTTTCCCACCCTCCATCCCCTTTCCATGGTAATTTTTGCAACTGCAACAGTTTTGGCATTTGTACTGCTTCGCGATTCTAGGTTCAACTTCCACTGTTATACACAGCATGAAGCAACGCCTACTCAGAAATTGGCCCTGAAGTGCGCTGCGACCTCTCGCGACTTCTTGCGCGAAAGATTACAAAGCGCATTCACTCTAGCAAATCAGCTTCGCTGAATCGCCCAATAGTGAACAGTGACCCTGTGTTAACCAATAACCACATGCTGACCAGCAACAACCCTATGAGGCTATGTTGAGCAGTGAGCCAGTGCTGACCAGCAATAACCACATGTTGACCAGCCTGACCTCACGCTGACCGGAAGTTAACATATGTTGACTGGCAATGACCACACATTGACCGGGAGTGACTGCATGTTGACCAGCAGTGACCACATCGGTGACCACACACTGAACAGCAGCAGTGACTGCATGCTGACCAGCAGCAACAGGAGAACTTGCAGTCAAGTCTTTAGAACTCAGCCATCATAAGTGTTCAGTTTGAACTTCTACTTTTGCTGGGCCTGGCATTCATGGAGGAGGTCCTCTAGACTGCCTGTTGAAGTTGTTCCTCCAAAGCTGTGAACACTGGAGTGCACAAGCAGAGCATCAATGTTGCCACTCCGTTGCGACAGGACTTGTACATAGCGCATGTGTTTCAGCAGTGTTCCCTGCAGAGCCTGGAACCGAAGCCATCACAGTAAAGAAACACATGCATAGGGAGGGAGGCTTAAGCTGTTGCATGCCATGCCATATGGGAACTTTGATGAGGTCAGCCTTTGTTGGGAAGGCCATGCAGTGTGGGTGGGTATTGAGACTTGTTAACAATGTGGGTACTGCCGTGCATGAGTGGAATAGATACTGTGGAGCCTCCTGAAAACAAAGCAGCTGGGACCATCAGGAAAGGACGCTTCTTCCAACAGAACGTCGTACAATAAGAACTTGAAATGCAGGGAAAGAGGGGTGGGGGAGAAGGAGGGGAGTAGGATGAGGGAGAGGGGGCAGGGATATTTATAGCTTTGTCTTCAGCAAAATTTTGTTGGGATTTGTTTCAAGGAGGTTCCACGGTGGTTATACATGTATACTGTTATACACCCATTGAAACTGTGAGTTGCTGTGGCCTTTCAGATACTTTTTTTTTTTTTTTTTTTTTTGGCTGTGTCTAAAATCCCTGATGGAATGTCATACAATGTTCTGTGATTTGTTTATCAGCACACAATCTCTCTCTCTCTCTCTCTCTCTTCTCTGTCCTGTCTCTCTCTCTCTCTCTCTCTCTCTCTCTCTCTCTCTCTCTCTCTCTCTCTCTCTCTCTCTCTCTCTCTCTCCAGTCTTGGAAAATAAAGTTTTCACATTTGAGTTCTCTCTCCCTCTCCCCCCCCCTCCACCAAGGCATATGAGTTGTGATTGAGTCCATTTTGAAATGAGCAGGGTACCTGGTGTGCACAAACTATCCTATCTTCATGTATGTGTTAAACGTAAGTGATACTACAGAGATCTTTGTACAGCTCCGTGCATTTTATTTACCTGTTCATGGTTTTTGTGACAAAAAGAATGCAAGCAACAGCCATGACCAGATTGTAAGCAGAGAGTCACTACTTATGAGCTGACAAAACCTGACTTGTAAAGTTAGTTGTTACTGATTGTGATAGGAATGGGGCATGAACTTGTGTCAAGCATTCAAGGTGGAAAGGACTTGGGTTTTTACGCCCAGTCAACCATAGCGGTTGACCGAATTCAAGGCAAAGAAAACGTAGTTGTGTGCGCTGCATTTCGCCATGAATAATGTGATTTACTCGGCCATTTGTTAATTATTTCCAGTTCCATCTTAAGCATTCTTGTGAGCACAAAACTTCCATTGATGTGCATTTGTTGATCTGTTTGATCTTATTTTTTTACAGTATGTTTTGTTTGGTCTTATTTTTACGATAACTTTTGTTTGCTGTGTTTGGGGGAGGAGAGGGGGTTGTAGTTTGTTTTGTTTTTTGTAACAACCAGTTTTGTTTGGTCTGATGCTTACAATAAGTTTCTATGATTTATATATATAAAAAAAATCTTTCTTTTTTTCTCAGTCAGTGTGGTTGTTGGCTTGGAATCAGATGCTCACTTCTAGTCATTTTACAGCAGTTGCAAATGATGCAATGCAGCAGACGCTTTCCCGTGGTTACACAGTGGAACTTACCAGAAACAAATAAGAAGCTGAGACCCTCAGACTGGTTCTTTCAAGTTGTATGGAGTACTATACAGGCTAAATAATAATCATTTTTCTTTTTTTAAAGAACAAGGAAAGTGTGTAATCTGGTTAACTGGTTTACTTTGTCTTAAAGAGTCCGTTTCTGACATCAGGTGCTTGCACTGAGATGTGGGCCCACGTTTCTCTGGATCTGGAGGGAGACGTGGGCAAGTGCAGGTTTTTGATAGAGGCGATTGAGTGAAGTACATAGAATGCAAAACATTCAGACGCCATGGCAGTTGACAGAATATTCTATGTTTTAGTAACTTTTTTCTCAACACCCTACCTTCAAACCATGCCTTCTACATGGTGGTTGCACTGATTCAGGTCTATACTTCGTTTTCTTTCTCTCCCCCCCCCCCTCCCTCCCCCCCCCCTCCCCCTTTTCTTCTTCTCAAATTAATTTATTTTTATTTTTTATTGTTGTCGCATGTGATATCCAGCTGGCTATTTGTTTACGGGACAGGTACACAGTTACTATTCTTAAGCCACAGACATATGAGAGGTGTGACCTAGTAGCTTCACTCTGTGCCAAGTTTCAAACACATGGTCATCATGGTTGGCCAGAAATCTTGACATTAAGGTTTGAGCTCCAGCGGATCGACCTGCTCACCCTGCACGCTATTGACGAGACAACTCGCCCCTTTATTGTCTGTGTGAATTGTTGCATTGCATTCATGATCAGTACAGCTGAATGTGTGCCACTGGGTCAAAAGGATGAGAAATGAATGGGGTAGTAGAACTATAGCGTGACTGTAATGGGGGGAAAAACGAGCGCAGCATTACTAAGTTATTCATGGCGGCATTTCCCATTTGTGATGTTGGACATGGCAGGTTATGAAATGGAGGTAAACTATCTGTGTCGGTTTTGTGTTGCATGTTGAACGGTTACAGCTGAAGTGACAGCCCCACACAGGGTACTGTTTTTTTTTTCAGGGAAGGAAATGGGCTGTGATGTACTTCTTCTGTTTCTTCTGGTTACATTTATGTACGCTGATTGCTTATTTTGCCCTTCTTTTCCGTTTCCCTCAAGGGAAATTATTGTGTCCGTCCAATATAGAGTCAGCACACCTTCTTTCACCGAGACAAGCAGTTAGTCATCAGTTACAGCTACACACAACACCTTTAGAGTACACAAAGTGTAGAACGGGTAAGGCTCAGGTTTGCAAGGGATACACCATAGTGGTTTTGGTTTTGGTTGTTTTCCATCTATATAACTTGTAACGGTAAGACCTGTACTGATTCAACTGTAAGGATTAAAAAGAAAAGAAAAAAAGGATTACATCTTTCAAACAAGAGGTTCTCTCTCTCTCTCTTCTTTCCTACCCCCCCCCCCCCCCCCCCCACACACACACATATACACCTTTTGTTTAACACTTAACTGAATCATGCGAGCCTATGTAATGATGAGTGCGTATTTCTCAGAGTATTTAAACGAGATAGTACATCTTCTGTGGATAATAACCTCACATTTTCACATCATTTTCTGTGACTGGTTGAATTTCAAGGTCACAGCTGGGTCGAAAGATAAAACTGAAAGTTGTCTTCTTGACAAGTTCTTATCCAGACTGGTTCCACATTTAAAAAAAGAAAAGAATTACAGACCTTGTCATAAACTAATGGTGTAATGCTTATGTAGCTTCACGTTTCATTGAAAAATAAATCAACACGATTCCAGCCTTGACGAAAACAGTGTTGTTCATGCAAGATCTTTGAAACAAATATATCAGAAACATAGCGGTAGTTTAAAAGTTTTATCGTTTGAATTTGTTTTTATTTCATCGGGAAAGCGGCACCCTGGAGAATGACCCATACATTGTTTTGCTTATTTTGAATGCGAGTCAACTGAGCGTTCGCTCTTCTTGCTTTGCTTTGTTTCCACAGTTTGCATGAGGCCATTGGACTTGTAATTTTGTCCTG
The DNA here is from genome assembly GCA_018857735.1 of Alviniconcha marisindica. Classification (NCBI taxonomy): domain Eukaryota; kingdom Metazoa; phylum Mollusca; class Gastropoda; family Provannidae; genus Alviniconcha; species Alviniconcha marisindica. Next base: position 2,101,415 of record JABMCL010002484.1, read on the forward strand.
GATGTGATTCAGTGTTAAATTATATTTAAAAAAAAAATCATCCAGTTTGATGTTAAAAGCTGACATTATTCCGGTAATGGTTGTACTGTTTATATTTGAAATGTCAGTATTCACATTATTTTTTGACATTACTTTCTCGTGTTGATTAAAATTGTGTTGTTGGCGATCTTATACAGGGTGTGGCGCGCGCGCGCGCGTGTGTGTGTGTGTGTGTGTGTGTGTGTGTGTGCGTGCGGGTGTGTGTGTGTGTGTGTGTGTGTGAGAGAGAGAGAGGGAGAGAGAGCAACGATAAGCACACAGGCACGTGCATCGTACCCAACCACTACCCTCCCCTTTAAACATAGGAACAGTTAAAACCGTAAACCATTTACGTTACTCGTATGCAGCTAACCCCAGAGCACGCCTCCTGGTTGAAGTACGTTAGTAACTGGATTTTAATGTCCCGTCAACAACGCAGGATCATCCCAGGACAGTTCTAGCTTGAAGCCGGACTTGTCTGTGAGTGACATTGGTGAAGGTGCGCGAGTTTCGTCTGACACTAGTGATTGGCTCTTGGGAAGCATTAAATCTTATGGCCTAGCTCTACACTTGACACGGGATTTCTGTTCTTTTTCCAGTGTGAAAAGAGATAAGAGAATTAAGGCTCACTGCAGCTGGTCTGTATACGAGAGTGAGAGGGTAGCCGTGTCTTCGCCCTGATATAACCGCATTGGTTGACTGGGCGTAAAACACCAAGTTACTTACTTACTAATTTACGTAGCCGTGCCTTGTGTGGTAGATAATAACCGTGTCTTGTATGGTAGAGGGTAACCGTGTCTTGTATGAGTCTGAAACAGAACGAGGCCCAGAGCGCTCGTGCAGAATCAGCACACAAGGGAGTTAATTAGCGCTCGAAAGACGCCACACAAACACAACAAAGACCCGAGTCGCCTACGGTAGCTCTTACCTGGCATGCGTGCAAATACAAGGTACATAAACTCCACCAGAGGTACATCCTCGTGTCTTGTATGGTGGAGGGTAACAGTGTCATGTTTGGTAGAGGGTAACCGTATCTTGTATGGTAGAGGGTAACAATGTCTTGTATGGTAGAGAGTAACTATCTTGTATCTTAGAAGGTAACCGTGTCTTGTATGGTCGTGTATATAGGATAACGCGCATGTCGAAAACAATTTAGCCGGCGTTATACACGTTATTTTGCCTCTAGCCTTGCTTGACTGTAACCTTCAAGAGAAAAAAAGGGGATTTTCGACTGTCACATGTTACCCTGTTGAAGGCTTACGGTGCATGTGGTTCGCCGGTTGGTCAGGCTTCCGTCTCATTGCCTTGTCCTCCAAAGAGCTCTGTCAAAGAAAAGGGAAAGCTGTGCGTGTCAATCGTAGGATAAAAAATAAATAAATCTGAAACAAGAATGATTGCTGGCGTTCTAAAACAAGACCCAAACACAGAAAAGGTTCAAAAGAACGCTGTTCATTAGGACAGAAACAATCCACAAATTTTCGGAGTGATCTCCTTTATCAAGCTACAAAACGACAGTTAAATAACAGTTAAACGGTGAAAAATGAGATGAAAAATGAGATGAAAAGCTAAATCATTTATCTGTTTTTGGTTGAGTTAGGTTGTTTTCCTGTCTAGTGCTTGGAAGAACCGTAGTTCGCAGTCTTAGGATGTTGCTGGCATTGAGGCTTAATCACACCCATTAATCTGCAGGCGGCCATGCGATTCAAGCTACTGTGAAAGCTACGTTCTGATGATGCCTTTCTTTGCCCGAATCAGTTTCAACGTGAAACAGATCATCTGGAACTAAAAATTAACAAAGGGTGTTAATTAGCGCCCTCCCCCACTTCCCCTCCCCCATCTAGGGCATACTTTCTGTACGTAGCTGTGCGGTGGTTCTTTCGACCCGTCCCGCTCCCCCCCCCTCTCCCTCTCTCTCTCTGTCTCCTTCTCACACACACACGCGCGCGCACACACACACACACACACACACACACCACCGCATCAGAGAGAGAGAGAGTGAGAAGAAGAAGAAAGAAAAAAAATGTTTCTGACTTTGTAATCTTTATAGGCATGTTGTTGCTGTCTATGGACACTTATCCGGCTTAACCGACATCCGTTATTTATACGAAGAGGAAGCGCGCGCGATATTTGGCCAACCCCCCCCTCTCCCCCCCCAAACAGTGACCAACCCAAAAACTTGACCTGTGGCCATTTTCTTCGAACACTGAGCCGGCCCAGCCAAACATCAATGGCATCAGTGATGGCCGCGTCTTGTGTCTTGTGGCTGCTACTGCTGCTGCTCGCCCGGCCAACAGAGGCGCTCTGCCGGGGCCACCGGCCTGCTGACGTCAGCAGCATCGATCAGGGACCGGGGGAAAAGAGACAGGGGGATGAGCTGGGGAGGGTGTGTCCGCAATCTCTCTTCTCTCCCCCCCCCCTTCTTCTTTTCCTTTGCCCCCCTCTCCACCCCCACCCCCAGCCCCCTCCCTCTTCCTCCTCCCGAGCGGCCGACCACCCCTCACCCATCCTCCCTCAGCGCCCCATCCTTTCGCGACATTTTTCTGAGGTCATGCATTCGCTAAGCAGGACCGGATACGAGTCTGCGCACGCGTGCAAAATGGTCCTGCAATTTCATACGTCGCCGCAGTCTCCCATCCGTAGACTTTAAGATGTATAAGAAAACAAAGGATGGTATGTGCCTCTTTAATAAACAAAATGCACACACACACACACGCACGCACGCACGCACGCACGCACACACAGAGGCGTGCGCAGTCTCTCTCTCTCTCTCTCTCTTTGCTTGTTCGTGTGTGTGTGTGCGCGCGCGCGTCAGTGCGTGCGTGTGGGTGAGTGTGTGGGTTCTTGTGTGTGTGTGTGTGTGTGTGTGTGTGTGTGTGTGTGTGTGTGCGCGCGCTTATCTTGATTCGTTTTCTTCGTCCCTTTGGAAAGCGCGGGAAGTAGTTGTAACGGTTTTCTGTCGAGAACAGTAAATAACGAAGTTAGACCAACTTTACAGTTGATTTTGCAAACTTACGCCAAAGCAAGACACATATAACATTTTATATCGTACCTGAATCACTGAGCGGTCGATTTTTAACTTTTCACTCGAATTTCAGAATGGAGAGCCGTTTGCTTGAAGATTTAATTCGACCATGTGTAATTTTTTCCACCCCCAAGGAAACCTCTCAAGTATTGGATTCAGTGGATTTTGTGGCAAACAGCTCTTTTATTCTAAAACCTTAAGAAAATGGAATCTATTGTGGTTGTTACATAGCAATCAGTTCGTCGTTCCGGAAGAAGGAGGATGTGGAAAGAGGAATAGGAAGAGGAAGGACATATTACATAACATTTTGTATTTTTCATATTCACACAATTTTGCCTGTATACGTAAAATAAAGATTCTAAATCACTTAATCCCACGAGAGAAACTGAATTCATGGATAAACCAATCATCAAAACAATCATCGGACACTTTTAGAACAAAATAAAAACAAGTTGTAGACACAGCATAAAGTGGTACATAGCACATATTATTACTCTATTACGGTGAAATAATAGCCTTCAGTGAACACATTGCAGAAGGAAGATACAGGCAAAGAAGAAAAATAAGAAAAAAAGCACGTACAGAAGAAACCCGAAGGGGCAAATCTTGACCAAGACTGAAGCTAACAAAGGAACTGCAGTAAACAATTTGCTCCCAAAATTGTACCTTGCACGCCCTCTGTTGGCGGCGAGAAAAAGGCAGGAGTGAAGGGGGGACAATCTAACAAATGACTGGTCTGAGCTGAGCATTGATCGTTCTTTCCAGTTTCGCCCCTCACACATCAACAACACTGGTTTCGTCCCGCATCTTCTGCACACAGGAACGTGGACAAAAACAATCGTTTTCCTTCCTTCCTTCCTTCCTTCCTTCCTTCCTTCCTTCCTTCCTTCCTTCCTTCCTTCCTTGCGTTTCCTTTTTTCACCCTGATTTCTTCATACATGCATCGCGTTTTGCAGTCGTGTCTGCTGTCACACTCAGTCTGAAGCTTCGCCCTGCCCCCAAAGAAAAAGGCTGTCGCAAACGGGTGCTTGGGGTTGGGTCTGCAATATAGCCATTCTGCAGTAAGAGGGGAGACATCACAACAGCAAAATTTAAAACCGAATGCTTTTTGAATGTGTGTGTGGGGGGAGTGTAGCACAAGAGAAAACAACGAGCAAACGTTCTGCAAGTCTGCCTTTCACAAGCGACCAGCCGACAGAGAAACAGTTATATTTTACACGTAATTACTTACGAAAACCTTGCGATGACTTTTCTGTCGGTAGTGTGTGCCCTCTCGCAGCACTAAAGCACTAATGAGGAGTGGGCGTCGGGATGGGGGAGGGGGAGGGGGATCAGATTGTCAAAATCGACAGACTGCAAGAGTTAGTTACTCTTTGGTCTTTAGGACTTGGCTGAAAATTGTCAACGCCTAACGTCTCTCAGTCAACGGCCTCCCAGACCTTCTGTTTGATTTATGGATGAGGCTCCAACAGGGAGTGCTGACGTGGTCAATAGCCTCCTTACGTAGGCTGTGTGTTTGATTCCAGTGTCAGACTGGCTGTGTGTCAATGGAGTTGCTGTTGGTTCGCTTTGGGTGGTTGGTGGGGGGTTGGGTGTCGATGTCACTGTTGTTAATAACCTGCAAGAGGCCATCCGGAGAATGTAAGTTCTGTTCCTAGCTTGTCACTTTGATTGTGTCTGACTAAAGACGGCTACAAAGCACATTACTACTCGCATTTGAATCACCAAGATGTACTGAAAAGTACCAGTTGATGATTTATTCTAAAACTACAGTGCCTGTGATTTCTGGTAGTGCTCTGCTCTGCTAAGGACAGGACTGGAAAGTGATTTTTTTGTGTTGAAATAAATTTAGTGCTTACTGACACACGCGCACGCAAACGCACGCACGACGCACGCACGCACGCACGCACGCACGCACGCACGCACGCACCACACACACACACACACACACACGCTCACACCCTGAGAGAGAAAGAGAAAGGGATGTGGGGGGGGGGGGAGAGACTAATTAATCTGATGACGTGTTTTCTCAAATGAAAAAAATGAAAAAAGAAAGAAGAAGAAGAAGAAAAGAACAAAGAAATAAAACAACTTCAACTTCTGCAGCAGCCGTATTCAGTAAGTATAGTCAGATTTAATCCATATTATCGTTTGTTAGAGTATCATCTGTCTGTCTGCTGCTTGAAACAGGCGTTTGCACCGATATTGTTCACTTGTTTTGTATTTATTGACCGATTAATAATTTTATAGCGTTCTTTTTAACCTCTTGTGTGTTTTTGGTCTTGTTTCGGAACGCTGGCAGTCACCTTTGTTTCAGACTGGTTTTTGTTTTCACGTAGCTTGCATTGGAACTGTGTTTTCATGTAGCCAGCATTGGAACGATGTTTTCACGTAGCCTGCATTGAAACGGTGTTTTCATGTAGCCTGCATTGGAACGATTTTTTCACGTAGCCAGCATTGGAACGATGTTTTCATGTAACCTGCATTGGAACGGAGCGTGTAGCCGCCTAGCTGGAATGGATAAAACCAAATCCGGCCTTTGGAGTCTCAAGCAAAACTCCTAGTTTTATCACTGAGCAATTTTGAGGAGGAAGACATCAAACAAAGATAGAGCAGTAGAGGAACAAGCGAAAGCGATCACACAAAGCTGTTACGATTCTGCATAAATCTAGCGAGACCGTGGCAGCTGTGGCCGAACAGACAGACATGCAGGCAGCCATGCAGAGGCAGACACAGAAAAGAAATAGACCAAGAGGGGGAAGAAAGATAGACCAACACGAGAAGGAGGGGAAAGAGGGCAAAGATTGTGGGTGAGAGGAAGTGGGGAGGGGCAATGGGGTAGGGTGGGGGGTGAGGGAGGGGGAGGAGGAAGAGGAGAGAGAGAGGCAGAAAAAAAGGGTGCTGAGAGAGTTATTTCTAAGAATTTAGCATCCTTACAGCTTCATAGGATCACTCCTGGACAAGAGAGAGAGAGAGAGACAGAGACAGAGACAGAGACAGACAGACAGACAGACAGAGAGAGAGAGAGAGAGAGAGAGAGAGAGAGAGAGAGAGAGAGAGAACTCGAAAACCTTATTTTGCAAGGATTGTAGTTTAGGTTCAGTCAAAAGATGTCTAACAATTAGTCCTTGTTAAGTTACTAATGGATAATAATAACGAAAAAAATTACAAGGTCTATTTATGCACATAATTGTATGAAACATGAATGAACCATGAGCAGAGAGAGAGAGAGAGTTGAGAGAATGTGTCTGTAAAGCTACATTAGCCAGCATACGCTACAATAAGCCAGAGGCTGAGTGTTGCATGCGTACTACAGCCAGTGACGTGTGACGTTGCTGATGTAGCTGTTGACGAGGATGGATCAAGACCTTTTCCGTTAGGCCCCCTAGAACAAAGCCAACGCCACACGACAAAGAACTATCATGCTCGAAAACACGCACAGATCCAAGCAAAGCATAAGCATATTCTTTCTGCCCAACTACTGGCCTTGGTGGCCGGTTTGAGCAGTCTTTTGGGTTTAAGCAATAGCGCTGGTTTGAAGCTGGTAATTTACATTCGTGTTCTTCGTCAGTACACCTTTCCCTTTCAGGAGAAATCCGTTACAGATCAGGTTTTGAAATCCTTTTCTTTTGTTCTCGCTCATACACCGCCATCACCCCCACTCCCATCACCACTTCCACCCCCCACCTCCACCCCCATCACCCTCCACCCCCATCACCCTCCACCTCCCACCCAATCACTACATCTGCCCCCACCCCATCGCCACGCCCTCCACACCTCCATACCCATCAACACTCCCTCCCCACCTCTACACCCAACATCACCCCCACCCCCACTCCACCTTAACTACCACCATCACCCCCACTCCATCACCACCCCACCCCACCTCCACCCCCCAACCTATCATCACCCTCACCCTATCACCGCCCCCACCACACCTCCAGCCCCCACCATTCCCCCCACTCACCTCCCACCCCATCAACACCCCCACCCCATCACCGCCCCACCCCACCGCCGACCCCATCATCACCCCCACCCCATCACCGCCCCACCCCACCTCCACCCTATCATCACCCCCACCCCATCACCGCCCCACCCCACCTCCGCCTCCATCATCACCCCCACCCCATCACCGCCCCACCCCACCTCCGCCCTATCATCACCCCACCCCATCACCGCCCCACCCCACCCTCATTCACCCCCACCCCATCACCGCCCCACCCCACCTCCACCTATCATCACCCCACCCATCACCGCCCCACCCCACCTCCGCCCCCATCATCACCCCCACCCCACCCACTTCCGCCCCATCATCACCCCCACCCCATCACCGCCCCACCCCACCTCCACCCTGTCGTCACCCCCCACCCCATCACCGCCCCCACCCCATCACCGCCCCACCCCACCTCCGCCCCCATCATTGCCCCCACCCCATCACCTCCACCCACCCCACTCCCCATCATCACCTCCACCCCATCACCACTCCCACTCCACCCCACCTCCACCCCAATCCTGCCTGCCCCACTCCCTCCCGGCAGCAAGGGAAACTGCGAAAAGGCGGCGAGCGTCCAATATATGGCACCGTTCCAGAAACCCGACCGTGCCCCTCAGATAAATGCCAAACCTTTATCTCAGCGAAGTGTCATTCAACAGATTCCAATGACTGTCAGTCAGAGTGAAGCCACGCGTGGCCAGCACTGTCAGTTCAGGAGCGACGAGGCGTGCAAAGGTCAGTCTGGGGGTCCAGTTAGCATCAGACAAATTGTCTTCTGCCTCGCTGAGTTGGTCCCCATCTGTTTAAATCCTGACCAGCTCTTCGTGACCCGGTCCGGCCTTTGACCTGTGTGTCTGGATCGGCGGAGTATTATAGGCTATAGTGTTTTTTAAGTAAACATGAGTTACTTCAGGTTCACGTTTTGTTGTTGTTGTTGTTGTTGTTGCATCGTTCTACAGTCGAGTTTAAGTAAACATCAGTTAATTCAGGTGTTCCCCAGCTGCGTTTAAGTAAACATGAGTTAATTCAGGTTCACGTTTTGTTGTTGCAGCGTTCCACAGCTGAGTTTAAGTAAACATGAGTTTATTCAGGTTCACGTTTTGTTGCAGCGTTCTCCGGCTGTTTTTAAGTAAACATGAGTTATTTCAGGTTCACGTTTTGTTGTTGCAGCGTTCCACAGCTGAGTTTAAGTAAACATGAGTTATTTCAGGTTCACGTTTTGTTGTTGCAGCGTTCCACAGCTGAGTTTAAGTAAACATGAGTTAATTCAGTTTCACGTTTTGTTGTTGCAGCATTCCACAGCTGAGTTTAAGTAAACATGAGTTAATTCAGGTTCACGTTTTGTTGTTGCAGCGTTCCACAGCTGAGTTTAAGTAAACATGAGTTAATTCAGGTTCACGTTTTGTTGTTGCAGCGTTCCACAGCTGAGTTTAAGTAAACATGAGTTAATTCAGGTTCACGTTTTGTTGTTGCAGCGTTCCACAGCTGAGTTTACGTAAACATGAGTTTATTCAGGTTCAAGTTTTGTTGCAGCGTTCTCCGGCTGTGTTTAAGTAAACATGAGTTAATTCAGGTTCAAGTTTTGTTGTTGTTGTTGCAGCGTCCCCCAGCTGAGTTTAAGTAAACATGAGCTAATTCAGGTTCCACTTTTGTTGTTGTTGTGCGTTCCACAGCTGTTAAGAAAGCGTGAGTTAATTCAGGTTTAATTTGTTGTTGTTGTTGCAGCATTCTCCAGCTGAGTTTAAGTAAACATGAGTTTATTCAGGTCCAAGTTTTGTTGTTGCAGCGTTCTCCACTCTGAACACTCTGGGGGTCACCCGGTATAATTTATCCACAAGAGCACGTTGACAAATGCTTTCCACAGGGTGAGAGGATTGCGTCAGTGTGTGACTTTTTTCTTTTTCTTTATTTTTTTCTTTGTTTTGGTTTTCATTACCCGCTACGTGGGAAGCCACACGCCGTCTTCGGAGGATTTATCTCTATTTCTGGAGCGTGGGTGCTGTTATGCAAGGAGCTTATCTTGGCTGAAGATGGCGTCCGCACGCAGCGCACAACAATATTTTAATGCAGCCTTGGTGTTTTTGCCGGCGTCAGTTGGCTCTGACACAACGCAAGCCAACACGGTCTCGTCCAATAACATTGCACAATCAAATGCAACACATGAGCATTAAACAAGCTATAACCTTGTTGGGTGACCTTAGTTATGTATTCGCAACAACTTTGATTTGTGTTTAAGCGCTTGTTCTTGTCTAATGTGTAAAGTGCGGTAGTAATTTATTATTAGTACTCATGTACTTGTTCATAGGGAATGTACTGTGTGAATGTAACTTTGCTTTCTAGCCCCAGAGGCAAATAGCTCAATAAAACCTTGAACCCTACACAGAATTAATGTTATTAAGTCATTTTGATACGTTAACATAAACATTCTTAAATGTTTGTCTTAGATCATATAAACTGCAGCCTGTGGTGTTTTAATTATATAGTAATATATGATCAAATTTGATCATTGTTTGTATTCTTCATATTAGCAACTTACGTTTTAAAAAGGCCTCGAACGCTTGTGTACAATCAACAAACGATGGCAGTTAATTAGCGTTCGAAAGACGTCACATGAATATAACAACAAAGACCTGAATCGCCTTCGGTAATTCTCACCTGGCATGCGAGTAAATACAAAGTACGTATGACTCAGAGTCATTCAGTTAGAGCCTCTAAGGGATACTGGGAAGTTCATTTTCAAGCAAGCGACAGTCCGGGTGGCACTGTTTGTAGCAGTGATTTTGCGTGTTGTCTGAAAGTAATGCTCAGCAGTTTCAAGACAAACAAGGAACCAACTCATCTCTTTGAAATTTGCAGGCGGTTTTGCACCAGCTGGGAGCAGATCTGTACTGACAATACAATCAACATTATATTCTCTTTGTTTTCATGCAGATAATTTTTCAGCAGCTGAAAGCGATTCAGACAAGACGTTGAGCCTGCATAGCGTCGTCACCAAAGCGACTCCATCCCGTATGCTACCACCTAAGGAAGAGATGGATTCATGGGGGGTCACTTTGGGGCGGAAGCCTTTTTTCCGGACTTTCCACACAGCTTTAGAATTCCCTCTGTGGCATACACGAAGACCGCATGCTGGCGCCCTCACAAAGGCATGTATACCCTCGGGTTTTTTAAAGACACGCTTCAAGGTAATGCCATCTGTTTCAAAGACCTCCTTTCGCCGATATTCCATCTCTTAATGACACGCTTCAGGAACATCGGAACCTCTCCCTGGTCCTAAGGATCAACGCGAGCGGTATTGACAAACCAGAAACAGAATCTCCGGCGAGTAACTCCAAATCAATGTCTTCCATCCAGGAATTGCTTTCTGCTGACGCAAGTGAGAATGGAACAGCTGCATTAAAACAGCTCCGCTGCTGGGGGTTCTACCTTGTCCTGAAACCAAATTGAATTAGGCGGGGTTTTTACCACCCCACCCCTACTATCACCCCCTTTTTTTCGGGTCTGCGGGGGGGAGGGGGGGGGGGTCGTTTGTGGCACCGTGCCGTGAAGCCACAGAAAAGTGAAAATGACGAGTGGCTTGGGAGTCAGGACAGAAGCCATCAAGTCCCGCACTTGAAAATCGATGAGGTAAAATTTGGCCGGCGGACTGAAACGGGAGTATCTCCATCATGACGTATTGCTTTTCTTGAGAGCAGAATCGATAAGTTGGTCAGAGCAGGGCTTCACTCCTTCGGCGTTTTTTGGTTTGCTTTTTCTCTCTCTCTTTCTCCTCCCGCCCCCTCCCTCTTGGAGGATTATGTAAAGGCGTTTTTTGGTTTGCTTTTTCTCTCTCTTTCTCCTCCTGCCCCCTCCCTCTTGGAGGATTATGTAAAGGCGTTTTTTGGTTTGCTTTTTCCCTCTCTTTCTCCTCCTGCCCCCTCCCTCTTGGAGGATTATGTAAAGGCGTTTTTTGGTTTGCTTTTTCTCTCTCTTTCTCCTCCTGCCCCCTCCCTCTTGGAGGGTTATGTAAAGACGTTTTTTGGTTTGCCTTTTCTCTCTCTTTCTCCTCCCGC
>JABMCL010002484.1:2117500-2132500 GCA_018857735.1 Alviniconcha marisindica
ACAAAGTAGACCAATCCACAGTGACCGACTCGACAAGCCCATAGTGGCCAAGTTGACCAACCTACATTTGTCAAGTAGACCAACCCACTGTAGCAAATTAGACCAACTCACAATGGCCAGGTAAACCAACCCACAACGACCAACTCTACCAACCTATAATAACCAAGTAGACCAAACAACAATGGCCAGTTAGACCATCTCACAAAAGCCGCCAAGGTGACCAACCCATCGCGACCAGCTCGACAGGAGAAACATTCACTTCTGTATATCTAATTTGAAGGGGGAAAAATGATTGTTTGCCATTCCGAAGTCCCAGTTTCAGTAGACCTGTTTTGCAGAAATGTTGAAAAGGCATTTTCAAAGCTTATTCGACTTTGTTCCGGGTAAAAAGCAAAATGTCAATAAGGAGGATGAAATGTCAACCAGTGGGCTTGATATTTACTGAGCGATATTATCAAATTAAAGTAACGGCGTTGCCTACCGTACTTACGATCTAACGGGCATGTTAAAAGATAACTAAAATCATTAATAGTGACGAATGTGTAAATTCTAAGCACTGATTTCAAAACAGACAACGAACAGGGGCTTACGGAGGAGAAAGATAGCAGTGCTAGAGAGGAAAACTTGCCGGGTCTATTGTTTTGGATAAAGGAATGTCTTTAGATTCGATCTGAAGGAGCCCAGAGAGGGTCTAGAAATGTCTTTAGATTAGATTTGAAAGGGTCCAGAGAGGGTCTAGAAATGTCTTTAGATTAGATTTGAAGGAGTCCAGAGAGGGTTTCTTTCGGAAAGGAAGGGGAAGGTCATTCCATGCAGAGAAACCGAAGACTGAAAAGGCGCGGAAACCGATGGTGGAAAGTCTCGTACGAAGAATCTGGAGGCTGAGTGTATCGGAAGCAGAACGGTGAGTTGCCACGATTCCATTTTTTTAAACACCGAAACAAAGATGGCTGATAACGTTGTGAAAAAGATCAGGCCCCGGGGCAGGACCGCCAGCCAAGGCCAGCTACCTCTCAAAAGAAACCTTTTCTCTATCTTTTTTCCCTTCATTTGACACCTATTTTTCTTTTGCCTGAATTACCTGTTTCTTTGTTGCATAGTAGAAGGAAGCGAATCCGGCAAATATGCGCTAGCTGTTTCAAATTGTCCTGTTTTTTGAAGGAGAACAAAAAGTGTCCTTTTAACCTTTTGTGTGTTTTGATGTGACTATTTTTTCCCCCTTCTGTTCCACGTGGAGGAGCCGCAAACAAACAAAATAAGCAAGACTCAAATTAACAGTGAAGATTTGGTGTGTTAGATTCGAAAAGAGAGAGAGCATCGGAAGAAGCAGTGTAGGCGTGCATGGAGGGGTAATGAGGGTGTGCTCACCACTGAACCACCCCAGCGACAGTAAGTTGTATTGATCTGTGGACGAGGCGGGTCTCGGGGGAGGGGCAGGGGAGGGGGGAGGGGGCTGGGGGGGCAGGGAAAGGGAGACAACATCATGGCCGCCACCCCAAATATCTAGTGCTTTGGGAAAAGAAGACAGAGGGGAAGAGAAAGAAAGGACATCCGCCAGTTCTCGCGGCTTCCCAGCTGAGTACGTACTGTTGTGTTAGACTGTCGTGCACAAACATGGAACCCAACCCCCCAGTCCCCCAGTCCCCACCCCAAAGCATTCATCTTCCGGCATCGTCGTGTCTTGTTCTTGTGATAATGATGTGATTGTAATTATCGTTGTGATGACAATGGCGATAAAACTGAAGGGCATGCTGCTGTTGATGCTGCTGCCGCCGCCTCTGCTGTCGCTGCCACTGATGATGATGATGATGTAAATGCTAATGTTTTTTTCAATCGTCAACGTAATGGCAAATAACTGTAATAGTAGTCACTAATGCTGAGGATGGAGCTAATACAAATTTAATGGCGATGGTGGCAGTAATAGAAATTTGGAACAAAACTTTAAATTGCTGCTGCTATTGATGGTGAAGATGGTGAGATTATTACTGATGTTGTTGCTATCCACCGTAACAGGGTACTGCGGACGCAGAAACAAATGAGTTGAAAACCACTTTACTGAGAACCCACAGCTATCAAACGACCTCTCTCTAAAACTTGGAATAAGTCAGAGTATGGGAATGCATTTGTCCTTCTGCCAAACATTTCTCCCGCTGTACCTTCCTGGTCCATTAAACTTTATTTTCCGAGTCCATTTAACTTCTTTTTCTTCTCCAAATTTTCTGTTCACATTTTCCTTAGGGATAGTTGTGGGTAACGCAGGATCGCTTGTGGGCCTGCGGAATGATCTGGGTCGCCCTGTTCGTCACCACAACTGACCTCTGGAGTTTAGGCAGATAGCTCCGCCCACTTAGACAAGCGGAGTAATCAACAACGTGTGTTTGATGTGTGTGTGTGTGTGTGTGTGTGTGTGTGTGTGTGTGTGTGTGTGTGTGTGTGTGTGTGTGTGTTGTGGTTGTGTGTGTGTGTGTGTGTGTGTGTGTGTGTGTGTGTGTGTGTGTGTGTTGTGTTGTGGTTGTGTGTGTGTGTGTGTGTGTGTGTGTGTGTGTGTGTGTGTGTGCGTTTGTGTGCGTGTGTGTGTATGGCGTGCGTGCGTGCGTGTGTGCGTGTATGTATTTTAACTTATGTACGCGCCTAGGGATCATTTGAGAAAGGTCATTCTAAGACCCCTGTTATTATTATTTTTAAATGATTATTATGTAGCCTACGCTTCAGACTGCACCGACTCAAGGAGCACATTGTTTTCCAAAACATCACAGGCACTTTGTTTTGCTTACATTACATCGGTACTTGCTCTGCCCGCGAGCTTGTCCAAAGATGTGTCTGTACGCAGGCACTGGCTGGCTCAAGCTCATCTGTCAGTGAGAGGATGACGGGAGGTCAATTAAGCGACTGATATATAGGCTCCCATGCCGAGAGACCTCGGAGAGTAAATAGGCTGCAAACCATGCATGTGTCTTCAACAGGCTGGACTGACTGGACACTCATGACAAGGTCAGGCGGGGATGGCTTGGGGCTGCGTTGTATACATTTAAAATCTTTTACATAGTGTTTACATACTAGTACTACAATTCATTTTCTCTCGGCGACGGGACACGGAACAATGGCTGACGGATCGGCTGGTTCGGGGTCTAGTGTGATAGCCTTTTCCCTTTGCTTGACTTGGGTGGGTGGGTGGGGGTGGGGGGGTGGGGGGGGGGGGTGGGGGGGGGGGGGGGCGGGGTTCCTGGTTGGCTATGTTATTTTCCCATATTGTATGGGTCTTTGAACCGAGTTCGTAGATCTGACTTTGGGAGCAATTTTAATATAAGAGGACTTTTGAAATACGTGTGTATTTACTTATGACTACACTCGTTTGTCCTGAGGTGACCCTGTGCGGCTAACAGGACGTTAAAATCCAGTTACTAACTAACAAACATGTTGCTGTGATCGTCTGCTTCATTATCAGCGTTGTTGTTGTTATTTCCTTATAATAATTTCCGTCTTTAGGAACATTTGTTGTTGTAGCATATGTATACCTACCTCATCATTAATCAAAAGATGAATATGATGATGATGGCATGCTCTTGTCACCAAGGAAACTGGTTTCGTGCCCGCCCGTTTAATATAGATCAATACAATCCCGAAATACTACACGATGCAATAACTCCCAATCACACCCACAAGTAGCACAGCACGACCCCCACCCCTCCCTTCCCCTCCCTCTCAGCCGCGTTGCCGATGGCGACACTAATGACGTTATTCACAGAAATCGTGCAAAAATACCACCAGGCCAGAAACAGGCATGGAGGCACAAACGAAGTGAATAAGAGGTTCTCACTGCAGAATTGGGTCCTGCACTCAGTATTAGGTAATCGCATGAAGTCCGCTGAGTCGTATAGACTGTCGGAACTGACGTCAGTCTCGTCAAAGAAATCTTCGGACACCGTCCTCCGTGGCTTAGTGGTCAGTAGCGCTTCGGACTGCGGATCGGAAAGTCGTGTCTTTGATCCTAGCTGGCCATTGGTGTTAATTGGCTGCATGTGGGGTTTGAACCGTTCTGTCCTTATGACACTGTCCATGGCGAGGTGTCTTTCCCATAGGCCCAAAAGATATCTTAGGACGTCCTGCTCGATCTCTGGGAATTGTTGCTCAAGAGAGGCAACGTTGTAGAAAATTAACATTTCTTGTTGACTTATCCGGTCCGCGAGGCTTTTTTTGTTGTTGTTGTTGTTGATGATCATTTTTATATAGCGCTGTTCTCTACTCTAGAGCAGACTCAATGCGCTCTTGTCGTATGCGATTCTACATCTTCTTCTTTCGTGTTGCTTTACGTTCACAGAAGCCACATACGGCTTAAGAGGGACGGCGGGTCGTGAATAGCTCGTCCCTGCGTTCCCACCCGTAAAGACCGAAGAGACCATTATATAGCCACCGCCAGAACAACAATGTTAATGAGGTGGGGACCCCGCCAGTGCGAAGCAACTTGTGGACACCGCAACTTTCTCTTTCAACAACTGCGCGGAACAGAGCCACAAAGACAGAGTCTGAATGATCAGCTGTTGAGGAACAACTCTGCAGCAAGACAAACCATCCAGCTATGAAAGCCCTGCTCCACCTCCCTCCTTTTGAGCTCTAATGCCATGATTCTGAATGAGTGCTGGTCGCTTTTTATAGCTCGTTTTTAAATATCCACCAGAGCGGTGTACTACAACGTTCTTCGGTTGTTACTGATATGGCTGGTGCCACGTTATACTGCTGCCGTCTCGGCGCATGTTCCGTGTACGCCAGAGAAAGCGGCACCAGTTTACAGTGTCACTTCATTCCAAGCCACAGACGTATGGTGCATGTGTGTTTAGGTATAACATGCCACATGCACTTTTGGCAGAACGACCGGGATCTCTAACGGGCCTAGCAGTAACACGGGGGTGAAATAAATACAAAAATAAAAGTCAGCAAAAAAAATTCTCCTGCCGCTCCTGCAGCGACTCGAACCTGTGACCTGTCGATCACGTGTCCGGTGTTCTAACTACTGCGCTAACCCC
This sequence comes from Alviniconcha marisindica, assembly GCA_018857735.1. Classification (NCBI taxonomy): domain Eukaryota; kingdom Metazoa; phylum Mollusca; class Gastropoda; family Provannidae; genus Alviniconcha; species Alviniconcha marisindica. The sequence goes on from JABMCL010002484.1 coordinate 2,122,522, forward strand.
GCTATCGTTGCCTGTGAAGAAATTGCATTACTAACACAAATTCTTTGGCAGCGAAAGAGTTAAGCGCTGGCAACCTCTAACGCAGAGCTTCGAGTTCTGTTAGAACAATGGGAACTAAGGTTGCAGTTACACAGCAAATTAAGCTACGTACATTCATTTCACATATGCGTCCTGGTTCTAAGTACTTCACCGACACAGCAGGTGTTGACATTGTCGTCACTAGGGATCCTAGTAGGTGCAGGTGTCCTTCGTATTTATTTTGAATCAGAAACGATACGTGGACACAGTAAAAAGGCTCGGTAGACGTAAGAATGACAGCGAGCGTTGTAAAACAAGATCCAAACATATAAAAGGTTCAAAAGAACGCTATTTACTAAGGCGAAAAAACAATCTGCAAATGTCCGGGGTAATCCCCTTGATCAAGCTACAAAACGACACTTAAACAACAGTTAAACGGTGAAAAACGATGAAAAGCTGAATCACTTATCTGCTTTTGGTTGAGTTATGTTGTATTCCTATCCAGTGCTTGGAAGAATGCTCGACAGACGTGCATCGTCTCCTCTGGGTTTACCGACGATCTGACTTCTTCGTCCGTTGAAATTTGGTAGTGGCTATAGGGTCGCGATGCTTAACGAACCTTGCATACAGCTGGGCGTAGGAATGTTAACTGGAACAAACGGTACAGGAGCAAGGCATCTGAAGTTGGCACGGTTGCTAGGGCAACCCAACAACAAATGTTTGCTATCAACAGTACCTAAAAGGAGAGTCAGCGGCAAGTTACAACATAAGCATTCATCAGCTGCCCATGTACCTGTGTGTGTTGTGTGTGTGTGTGTGTGTGTGTGTGTGTGTGTGTGTGTGTGTGTGTGTGTGTGTGTGTGTTGGTTTGGGTTAAACTTTTTTAATTCCCAGTTGTCTCCGAAAAGGTACTTGCGAAGACCGAACTCCCAGGAGGTTGGGGAAGAGAGAGACTATACCTATCACTGCACTGTCATCACCAGAATTATTTCCGCATTAAGATTGGCAGCGATGACCCCTACGAGCTCTAAAAAGTAATACGGTTACCACTAGCAAAAACAATGAAGTGGGTGAATTATCAGTTGGTCATGGTTTGCTTTGAGTTATGCATTTTTTCTTAATAAATTGACTGTCGGTTTTGGGGCCAAGAGGGTATTTCGTTTAAAGAACTGGAAGTGGGCAAGTTGCATGCAATGCGGTCTGGTCAGGGATGCACACATTTGTCAATGTCGATCTCAAGAACAGGATGTGGGCCGTAGCTACGTAACGACCTGCTGTCATCTCTCTCTCTCTCTCTCTCTCCCCCCCCCCCCCCCCCACACACACACACCACCTCCACCACATGTACACACACACACCACACACACACACACACACACACACACACACACACACACACACACACACACACACACACTACCTCCACCACCACCAATAACAACAACAACACAGAAGGACACACACACACGAGAGAGAGAGAGAGAGAGAGAGAGAGAGAGAGAGAGAGAGAGAGAGAGAGAGAGAGAGAGAGCACAAAGACACACAGTAGAAGCTTCCTGTAGTTGCCGCCTAGCTGTTGACAATACAAATAAAAAAGTGTCCTTAACACCCAAAGAACAGCCGCCTTGGGCAGCCAACGGTGAGAACCGGTGGCAGAGAATCGATATCCATACTTCTCAGCAACAACAAACCGGTGCTGACGGCAAGGGCAGGACTTGATCAAGTCAGAAAACACATAATCCTGAGACTAGTTGACGTCGGCCTGTCAGAAGCGTTGACCAACACGACAGTGCAGACTACGGTTCTCTCCATAATGTCATAGGCTGAGGAGCAACGAATCTGCGTGTGCATGCTGTTTTACTCTGAAAGTTGTTTTCTTTTAGCACGTACGGGAGCGGAGGGACAGTTGAACTTTCTGCTCTGACTTATTTCGGTATCCGTTCCACCCTCATGTTACCTACCGCAGTATCACGTAAAAGATCCCGGCAATTTTTCTTAAGTGCAAGTGGCAGCCTTCAGCTAAACACATATGTACCCTACGTATGTTGCTTCGAACAAACTGACGCTGTAAACCAGTGCATGGTGGTTGTATGGTATACACAGAACGTGCGCTGAGACGGCAGCAGTTTCACGTGGCACCGTGCAGCCATGTAGCAATCAAACAACGCTGTAAGTATAAACACACCTCGTCGGTGGATATTTAAAAACCCCAGTGCTGTGTAAATTAAGCTACACTCATTCAGTCAGAGTTGGATATTAATACGACTAAAGCGCGGTGGGTCTGTCCGTAAGCATGCAGAGAGTAGTGCTATATAGATGTCATTGTGAAGCGCTTAGGGCTCATCTCGAGATGAGGTGCTAGACAGTATTCATAAAAAGAAGTCTGAACTAGTATTTGCGATGTTTCTAACCTGGTCGCTTTTGGTTGTTGCCATCTTGTTACGGGGAAAGCCGATTTAAAAAGTTTGTTATTCATTAATCAGAATGGCAACGTTTTCCATAATAACACACACGTTAGGCGTTCGTAGGTATAGTCATTCAAGAACGAGAAAAATGTTGAAAGATGCATGCATGATTCCCAATTTTGGAAACAGTTTAATAAGCCTATATCGAGTGTGAGGTTAGTGTTGTATTGTCATTATTTTTATTATTATTATGGTATTTTTTGTTGTTGTATGCTTTGCTTTGGGACTGTTCAGGACAGAGGATCAGGAGCTTAAATTGGCATTATCTTGCTGAGCCTCAGGTACGCGTGCATTTTTTAAATGCACAATTACTTCAATGAGTGAATGAGTGTAATTGAGATATATATGGAGAGAGAGAGAGAGAGAGAGAGAGAGAGAGAGAGAGAAGAGAGAGAGAGAGAGAGAGAGAGAGAGAGAGAGAGAGAGTTGTAAGAAGTAAAAGAATAACAACAAAACAAATTCAATCACAAACATGTGTGCATAAGTGAACGAGTACCGTTGACGTTTTTTAACGGTTGGATCCGTAAAAAACAACCGTATGTTAACATTACTATTACTTCCTGCCTAGAACCCTGTGCGGTTGACAAAACGTTAAAATCCAATTATGATATTATTATTATTGTTATAAAAACGTGTCCCACTCTTGGCGATCCACTCCTGGTCGAAGTGATTAATTAGACTGGGCCCAGTGTCGGCCATGCAGACCCCCCCACCCCCACCCCCGAATAGATCCAGACCAGACTCTCTGCCTGATTGGACAGAGCGAGGGCAAGCAAGCACAACATCCCGCACACTCTCGCGAGACTGGGCAAGGGACCGGAAGTTCACAGGTCTCTTTTCTTTGGGGATTGAAGTACAAATGGACACCGTGTCAACGTTACTGCAGCAAAATTGATTGATTATAGTGAGTGAGCTCGTGAATGCGTGGGCTAGCTTAGTGGGTATAGTGGTTCCCTTCTTTTAGCAAGCTGGTGTGGCTGGCTGGTTGAAGGGATAATTCACGGTCGTCTGGTCAGTTGCTTTGGTTTACTTGCTTGGCCAGCTGGTTTCTTGGTCCTTGATTAATGTAGGATTCTCTAGACGAGGCGTTTTACTATAAGGAGGGGAGGGGGGGGGGGGGGGGGGGGAGGTTTTTATGTTTAATAGTCGATAATTGACGTGTAACTACGTTGAATATGACGGAATAGTTAAAAAAAAGCTAAAAAAACTGAATGTCTGAAACCCACCAAACTAACAAAAATACGCTTGCAGTACGAACGTGAAATACTACGTAACTTAAAAGCATTGTACAAACAAACTGACATATTTCCAACAATATTTTCATTTGTTGGTGCCAGCAGAAGGCTTAGTCGAGGAAGACTTGCACATTTGTGGAATTCTGGCGGGATGAACTGCGCTCTTACAGCACTTTGCACAGGGAAACATAGGGCAAAATGTGACTTTTGGTTTCGTAGTCTGCTACTTTCAGAGAGAGAGAGAGAGAGAGAGAACTCTAAAACTTCTATTTTTAAAAGGATTGTAGTTTAGGTTCGGTCAAAACCTATCTAACTACTAGTCCTTGCTAAATACCGATGAATAATACATAAACAAGAGAGAGAGAGTCTGAGCCCAACCAAACATGTACGCGCGCGCGCCACACACACACACACACACACACACACACACACACAAACACACATACCATGTGTCTGTTTCTCTCGACTTCAGGGTCGAATCCGAGACAGACGCTAGTTTCAGAGCTGCCAGTTATTAATCAGTTTCAGCTCTAAATGTGGCCCTCGCAGCCAAGATGTAAGTATTAGGTTTGCCGGATACTCTAGAGAAACTTTTGGCAACGTTACAGGACCAAACACGCCTTACGTCAAGGAAAGTCTACGTGCAATCCAGGCCCAAATACCACAACAGTTGTGCTCAGCTTCACCGGTCGGCCATTCGGACAGGCCCGTGCAACACGAAGTTACTGCAGCAACTAACGGCAGGTCTACCTTGTACAGAATTCTGCCAACTACAAAGCTGTCAGAGGCCAGGTCAGTGTGCTTAAATTTGTTGTCAGTGACAAATATGATACATCTTCTGGGACAGACGCTCACCAAGGCCATATTTGTGTCTGCCCGAAAAGATCTTGGATCACATGTCGTTCAGGGGCAACGAACATTGTTCAGACAGGTAACACATTTCTTTTTGTCCCCCCTGTTTCATTCTTTGATCTGCTCATTTACTAACTGGCAAAGAGACACTGCAATTAAGTGACTGCGGGACATAATATATATATATATATATATATATATATATATATATATATATATATATATATATTTGCAGTCTTTGCCCAAGCACTATCGTTTTGATAATCGTCTCATTTCAAATCTAATTCGGTTGAGCGCTGGGTTAATGCTTTGAGTACACCTCTCAGTACGGTGAACACGGTTCGTGACGTGAGTGTATGGACGGTAGATGTACACCGCACAGACAGGTCAGACGCTGAAGAACAGGATTTCAATGCAGTGGAACAATTAGACAAGAATACAATCTTTGAACCTGGTGAAATTTCAACACGCAGCAATGCACAATCTTCATTGCGAAAATAATTCCCCAAAGAGAATTTCAAAAGTTTGTTGTACCTCGTCAAGAAGGTGAAACTGATCTATTGTTGTTGTTGTTGTTGTTATTGTGTCAAAGTGAGAACTTTGGTTTCATGTTCAGCAGCCACAACTCGAGAAACAGAAGAAAAGCCAGTTGTACACCATTGACCAATGTGCAGAAAGGAGTGCTGGACAAGCTATTCGAAAGGACCGTAACATCGACAGGAAGAGGTCTTCAGTGTGTGATCGGCTTATTCTTACAGGCTTAGGCATAGTTTCCACCGTTGTGAGGTTGTACCTCGGATCAGCGCACTCGTCGCCCACTTTCATCTGACGGTGGGAAACGTCTGACAATACTGTAAACACCAAACAAAAACTGTTCGATTGCAATTGACTGCTGCTCTGTTGTTTTTAAAGACGACAAATCTGTGTAGTGTTGTGATATTCGTGTCACTCTAGCAACCTCCCCCCCCCCCTCCCCCCCCCCCCCCCACGTCTGTCTGTTTTTACCTCACCCCCACCCCCACCCCCCTCTCTCTCTCTTGCTCTCTCTCGGGTCGATTTTTTTCGGGAAAAAAGTGTTTACATGAAAGCAAACCTACTGCCACAAATCTCACAGTTCGCAGTGGTAAACGGAGTCCTCACGAAAACGAGAAACTGTGAACATTGAGTGATGAGGAAGAGACTAGCCCACACTTGCTAACCTTGGGTTTTTGTTGCTTAAATTGAATTCTGTAGTTTGAACAGAGAAACATGGATGCGCAGGAGACACCGAAGCGTGATCGATGAGGTCATTTTGCATCGAAGGAGGCATAACACTTTAGCAACATTGCAGAAGAAGAAGAAGGTGGAGCTGGAGGAGGAAGAGGAGAAGTTAGTTATTAGAGTTTAACGTCACGTTAGCCACACACGGTCAGTTGGGGACGAGGAGAAACTCGAACTCGAAAACTTCAATACTCAAAGATAGTAGCGTTAGGTCCATTGGGACCTATCGAACAGATAGTCAGTCCTTGCTATACTACAAACACATTTTTAATAAGCACGACTATACCACAAACAATAAGCACGAAAATGAAATTGATTAATCCAGTTTCACAGAGTTCCTACAAATGTGCAGAAACATCGGAATTAAATTTCTTTCATGGACAGACATGCGTACATGTATACAGCATTCAAACGTTTAGGCACACACGAGGAAACACAAGGACAAAAAAGTTTATAATCTGAACCGCACCACAAGACCGTGAGAAGATCGCAGCTGTTTTAATTTTCTAGGTGCTGTTGGGTGTGTTCTTTAAAAAAATAGATGGACACATCTTATTTTCGTTACAGTGATACACTATACGAGACATATGAGACATTTCAGAAAGACATCCTCAGAAACTATATTTTAAGCAAACGAGTCATTAACTTGGTACCTTACAAGGGAGTTAATTAGCTCTCGAAATACGTAACGCGAGTACAACAACAAAGACCTGAGTCGCATACGGTAACTCTCACCTAGCATGCATGTAAATACAAGGTACATAAACTCCACCAGAGGTACATCTCTTAGAGGATGTACCTTGTAATTCCACGCATGCCGGGTGAGAGTTATCGTAGGTGACTCACGACTTTCGTGTTGTACTTGTGTTACGTATTTCGAGCGCTAATGAACTCCCTTGAGTGTTGATTCTGCATGAGCGCTCTGGGCCTCGTTCTGATTTTACATTTTTGGTATCTTACTACGCCTGCTTGACCATGCCGGTGAGTTCTGGGCATAGCATGGTATGTAGATATACAGCTCCGAAAACAGCACAACAGTCAGAAGACAGTTCAGTTCAGTTAGTTCAATTCAGTTCAGTTCACTTCAGGATGACATCTGTGCTCGGAAAAGCCCATATACGCTCCATCCCACCGGTTTGCTGGGCCATTTCCCTTGACTCTGTCACGCAGCCTCAAAAGAGAAAGCCGTTTATTGCTCTAGATTCTCAGCAAAACGAATCTTAACTTCTGCGTCCGCTGTACCCTACCAGGAAGGGGGGGGGGGGGGGGGGGGGGGGGGGTCGGGGGTGTAAAAGAACAAGGAAGGAAGGTAATGGCAGTAATGGACTAGGAAGAAGTGTTAAGATGTTTCGACGCGGTGAAGAAAAAGAATTAAGAGGGAGGGAGTAGGACCGACCGACAGAGAGGGGCAAAATTTAAAAGGGGGACCGAACCATGCAATCAGACAGGCCTGAAAAAAACAGGGCGGAAATATTCTCGTGTGCATTCTATCGATTTGGCTGATCTGTCAATGTTTATTGTACTGCAGAAGCACTTTTGTTGTAGCTTCGAATTTCAGCTCCTTTAGGAGGCAGCCATGCTGGTACGAACAGCAGAAAGGTTGGCTCGTACATGAGGTATTGGATACTTTTGTCACTCTTGCCGGCCTTGTTTATGGCGTCACTCATACAGTCTGCTGGGCAGAAAATGGCAGGGCTCACGGTCGTGATTTAGCAACTTTCAAACGTCGATGTTTAGAAACCAGGACTAGAAACCTCGAGCGAAAAATAGCTGTGTATTTTAAGTCCGTTCCTATCGATGGGGCCTGTGATGCTTCCTCTCTTCGGTGCCCCTTTAAGATGGGCTTATAATTAAGGTTATCTGTGACTTCTAATCGAATACACAACAAATCAATAGTCCAGACTGTTGCAGCTTGAACCAGTCGCACGTACGGGCAAAGAAGCGTTGGTGGCCGACCGAATCGATCGTTGAGAATGAAAGAGAGAAGCGAGTGCCAGAAATGAGTGAGCGCCGAAAGAGAGAGGGGTAGCAGCACGACAAGACACCGGTAGAAAATCGGACCTGATTCTGACGCGCATCTCAAGGATGCCCTACTCATGCGTACATAGTGTTTGTGTGTGTGCGTGTGTGTGTGTGTAACTTCCGGCCTCTGCTTACAGCTAGCTGTGTACTATAGGCAAGTATGTCACTACGGAGCCAGGGCACGACGTAAGTTTTGCTCTTTCCTTCTTTTTCTTTCTGTCTTTCTTTTATTCGTTCTCGTTAGCTAATCCGACACTGAGAGGGGAGAGTACGTTGCACGATTCTTGAAGCTGATTTCAAGAGTTTCGCCTCGGCTGCTGTGACTGCGAGAGTCGCTTGAATACACTCCATTTGTGCGTTCATGGTGGTGCCCAGATCCGCTATGCCAAATTAGGTTTCCTTGCAGACGGTTTTTCCAGAGACGTGTGAGCTAGCTAGCCCTTGTCCCCCCAGACACACCGTGTTTGTGTCGCCACAGCCTGCATTCAAAACTGAGAGACGGTTACCGCCGACGAGGCTTAACATGGCAGTCCTGTGAGTGGTGTCTGTTTGTACACGCCGATATCTGCACAACAAATTTAGTGGTCAGATTCTTTACGCCAATCTTGGAGTGGGAGGGGAGGGGGGAGGGGTGATGAGGGAGACTGAGGTGGAGGGGGGAGGGGGGGGGATGACCCACTTTGGCAGTGTCGAAATCCTATTCCTGCTGTTGAAGCTGTTTTTGTAGAATATAGAATTGCGGTGCAGAGGCCACACAGCGCAGCGATTATTTGTGAACCGCGCAGGAACAGTTGTCAGTCGGGTCCACAGTGATGTCGCGGCTGGGCGGCTGGGACCGGATCAATAAAGCAATTTGTTCACATATAGATGCGTGGAGTTGGCCAGTGACAATTGCATTGTCCAATTGTCGTCTTCGTCCAGACGTCTTGTATCACTGGCAACCTGCTGGCTTGTATTTGGGCCACATTGGCTCTGTCCATACTCGATTGTGCTTGCTTATGCAGTTTCATCCCATTAACATTTAGATTGAGTAGTCATGGTCAGATTTGTTTTAGATTTGTTTGTTTGTTTGTTTGTTTGTTTTTAAGTGACTGGGCTTCTTCAGCTTTGAATGTTAATGCCTTGCATCCTTTACACTCGGGCGTTGTGTATGTACTTGGTTGATCTGTCTCTGTCTCTCTCTGACTCTCTGTCTCTCTCTCTCTGACTCTGTCTCTGTCTCTCTGTCTCTGTGTGTGTCTCTGTGTCTGTGTCTCTGTGTGTCTGTCTATCTCTAATAATAATAATGAAAATAATAATAATAAATAGTTAAAGTATTTGTAAAACGCAGAATCTTGTCCATAGAGACTATTCTAAGCGTACACACACACACACACACACACACACACACACACACACACACACACACACACACACACACACACACACACACACACACACACACACAACACAGAGAGAGTCGAAATTCACAATACTGGTAAACAGAGGCATTAAAGGGCTACTCCGTTTAACCATTGGCCTGCGAAAGACCTGCCAAAGAATCTGTACTGTTGGTGTCATTTCTTTCCAATCATAGTCTTTGAGAAGTGAGAGAGCCTGCGGTAACCAGAAACGTTCATTCTGGCTACATTGTTTCAATCTGACCTTTCAGAAGTACCTTTAAATTGAGGCTGAGTAACCAGAAACGATCGTTTGGAGAACAGCGCTTCAATCTGACCTTCCAGGAAAGTTTTAAACTGACTTTCAAGCTAATCAGAAACGTTTCATTCTGAGAACTTTGACTGACTGTCCTTCCATAAATGCTCCAAGAGAAGGTTAGCTCACCCAAAATGTTCATTTTCAAAAGGTCACATTTCAGAGAGAGGACGTTATGGTTTTTCCAAAGCACATCATTATGGGGCGTTTAATCAAATAGCATACGCTCGTCCATCTTTGCAATGCATACATTCGCTCACTCACTCACACTTCTTTGCATAATACTGTCCCTCAGAACAAAATCACTATCAAAATATGTGAATCTGTAAGTGATGGATGTTATGCTGTGTATGAAACACAGCATAACATCCATCACTTACAGATTCACATATTTTTCCTACAGCCGTCCATTCCATGCAGCATTTTATTCAA
>JABMCL010002484.1:2142500-2175000 GCA_018857735.1 Alviniconcha marisindica
TTGGAGCAGACAACACAAAGCGCTATTATTTTGAGCTATATCATCACTTGGAGCAGACAACACAAAGCGCTATTATTTTGAGCTATATCATCACTTGGAGCAGACAACACAAAGCGCTATTATTTTGAGCTATATCATCACTTGGAGCAGACAACACAAAGCGCTATCATTTTGAGCTATATCTTCACTTGGAGCAGACAACACAAAGCGCTATTATTTTGAGCTATATCTTCACTTGGAGCAGACAACACAAAGCGCTATTATTTTGAGCTATATCATCACTTGGAGCAGACAACACAAAGCGCTATTATTTTGAGCTATATCTTCACTTGGAGCAGACAACACAAAGCGCTATTATTTTGAGCTATATCTTCACTTGGAGCAGACAACACAAAGCGCTATCATTTTGAGCTATATCTTCACTTGGAGCAGACAACACAAAGCTCTATTATTTTGAGTTATATCTTCACTTGGAGCAGACAACACAAAGCGCTATTATTTTGAGCTATATCATCACTTGGAGCAGACAACACAAAGCGCTATTATTTTGAGCTATATCTTCACTTGGAGCAGACAACACACGTCGCGACCTGCCTATTGACGTAAGGCGGGCAAGGGAGACTACCGCACACTGTGACGGCGTGTTCAATGTAAGCGCTGTCCTGCTTCTGTTCTTGGCTGCCTTGCCGGTCCTCGGGGTGGGCGTCAAGACACAGAAACTCGGCACCCGCAGCGTTTTGGTAATAGGTGGACGAGAGGTGTCCGTTGTACTGGGCCACGGAGCCACCGGGACATCTGGACATAGTCATCATCGTGCTCAATTTTAAAACAAACCACGTCAATCTATTCTATCGTGATAGCCGTTATGACTGTATATAGTCACTTAATGATTCCTTATGGGATACAAGAACGGCACAATTTATATGACTGACATTTCTTATACATATGAGTTGGTTGGTCTCTCTGTCTGTCTCTCACTCTATTTTTAAGCTAGCACGATCCCGTGACTGAAGAGATCAGGTCAACAAAAGCAACTGCAAACACGAGTATAGTCTTATTGACGTGTTTTCGCGGTCGTATGTAAAATCCTTTTGTTTTTGCCCTCCCTCCCCCCCTCCCTCTCTCTCCCTCCCTGGCGTGTTCAGCGACGGGCACCATTGCTCTTATCCACCAGATGTATGGCCAATATATCCCTCATTCTGCTGTGTGCATTATGTTTCCACGTTAAATTTTAGTCATGACGCTAGACTACAGCTGTTACGCGTTTGCAAGAGTCGTAGGTCGTTGGTGAGTCTGCAGCAACAGAAAGGGGGATATTTTTGTTTATTTGTTGTACAGAATATTTTATTCATCCCATTACGGGAAATTACAGTCATTTCGCACGTAAAAAACACACACACAGAAGAACACATAAAAACAATATCAAACAAAATGAATCATGACAACCATATGAAATACAAAGAAAAAAACTCCTGATAACCTGTTGGTGCCGGGGACCATGAAGGTGGTGGAGAGATGGCTACGACACACAGCGCACACGACGTCAGTGTACTGATGTCCGGTGATGTAATACTCGGCTCCGGTCAGCCGGCCCTGGACAGGGTCCACGAGAGTGTTGTCAAACACAGGTTGTGTGGTCATGCACAGCCTGTTGGCAGCTCCACCGGTGTCCCCGTGCGGTGACCCCCCAACCACCCCTGTGGAAACGTGCATGCGAAGTGGTTGAAGAAAAGGTCACCTCTTAAGATTACTTCTGTGGCAAGCTTCAGTTAATGGCCTTGTTCCCAAATGGGCCCCAGCAGAACTCTTCATTGCGAGAGAGCACAAAGTTTTCTCGCGACGCGTGCAACTTTTATTTTATTTTTTAAACTCATTGGGTAGTGTCCCCTTGATACAGTCAGCGTGGTCGACATGCAGACGAATGTTTACGTGATGTACGTATCAGAACTTCAGATCTAGATACAAAAATACCACCGAGAAGTTGTAAACAGTCCAGTTATGATTTAAACGATTGATATATTTTTATAATTGTGTACACAGATGTCAGTTTGTATGGGACAAAGGTGACATCCCTCATTTTTGTATTCTGGCAGCTGCAGCTAACTGGCTGATTTGTTGTCATTTGTATACGTTATTGAATGAACCTAGATCATGCTGAGAGAGAAACAAAGGCTGGCTGATGGTAGAGTTGTTTTCAAAAACTGATCACTTTGCGTGGATGAATCTACCGAAGAGTGAAGTACACACCCTAGAACAATCCACATGTTTTAATTGAATCAGTCAACAGCAAATACTGATATCAGCATAAAGCAAATAGATAAAAAAAAATCCGTAAGTCTTTACAAACTAGTATTCAACTGAATGTTATCATTAAAATACGTATATATCTCTTTTCTGTATTTTGGTGTAACTGTAAGTATGCTATCCTGTCGCTGCTTGGAGCTTGATCAAAATGTTTGGGTTCGTAACATACTTCTTCAAGTTATTGGAACTTAGTAGGTTAATTTTTCTACTTGCATGTTGTGTAAATGCATGTTGTGTAAATGTTATGAGATTTAAAAAAAGGAACATAGATCTGGAATACAAACTTTATTTCTAAAAAAGATGCAGAATGGAGAAAACAGATTTGCTAACAGGATCTTGAATGTGTTGTGTGCTTGGTAACTAGACTATGTACATGATTGTGCTGTTACATTTTGGGGTTTGGAAACAAAGAATTCAGTGCGGTCAACAAGTGCTCTCGTATCTAGATATTTATTATGCCATTTTTTTTCTTCATTTTTTTCATTTTTTTCATAACAAACTGATTGTCTTTTTTACGACTATCGTTTGAACAGGTGACTGCTACACAGCAAAAATTAACTGTTTTAGAGCCAGAAATATACAAACTAAGTCCCTCGCGCAAATGCATTTCGAAAGGTTGCCTGCAAAACAGCGAAGGCCGCGCGGAGTACCGTCATTTCACGCAACTTTTCCGCGATCCTAGGCGCGACGGCGGGGTTCGGCAACAAGGCTATTATTGTAACATTGTTCGCCAGAACTGGGTCATTTGAAGTCGCAGGCTTCGCTACTTTACCTCTCAGAATAGTGCTGTGGGTGGAGCTTTCACCTTGTTTCATCTCTTTAGGTAGAGTGCACCCAGAAGGCCAGTTTGGACTTTTTGCATGATTTATACAGTCTAAGAGCACGTACATGACTGTTCAAGGAAAAGAAACGTTCTGTGACAAACTAACAAAAGCACCAAATGGATATGCTGCTGTTTAAAGAGGATGACATTTTCTCCTTTGGACGAGGGAACCTTGGGTTCCACCTTGAGAGTGTGAGTCAGGTAGGCCCATACACTCAAGACATAATACGCAGTTAGACGAGGAGAAAATACCCGCTGATTGAACTGAGGCTATACAAGAGTTACAGGTAGTTTTATTTTACCTGCACTGACCTGTGTACAGGAGCTCCGTCGCGTTCGGACACACTGAACGACCCCATCTTGTGAATGTGGAACCTGGAACACAACATTTGTGACTAAAAAATAAAATAAAATTTAAAAAAGAAGAAGAAATAGAAGGAAAAAACAAACAAACACCAGAACCACCACCCTACAATCACCAGGCAGCTTAGCCAAAACGATTCAGCGGTATGAACTTGCATTTCTTCTTTCGCGGGGAAAAAACAATAAGAACAAGAATGGATATAGTAATGGCATTTGTCTGATGAATTACAATAGCATAGTACATCGATTAAAGGTGTGGTCTAATTTTTGTTTCGTGATTGAAATTTTGATGAACATTACTACTCTGATGTTCACAACACAGAAAAACATCCGTAGATTATTTACGTGATGACAGCTTTTCAGAACATGTGGGTTTTGTCAGGTGACTTTATTTTTAAGGAAGAGTTTAAGAGCGCGTTGATCAGGGTTGCTTATATAAATCGAAATAGTCTGCTGGCATGTTTTTCTCAAGTCATCATCTATTCTGCTAAATTCGGCATGTGTTACCGTGTGAATCTTGGAGTCGATTCATTTCAGATTCCATGACAGCCATTTTGTTCTGCGTCGTCGTCAGTTTCGCTTTCAGGGTTGACAACTCTTGAGCCTGTTGAGCTAGCACTGCTTCCAACGCTCCCCAGTCGTCAGACCTTTGATGTGTTAGGGACAGAATCAGAAATTCACATTCAGATGTGCGATTATGTATTTTCTTGTTTGTTTTGCTAAGTTTGTTCTTGTTTTCATGCAAGTAGATAATTACGTAACTTTGTGTTTTATGCCCAGTCAAGCATTACGGTTATATCAGGGCGAATGTAAGTAAGTAACTTGGTGTTTTACGCCCGGTCAGTCAGCGTTTTGATGTAATTTACTGACATATGTTATTATAGTGATAATATTAAGCTCAGTCTAATATCACTTACATGAAAAGACTTTAAATGAAAGGAAGAAACAGATCCAGAATACAGAAAGCTTCATTGTGTCTTGAGACAGATTTGTCTTTAGACAGGGTAGTTAAAACATATAATCACATCAATAATAATCCAGTTCAGTTAATGTTATGTTGGTCAATTAGTCATTAATTAATCAGTCAGACATCCAGTTAATTACAAGCATAGATAATATGCTACTCCAGTCATGATGTAACCCTGCGTGGTTGCCAGGACATTAAAACATTCTCTCAAACTCGAGGGAAAATCGAAACCTTTCCGTGACAGCCAGCGAGGTGAGTGTAACAGAGTAGGATGTAATCCAAAGTCATAAGTTAGAGGAGAACCCCAAAGGCAAACAAAAGACTGGTTTTACAGAGCTGTAAATACGTTCGAATTGACGTGGGCCGAGAGCCATTATTTTCCTAGCGGCAAGACCCAATTCTCTCTGGACGGACGTATTGCCATCTAGTCCCTTTAACTTTACTCATTGTAAAAAAAAAAAAGAGAGAGCCTTTCACACCTCTGCATTCTTAGCAGAGGAGACACGATATTTGAGTCTCCGGACCCTATCGCGTTTACGAACTGAGGTTTTGGTGCTGCTTCTCTGATTACTCATAATTTTTATGGGGACCGAAGCGAAGACACAGTCTGGCTCAAAAACGTAGACAATGTGCAATTATTTCCATCTGCAGGCTTCATGTAGTTCTTTGTTCTATCACTGTTTATAATTTGAGCTCCTCAAGGCCCAGCCAGGTTGATTTGCTCTTTTTCAATTAAGAGCAAAAGGTTAACTCGTGATGTATGTAATACCGTTGCCACACAGTCCGGCTTTATTCATGACGTCGTTGATACAGAGAGATGGGCACAGACTGGCAACACTCACAGGCGTGCTTTCGCCACTTCCGCGTTGATTTCCAGCAAACATGACCAGAAATTGAGCGAAAGGATTCTCTTTTTTTTTTTGCTTTTCTTTTTTCTTAAAAGAAATCAATTTTCCTGGTGTCTTCGCTTCGGTCAGTCTTTAATTCTGCTTGTCGTTATGTATTTGTATCCAGTAGCCTTTTTTTCTTTTTTCTTTTCTTTTACCAGCTTGTTTACCGGAGGTTTGGGGGAAGAAATTATAGCAAAGAATGTGACTATTTTTATGGTGTGAATATAACGACACACAAAAAAGAAATTATAGCAAAGAATGTGACTATTTTTATGGTGTGAATATAACGACACACAAAAAAGAAAGAAAAAAGAAGAAAGAAACAAAACAAAAAAGCACCAAAAACAACAACAACAAAGAGGAAGAAAGAAGAAAGATTGTTGACAATTTTGACAGTTAAGGCCGGACAAGCGGCACATGACTCTCACCTTTTTGTCCTTGTCCTGCCGGTGTCAGAAGAAATTAGCAGTGACGCCTTTTCTTTCACATGGACGCCGTCATTGATCGCCACATTTGATCTGACCATTTGCAGCACGGAGAAAGCGACCACCAACAAGATTTTAACCATCTTTAAAATGCTGACTGCTTTTCACGGCCTCGCCGGATTCACGTCTTCTTGTCAATACAGACGAAGTTTGAATGTCTTTGTTCGTGAATATTTGAATGCAGGTTTCTGTCAACACGTTGATTGTTGCACCTGTGCGTCGTAATCCCGTTCACCATTACTCATATTAAAAATCAATTATCTATCTGTCTGTCTGTTCGTGAGACCTTGCTTTTCTGCCTCTGGTGAGATAGGAAAGTTTGCTATGAGCCTAGTGGTTTAAGTCTTAAAGTTATACGTCGATTTGTAAAGCCTTATCTTGGTCGTGTGTTTGCACATTTGGCGAAGGTTCCTTAACTAGGGGTTGCTAATAATAGAATGAAATAGCAGCCATTCTATTCAGTCTCTCAAAACCTGTTTGTAGATTGAAGACTAGTAGATCACTGTGCGGGGAAAAGAAAATGGCGTTGCGACAAGCCAAGAAACAAAGGATTATCGTCATGCATGATTTATGAAAATATCATTTAAGTGTACTATGGAACATTGATTACAAGTGACATATATTTGTCTTAACGCTCGAGTTCGTTCTGTGAATGTGGAAACTTTCATAACTTGCGCCCTCTCTAAACCGACATTACAATTTAGAGTTAATTCCCTCGTGCGCGCGCACACACCTACACACACACACACACACACACACACACACACACACACACACACACACACACACACACACACACACACACACACGATCCCTATTGAGACCTCACACACACCACCATCACCACCACCACCAACAACAACAACCGCCAAAAAGAACTCTGACATGAATAAGTGTCAAAAGCACAATGATTTTATATCAGTTCCGATCTGCATCAAATTAAGAAATGTCTGTCAAAAGATTATGTTGCTGCGTGACAGAACCAGTCTAGCCAGTGCATTAGCAAAGAAGCAAAGGTAATGTTGCACATTTAAGTCGGCCGCAAGGGAAACACGTCTGTGTAAAGTATATATATACATATATACTCCTCGGAGCAGACAGCACTTATGTGATTGCCACAAGGCCCTGGAAGAGCCGGTGTAACACGCTGTAAACACCTCTACACCCAAGACACTGCCATGGAGATTCCCGCATAGAGTAATTTTGGGCCTGTTACATCGGCTGGAAAAACAAAACAAAAATCAAAACAAACATCCTCTACACATAGTCAAAGCCTCGGTTCCCGAAGGTACAGTATCGGGCTGTGAAAATTCGCGCATGCGCACTCGTATCAATCTCAAGTTGGGCAAAGGGGCGGGGCTTTGAGGGGCATAAATCGTGAACAGAAAGACACAGTTCAGTCATAGTTCAGGAGCTGTGTGAGAGTCGAGGTGGCCGTCCTGAGCTTCTGGCTTCCGTGGACGTAAAGAATTATTGAACCGTGCTTCGGCATTGGTCACAACTTGTCCCTAATATGTCAACTGACATCTGAGGACATTAAGCATCACTTCATCACCACAGTTCAGCAACTGTTTGAAAGTATCGGTGTGAAACTGAAAGCACAACACTGTCCACATCACTAGATAAGCCCCACCCATTTGCATTCAAATTGTCCTCACTTCAAAGCTTTTGAGTCTTGAAATAAGACATAATTCTCTTTCATCAACACAATGATTTAGCAGATAGAAAGCTGAGAGTGAATTATATGTCTGTGCCATGTGTCATACTGAAGCGATGGTCTGATTTCCAGATATTTGTGAGAAACCAGCAGCGATGTGACCGTGTCATACTTTGAAGAGAATTTGTTTCCAATTTCCCGGCCCGCTAATTATAGGCAGGGCGACCCTTTAAAGAGGATGGATCCAAACGATGAAGCAAGGTGGTCTGAAAACGTAGAAAAAGTGCAAGATATTTCTATTTGTAGACGGCAGTGGATATGCTAGTTTATCAATATTTAAGCAGCAGAAGGATTGTGTGTGTATCGAATTGAAATTGCTTATTATTAACTATTTTGACCTGGTAGTTCCTACCACGAACGTTTCCTCCTGTTCTTCCATCTTGCTTATTATTAACTATTTTGACCTGGTAGTTCCTACCACGAATGTTTCCTCCTGTTCTTCCGTCTTGCTTATTATTAACTATTTTGACCTGGTAGTTCCTACCACAAACGTTTCCTCCTGTTCTTCCATCTTGCGTATTATTAACTATTATGACCTGGTAGTTCCTACCACAAACGTTTCCTCCTGTTATTCCGTCTTGCTTATTATTAACTATTTTGACCTGGTAGTTCCTACCACAAACGTTTCCTCCTGTTCTTCCATCTTGCTTATTATTAACTATTTTGACCTGGTAGTTCCTACCACAAACGTTTCCTCCTGTTCTTCCGTCTTGCTTATTATTAACTATTTTGACCTGGTAGTTCCTACCACAAACGTTTCCTCCTGTTCTTCCATCTGGCTTATTATTAACTATTTTGACCTGGTAGTTCCTACCACAAACGTTTCCTCCTGTTCTTCCATCTCCACCACTGATGTGTTTGCGCGTGCGGATGTGTGTGTGTGTGTGTGTGTGTGTGTGTGTGTGTGTGTGTGTGTGTGTGTGTGTGTGTGAGTGTGTGTGTGTGGTGTGTTGTGGGTGTGTGTGTGTGTGTGTGTGTGTGTGTGTGTGTGTGTGTGTGTGTGTGTGTGTGTGTGTGTGTGCTTCGTGTTAGAGCTTCCGAGGGCGCAGCCGTGTTGGTTCGATTTTTACACGTGAAGAGCAGAAAAAGGCTGGCTGATGATATATGGACACTCGTGCCAAACATATCCACCTTGCTCATGGCGTCCAGGATCCAAACACATAAAAAGTTAAAAGGAACGCTGATTGGATATGACAATACAAAACATAGCGTCAAAGACACAGACAACGGGACGAAAAAAATGGCAGCTCTCACTGTCGTGTTTTCGCGACTTTCAGACGTCCATTAGTAACAAACAAGACCGGGATATGTCTACTGAAAAACTTCCGTGAGGATAAAAATGTATCCGTTCCTGTCCCTGATATTTTGTTCGTTAGACTCGTTTAACGCCGAGTCGTCTCCGGAGAGGTACTGGCGGGGACCAGGATCCCAGGAGGTGGGGAAGAGGGAGATTATACCTAACGCTACGCTGTCGCCACTACAATGATTATGCATTAAGCTGGAGAGCGAGGAGAGCCATTTTAATGTTTCATTAATTTTGAGGGGCAAAGTCGTAAGACAGTGTCCACATATCACAAGTTTTCAAGAGAACAGAGAGCCGAAGCGGGGTATCAAAACGTCTTATATGCTCGTTCTTTGATTACTTTGCTTCGCAGTACTGACAAATAATCAACAGTGATTAACACATCAGAGATCTTCCTCCCCCCCCCCCCCCCCCCCCCCCCTTCCCCTCTCTCATCTCCGCGGTGTGTGTGTGTGTGTGTGTGTGTGTGTGTGTGTGTGTGTGTGTGTGTGTGTGTGTGTGTGCGCGTGTGTGTGAGGTCTGCGAGTAATACTGTATTATGTTTATATCCTATTTTTTAGGTCTTATGTATATTATGTATACATTTTTGTTGATCTTTGTTGTTATTATTAAAACAAAAGCGTCGGATACGCACGGAAGCAGTGCTTTGGGACAGTTGGCACTTTACACTTGGCGCTTTGGGACAGTTGGCACTTTACACTAAACTCCTTCAATAACCAGCAGTGCATTTCGTTTATCATTGAACGACGCTGATGGAAAAACAGTTAACAAAACAACAACAACAACAACATTTGTTCCAACCAAGCAGCAACAAACGTCATTTCCGTTCGGTGTCTATCACTTAGAGCAGACGACACACATCACGGCTTTTCCGTTGACATAGGGAGGACAGGGGAGGGAACCACACACAGTGGCTGTGTGGTCAAACCATGCTCCATTTTCATTGGCATTGCTGCCTACCCTGTCGTCGGGGTTCGCATCCAGACAGAGGAATTCCGACGCGGAAGCGGATCCATAATTTCCCACTGACAGGTAGCCGTGGTACTGTTCGGTCGTTCCACTGGGGCACCTGTTAAA
Source organism: Alviniconcha marisindica (assembly GCA_018857735.1). NCBI lineage: Eukaryota > Metazoa > Mollusca > Gastropoda > Provannidae > Alviniconcha > Alviniconcha marisindica. The sequence goes on from JABMCL010002484.1 coordinate 2,152,430, forward strand.
TAAAACCGAGTCGCAGTGTATTGTTTTTTTGTTTTTAACCATGGCACAAGAATCTATAGAGGTTTCACAGGTTTTCGACACAAAATCGTTTTGACTCTGTTCGGTTGACAGGACTTTAAAATGCAATCAATTACCTATTCTTCCGCAGTTCCACTGCACAGAAAAATAAAAATACACACACTGATTATTCAAAGACTATGTTTCAGGAATTGCTTCCGCATGCGCGGGCTTTTCTTCACACGTCGTGGATATGGCAATTCTCGGCTTCTGGTGCCCGTATAATTATGCAGTAACGTGAATGTGGTACATAAAGTAGTTCTCGCCCAAAGGTGCCCGGCATGACGCGGTCCTCACCTGTTGGTGGCAGGCTCCATGGATATGGCACACGACGCGGTGCTCACCTGTTGGTGGCAGGCACCATGGATATGGCACACGACGCGGTCCTCACCTGTTGGTGGCAGGCACTATGAATGTGGCACAGAATACAGTCCTTACCGGTTGAAGCTCGGCAGCATGAATATGGCATAAAAGTACGCAGTTCTTGAGCATCGGTGGGCGGCAGGCACCCCGAAAGTGGCATAGAACGCAGTCCTCACCTGTTGAATGAAGCCCAGTAGCAAGAACATGGCAGAGAGACCAGTTCTGACCTGTTGGTGCCAGGCACCATGAATGATGCAGAGAAAGCAGTTCTGATCTGTTGATGCCAGGCACTATGAATGATGCAGAGAAAGCAGTTCTGATCTGTTGGTGCCAGGCACTATGAATAATGCAGAGAAAGCAGTTCTGTTGGTGCCGGGCACCATGAATGAGCAGAGAGAGCAGTTCTGACCTGTTGGTGCCAGGCACCATGAATGAACAGAGAGAGCAGTTCTGACCTGTTGGTGCCAGGCACCATGAATGATGCCGAGAACGCAGTGTGACACAAGGAGCACATGACGTCAGCGTAGAGAGAATGAGCGCTGATGTAATATTGTGATCCGTACACCGTTCCATGTCCACCGCTCAGAAGTACCGTGTCATCATGAACAGGCTGTGACGTCAAGCAGATTCTGTTAGCTCCAGCGCCAGGGTCCCTGTGGTTTCCTCCTCCAGCGTAACCTGATGAAGATCACCCCTGCTGACTGTCTCCGTATGTGCACTGTTACTTCGGGTTGGCTTAACCTTTGCCCTCTCCCCTCTCACGCCCTTTAACCTCTCCGACCTTCCTACGGGAACTGTTTCGGTCATACGGAAACCTTAGAAGGTATCTGTCTTCCTCCTCCTCCTCCTCCTCCTTCTCTCTCTCTCTCTCTCTCTCTCTCTCTCTCTCTCTCTCTCTCTCTCTCTCTCTCTCTCTCTCTCTCTCTCTCTCTCACACACACACACACACTGTACACTCTATTTCCGTCCGTCTTAGTGATATAAAACAAGGGCGTGGCAGGCCGCTTTTGTTACATTTCTTCGCCCTGATATAACCGCAATGGTTGACTGGGCGTAAAACACCAAGTTACTTACTTGTGATATTTCAAGAAATTTCTGCTTCAGAAATATCTCTTATTAAGCACTACAACAATCAAATGAATAAAATCAGTCGTCTAAAAACTAAAAATAAAACTAGAACAAACAAAGAAACAGTCAAAAGACGGTGTCAGCGGTCAGTATATAACAGTGGTTTGAAATCTTTATGGGTTTCGGTTAGGTTCTGAACATTGCATGATGTATCAATTGTGCGTGTACTATGTTCCGTTGACATGGGGCCACGGATTCTGTAGCGTATACGTATGTAGATCAGTTTTTAAATGGAAAATCTTGAACAAGACTGACCAGTGTAGACGGTGGTAGTTCCACTTGGACACTGCGATTTGCCCCACCTGACGAACGTTGAACCTGTAACCAGCAAACTAACATTAATAATCATAATGAATATGGTCACTTTTAAGCGTCGCTGAAACCAAACACACACAGCAGTTCAACTAAACAAGGAAATCAATGTTGAAACAGCAGAGAGACAAAAGCATCTGGTATTTTGTATTTAAGTATTTAAAACCAAAAATGAAGAAAATCCGATAAGAATAATTACAGCTTTAACTAAATAACAGAAATCTGTGCTACCGTACGTTTATTTTATGTATTTTTTTATACTTGAAATTAGCAATGTCCGTGAATTGAACAGTTTAAATTATTTGTGAATGGAAGCAACGAATGAAATGGCATTAAAACAAACAGACATGAAAAATTGTGTTTATAAATCAGCTGTCCGCCATGTGGTGCAAATGATCAAAATGGATGGAATGCATTTACATAGAGTTGCAGTTTAAGTTACAGATTGTCTATTTTGAGAAATATCAGATAGAAAAACCCCCCCCCCCCCCCCCCCACTCCCTCAACAAACCAGCTGCAACTAGGTCACGCTAACCCGCTGCCTAATTCAGTTCCAGATTCTTTCAAATCCTCAGCTGTGTGTGCTGTAAACCGTCCCCCCCCCCCCCCCTCCCCCCCCCCCCCCCCACCCCCCACCTCCCCCATGGACACAAATCGATCTGCAGAAAGACACTGTCGCCTGTAAACAAACTGGTGGTACATTGTTGGCGTTTGGCATTAATGTTCAGATCCAGATGAGCAAGACGTATAAAGGTGAATAAAAAGAAAAAGGCAGTCCCCTGTTTACGAAGAACGCATTGCGTACACGTCACTCTCTCCTCGGGGCCGACGCTGCACACTACCTGGCCCCATTGCCGATCGATTTGTGTCCAGCATTTCTTCTTGGAGACAGTTTGGAAATAGCGAAGTGCTTTTGCCATTCTCACGTGCTTGCATGCATTCCTCCAACGGTCCGTAAAGAGAGAAAGAAAAATTGCCCACATAACTTTAAATGTCGTTCACTTTATTCACGGCTACTTGGGCGCAGCGTGGTTTTCATCTTTGTTCTCATTATTGCCAAGATTGTCAATCCCGGCGTGAATGGGCCAAATGCATGCGTTCTTTAAGTGACTGCAGAGAGCCTAAAATTAAAGCGTGCCACCCGTCCGCCCATCCATCCTACGCATTGTACAAGCAGCCGTTTAGAGGCTGATAAAATCATCATCCTGAAACTGTTTTTTGTCCATTTGCGTGTCCTGTGCTGCCCATAGCAAAGCGCTTTTTGTTGTTGTTGTTGTTGTTGCCCGTGTGTGTGTGTGTGTGTGTGTGTGTGTGTGTGTGTGTGTGTGTGTGTGTGTGTGTGTGTGTGTGTGTGTGTGTGTGTGTGTGTGTGTGTGTGTGCATGCGCATATGTATCTTTATGGACAAGATTTTCCGCTTTTCAAATACTGTTGTTGTTGTAGATGATCTTCTTCTTCTTCTTCTTCCTGAAGGGTAGGTGCTATGTGAATATACCATTATTGTTACTGTTCTTCATCTTGGCCTTGATGTTGTTGCAAACAGAAACAAAACTACAAACCTTTGGTGTTCGAGAGACTGTCTAGCTGGGACCGCATTTTTTGGACGGTCGCTTTCAGCGATAACAGGTCTTGCGCCTGCTGCATCACAACCGCCTCCAGGGGACCGCCATCGTCTGATCTGGATTGAGACAGCGATGGCCGTGTTGATGACTGCATGAGGAGTGGATTGTACAAACACAGGCGGGGACTGGCGGGTTTCTTACTTAAATTTTAACACGTACAGCACATTCGCATTGATCGCTTTGGCTACGATGCTCAGGGCCTGCTTGACTTTAATCCTCATAGATTCCCTTCTCAACAAAGCACATTTTTTGGTATTGATCGCTGTTACGACGATGCTTACTTAATCTTTGCCGATTTTTTTCCGCAGGGCACATTCACATTGATCGCTCTAACTACGATGCTTGGGACCTACTCGACGCAATTCTCATAGTTTTAGCCTACGTTTTCAGCACCACACATTCCTATTGATCGCTATAACTACGATGATTACTTGGTTTAATCCTCAGAGTACGTGGCTCTGCATAAGGTTTCTCTCTACCATGCAAGGGCGACCAGAGCTCTAACGGAACGAAGTGATTTCGCGCTCAGCTGTTTCACCAACCGCTTTCAGAGGACGGCCAGCGATGAAAGGTTGTTGAACGTGTACAGTGGACAACCACTGCTTTCCTTACGTCTTCGACTTCAGGACCAGCGGATTGCTGTGCCTCTGGAAGCACAGTCCGGGAAATGTTTGAGACGAAAATATGTTGTTGTTTTTAAACGCACAAGGACAGATAAACGGTGACAGAACTGCATGAATAGTCATGCAGTTCTGTCTCCGTTTATCTATCCTTGTGCCTTTCATATTGTCTGAATTTATATTGTCGAGCCTGTGTGTTGGCGGGTCAGATGCTCCACACGATGACCGTGCGTTTCTCTGCTGCAGCTCAATTTGTAACTGCATGATTCTGCTATCGCAGACAGGCATCTTGCTAAATCCCATTGCGTAGCGTTCCCTTGCCATTTGCTTTAAAACACTGATTTTGCTTTTGGTGCCGGGGGTTCTGCGATGTAACTCTGCGATAGTGTACGTCGGATGCAAATCATGAGGTCGCTTTATTCTGGCGAAAATTCGGAGCTGTGAAACGTTCTCCCGTTGATGCTTGGAGTAGTCGAGAAATTTGCTCTGCGTGCTTCGACTGCTGCAGCAGTTCTTCATTCCCAGTTTCTGCCATCACGTTCATTTTTTCCAGTCGCCATTAAACGTAAAATGTCTTGTGCGTTGAGTTGTGAATCATGCTTTTATATGTGATTGCTCTTATGCAACCGTTGTTGTTAACTGGGCTTTAAACATCAATATCAGTAACTGATTGTGACCTAAGCAGACAAAACCGAGAGTTGCTTGGCTATATGAAACAGGCAAATAAATTAGTCTACTGAACGTATGAACTGTTTTATATAACACCATTTCTGTAACTTTTTGCAACTGGTTTCTTACTCCGAAATTCCGGCAAGCGTTCCCCTGAGCACTGTTAATTATCTTTAAAACCCTTCGCCTTTCCGAGTAGCATGCAACCATGATTGAATTCCAACTGGCCGCCCTTTCTGGCGGTAAGCCATATTGACTGAATTTGCCCTACGGTAAGGAAATACACTCATCTACATGCAGACACACTAAAAAGATAGGAATGCAAGTTCCACAGCTTTATCGCTTCTGTTGAAAAGTGAAGACGATTTACTTCTTTCCTACGATTTTATTTTAATGCTTAATGAAGATTGGATGACCGAGCCGATCAGACGAAGATCGCTGCTGCTTCCTATAAGACTCCTTTTCGATCAAGGGTTGGGAGAGGGGGGAGCGATCAAAGAGCAGTGGGACGGTGACAGTATCAGTGAGGGATAACTTCGTATGGATCTGAGGAAGGAATTGGGATTCCCAAAGCTCGGCGTTTGCTGTCCGTGTGTTGCTGTGGACGACGGGTGTATCTAAGAACGGAAGGTTCACTAGCTTGTGGTTTACAGCGCAGCGCCAGTTCTGAGGGGACTGATGCTATGGCATTATCTTCTTGTCGTGTCGCTTGTGACCACGGCAACGGCTGGGTAGGTCCGTGAGGTATACAGGCTAAGATGGGTGGGAAGGACTGAGACTGTGGGGTGAAAGCCAACGTGGCAGCAGCGACCATCTTGGGCAACTTAACGACAGACTGATCTGTACAAGAGTGGTACCCCAAATACCTCACACACACACACACACACTCACACGCACACACACACACACAAATATATACATACATATGCACTTACACACACACACACACACACACACACCACCACAACCACACGCACGCACGCACGCACGCACGCACGCACGCACGCACGCACGCACGCACACGGATCGACGTGTACCAAGAAACACAAGTGTCAGCGACAGTCTAAACAACATTTTCTATCTTTGCACATTGATAGTGTCGTTATATACCTTAACCTTCCATATTGTAGAGCCTTTGTTTGGTTTTATTGTCATGTTCGTTTGCCCTGTAAGCGACGGCGCCTAAAATGAAAACTATAACAATGCTATGACGACAAATAGAGTAAACTGTATCTGTTTCTCTACTTCCATGAAATGGTAATGATTTAGTTACCTTTTTTCTCTTTCTTCTCTTTTCCGAGGGGTCTCAGGCTCCACTGATAATCCCATCTTTGCATCTGCAGAGACAAAGATACTTTTCTGTTCTTTAGTCACCGTTGTTGCAGTGAGATATGCAACATAAATGGCAATCAAATACATTTTGCCCATCGTCGTGAATCGGTTTCAGCGTCTCTTACTTCAAGAAGATACAGACAGCCGAAAGACAGTGATCCATATAAGTTTGAAATGGCAGTCTCCGAGAATATATACTGACACGGGAGTTAATTTGTCATTGGTTATCGCTAGCTATAACGTACGGTTGGATTTGTCGCGGCACCTCGCAACCCCGCTAAGCATTGGGGCGTTCTTGTATCTCGTAAGCCTGCCCTTTAATCTGCGGTCTTATGCTTGTCAGTACGTAACATTTTTCTTGTCCAGGAACGATCACTCTTGTTGCAGTTTCACAGAGTTAACGATGAACCAAACACATAAAAAGTTAAAAAGAACATGAAGTTTAAAGTGGCTTTCAGTTGAAGGCACTTTATCACCCTTGCCTGCCCCTAGCCTCTACAAACAAGACAACACACAGCCTCTGCATGTCTTGGACACCTGTAATCCTTGTGATGTTAGCTATAAGTGGGGTACTGCAAACGTATAAATTAAGGTCCCCTCTGTGCAGAACCTACAGCTAGCTGGTAACAAAGTTCTCTTTTTGAGCCTAGCGTACGTCGACTATAGCTTTGCATGCTTGGTCTGCTGCCAAGATTTCTGACTTTCTATCTTCCTACAGTCCCATTTCGTTGAATTTCTTTTCCAGATCCTCTTCAACTGTGCAGCAAAATTGAATCAAATGTTTACTTGTAGTCTTATGGATTGTATTTTCCGCTGATGATATGGATACCTGGTTATTACTCACCAGTTAAAGCTGGTTGCGTTTGCTGTCGACTTCACATGTATCTTCAAACATGAACTATTGAACTTCTAATTATGAACCAGATTTTTGCTGTGATTTGATGAATTGTGTTTCGTCCTTGTATTAGAATTCGAGGGTGACTGGGTGTGAAGTATCAAGAATCAATCAAAATGAATTGCTACAAACTTGATAGAATAGATGTAGAGACGTTTCCTTCAGCTTGTAGGAAAGTATACTGTTATCGAGTGGTTAGGGTTCTAGTAATACCCCCCTCCTCCTCCATACACCCCCACTCCCAACACACACACACACACACACACACACACACACACACACACACACACACACACACACACACACACACACACACACACACACACAACACAATACCCACAAACACGCATGCACGCACATACGCACGCACGCACGCACGCACGCACGCACGCACGCACACACACACTCACACACACACACACACACACACATATCCAACAATCCAGCACACACCTCTTCAGCAATTAATTCGGCGGTCTTCATCTTTGTCAGCATTATTACATATATTTCACTGATTAGGAATCCTAGCATCTTCTTAAAATTATCTTCCTGCTGCTGCTGCTGCTGCTGCTGCTGCTGCCGGTGTGTGTGTGTGTGTGCATGTGCGTGTGTGTGTGTGAGTTTTGTTTTGTTTTGTTTTTGTATTAGCATTGTTATTATACAGTTGTATTATCTTAAGGGTTTGTATAAGTGTGTTTTGTGTTGGCATTACAGTAATATATGAGGCGCTTCGAATTTCCCATACATTATATGGATTTGCGCCTATACACATACCGTTTGACTGATTGATCTGCCACACATTCACATACACACAACAAAACATACACACAGACACACAGACGCGCGCGAAGCGCGCGCGCACGCACGCACGCGCACGCTGGAATTGTAGCTATCTAGGAATACAGCTGGGAAAACCAAAATGTCTCTTTTATTTTGATATTAACAAAATTGAGTGTGTGCTTTGTCTAATCATTTAAAAATAGTTCTTCAGAAAATCGCTCCGGGCAACTTACGAGAGAGCGGGGAGACAAAGTGTGCAAGTGGTTGCACTGTGCTCTTGCTAGTTACGCGCACATACCCTTTGGAGCGGACAGCAAAGTCATTTGGTTCTCTAAGGGGCGGATGGTGAAGCCAAAGAGAGGAAACAAATAATTATATTATTTGTGTGATTTAATCAAAAACACGTCAGTTACGTTATTCTGTATATACTGTTTTATTGATTGGTCATTGTTCATTTACTACTGTCTCGTTTCCTATTTGTTTATTGGCTTTAGAAAATGCAGCCGCATTTTGATTGAAACATAATTGCAACATTTTGATTAATGTACGCTATTTTTATCAATCGTTCATATTCATTCTCGTGTCATGTGCAGTTGTATTACCTAGATCCCATTTTTATGCTTGTATTTCTTAGTTATATATTATGTGACTGGTGTTATGCTGTACTGTGCTTGGAGCTCATTTTTAGACCTGGGACAGGCAATGCAAGTCAAATTTATTATTGTTATAAAATCTTTTAAAGTCGAGACATATTTACAGCCTGCAAAAATCTCCGCCAAAGTCAAGTACAACGTGCAGTACTAGCCTGATGTTCACTAGATGGAGCAGACAGTGCAGATGACCACCTTGTGGTCACTAGATGGTGCAGACAGCGCGGGTGACCACCTTGTGGTCACTAGATGGTGCAGACAGCGCAGGTGACCACCTTGTGGTCACTAGATGGTGCAGACAGCGCAGGTGACCACCTTGAGGTCACTAGATGGTGCAAACAGCACAGGTGACCACCTTGTGGTCACTAGATGGTGCAGACAGCGCGGGTGACCACCTTGTGGTCACTAGATGGTGCAGACAGCGCAGGTGACCACCTTGTGGTCACTAGATGGTGCAGACAGCGCAGGTGACCACCTTGAGGTCACTAGATGGTCAAACAGCACAGGTGACCACCTTGTGGTCACTAGATGGTGCAGACAGCGCAAGGGTTTGATAAACACTGTGGTCACTAGATGGTGCAGACAGCGCAGGTGACCACCTTGTGGTCACTAGATGGTGCAGACAGCGCAGGTGACCACCTTGTGATCATTAGATGGTGCAAACAGCGCAGGTGACCACCTTGTGGTCACTAGGTGGAGCAAACAACGGAGGCGACCGCCTTGTAGTCGCTAGATGGAGCAGACAGCGCAGGCGACCACTAGATGGAGCAGACAGCGCAGGTGACCACCTTCTGGTCCTGGTAAGGGGGGCAGGCCAGGGAACCGCTGCACGCAGTGATAGCGTGCTCAAAGAAGGCCGATGGCCGTTGGTCGTCGCTGCTGCCGGGGTGGTCCTGGGGCTGCGAGTCCAGACACACGTAGTCTGCTTGAGCCGATCCGCCTTTCTGTTCGGTCGAAAGGTGGCCATGGTACTGAAGGGTCGCGTTGGCGGGGCATCTGCAAAGACGAGAGAATTACGTTTTGGGGTCTCTGAAGTTTCTTGTAGTCTGTCTTCGGTAGAGAGAAAGTCAACGCCTTTTGTCCCACTGGTAGAAGAGATTAAAACCAAACCTTGAAATCTAGGCATAACGCGGCCTCTTTTTGCGTCTGGCTTCGAGCGGTGCATTATTCCAGTACACACACACACACACACACACACACACACACACACACACACACACACACACACACACACACACACACACACATCATTTAAACGCAACACACACCGATATCACACACACGCACATCATTAGTATTACAGTATTACTTTTTTAATATTATTATACCCAGATAGAGAGTGGACGGTAACTATAACCGATTTGAATGATGTGTCTACTCAATGTCTCCTTCAGTTTATTCCCCTATGTTAATAATGTGAATAGATGTCAATTTGCAGAGCGCGCCAAGCATCCCCGGCCTGGGAAGCTCTACGCATGACGCATACTGGGGCAGTTATTTATGGTCATAATTATCAGCTCGGTGGAGTAACTGCTGCCTTTGTAATGGCCTTATGGGTTGAAACTGCATGCGTTCATCCACTCAAAAAAGAAAAAGAAAAAAAAGAAGCGAAAAATGACAGACGATTGTATTCGTCAATGAGATATTCTACTTCGTACCTGTTGGTGCCAGGTACCATGAAGGTAGCAGACAGGGCGGTATGGCACAGTGCACACAGCACGTCCGTGTTCAGGTGCCCGGTGACGTAGTACTGGGCGCCGCTGACAGTTCCGTAAGATCTAAGAATGCTGGTTCCATCGAACACGGGGTCAGGACTGAGGCACAGCCGGTTGCTGCCGGAGCCTGTGTCGCTAAAGTCGGAACCGCCCGCAAATCCTGCCAGGAAAGACGCAGCGTCAACAATCACCACCATACGATACTGTACTTTACATTTCTACTCTGCTGCTACTGCTGTTGCTGCTTGCTGCCTCTACTGCTAATATTTACAACAACAACAACAACAAAAATCTTCTACTGAATTCATAACTGGGTGAATTTATCCCAAGAGTTTCCTTTATTTGTATAACGGAAAGCCTCACAAGCACATGAAATTAATAACGTAAAGCTTTGAAATCACCAAAGGCAGAAAAGATGTCTTGCTTTTTTGTTGGTGTACGTAACTTTTTTGATTCCCCCCTCCCCCCGGCAGGTTCACAAACTAGCTGTGTTGAGTAGCTCCTCAAGGACTGCCCATGCAGTGACTAGTTGTCTGTGTCATGCCAGTTTGTATCATGTGTCAAATGTTTGTATCACGTGTCAGATGTTTGTATCACGGGTCATAATTCTCGGTTTTGGGCGAGCTGGGGCGCTTGACCCAAACGTCTGCTTTCTCTAAGTCAGTTAATTAGCAACTGGATTTTAACGTCCTGTCAACCGCACAGGGTCATCACATGACGATTTCCTTGAAGAATGCACATGTAGTAATTAATCGCTCAGTAAGCGAAGACCATGTAATGGAAGTGCGCGTTTTCAAATGTAGGTCTCGGCCATTTTGCCAGCGAGTCAGTCAAAGTTAAACGTTTATGAGAATTTCTGAGGACACGAGGACAGAATCAACACACAAGGGAGTTAATTAGCGCTCGAAATATGTAACACAAGTACAACAACAAAGACCTGAGTCGCCTACGGTGACTCTCAACTGGCATGCGTGTAAATACAAGGTATACAAACTCCACCAGAGGTACATCCGCAAACTGAGGACAGAATAAACTTCTACACGTGCTGTACGTGCTACAATAATGGCATCACTTGTTTCCGGTACATGCTTCGGTGGGGACACTGACCTGAGTAGACGGTCATGGTTCCAGTGGGGCACTGGGACCTTCCCCATCTCACAAACGTAGAACCTGCGACAGTTACAGTGAACATCTAATTAGCTGGTTAGTAACTGGATTTGGAGGGACATGTCAAGCAAACGCCGCCATACATTCGAAACTCTCGTCATGTCTGTCACATATTTGCGATAGTAAAGTTTATCTATATTGCACCTGTCCGGTATAAAGAAAAAAGAAGCTCCAAGCACTGTACGGTGTTGTCACTTCCTCACATAATAAGGAATGCACGCATAAAAAAGATCTGGGTCTGGGTTATACAATTGCATATTACAAGACAATGATAACGAGCATTCAACAAGACAGCGTGTGTGTAAAATCTGTCATGCCAACATTCTTCCAAGCACTGCAATCACGAAAACAACATAGCTCAACCAAAATCAGATACGTGGCTTAGCTCTCCATCTCATTTTTCATCGTTTTTCACCGTTTAACTGTTGTTTAAGTGTCGTTTTGTAGCTTAATAAAGGGGATTACCTCGAAAATTCGCATGTGGTGTTTTGTCCTAATAAATAGCCTTCTTTTGTTCTTTTAAACCTTTTATGTGTTTGGATCCTATGTAATTATGTCTGATTAAAGGACGCTAGCAAGCGATCACACCCAGGATACAAAGCTTGATACTGCAACGAAAGCAAAGGCAGCGTCGACCATTCACGCAGTTCTCCCACGTGGAAAAGCAACAGAGAGAAGGGGAAGCACGGGTGTACAGATCTGCCACCAAACAAGAAGTAAAGGAAGCAAATACACATACGTATTATTATGACAAGCTGTACCTTTCGCGTTGCTGACCTCAAGCTGAGCTTTCATTGCAGCGAGCTGTGCTTTGACCGAGGACAGATCCTGGGCTAGATGCATTACCGTGGCCTCCAGGGGACCGCCATCGTCTGATCTGGATGGAGACAGCGGTGGTGTTAATCAATGACACAGATCACCCAAGCTTTTTAGATGATGCATTTCTCACATGTCTTTTTAGATGATGCATTGGAGCACAAGAAGAGAATACGAGCTGATCTGAGTAAGTGTGCTGAACGAGTGACTTTTCACAGAAACAAATCTGCAACAAGGATGACGTCTAGCGTTCTAAAACAAGATCCAAACACGTAAAAGGTACAAGAGAACGCTTATTTAATATGACAATACACAAATTTTCCGGGTAAGCCCCCTTTTCAAGCGACGAAACAGCAGTTAAACAAAAGTGAAACGATGAAAATGTTTAATGCAGGTTATTTATCCTCTTTTGGTTGCGATGCGTTGCTGTCCAGTGTTTTGAATCTCTTTTGGAAGAATCAGTTTTGTTTGGAAAGAATAAATCACAAGAATTAAAAAAAAATATGCAAAGTACAATGTTCAGGAGAATCAAAGTGTAAATGAAATCTTCACGTCGTAAGCATAAACCTATGATGGTCGTGATTGTGACAGTCCATACAAAACTCAACTGTCTTTGTTGTTTCCGGTTTTTGCTGTTGTTTGTTGTTGGTTTTTGTTGTTGTTGTCATTTGTTTGTTGGTTTGTTTGTTTTGTATTCCGCGCAGCTTTTTGGTGGATTGGGTCAAATAATGGTGATTATGGCAGATCTAAATGAAGCCAGATTTGCCAACTCCCTAAAATTTACCTCTTCTGCCTGTCCCATCTGTTTTTGCTGTTCTCAGAAGCCACCGATGAGTTTTCTTCTACTCCTTCGGATACTGGAACGGTTGCCTCTCCTGTCAGCGCTGGTGCAGTTAGTTGGAAAATCAAGACAACGATCGTGAAACAGATTGTGGCCATTGCTGCTGACTGTAGCCGAACGTTTCTTACTTTTATGATCCTAACCCAATGTGCTTTTTTTGTAACCCGAGCTGCGACCTTTTCTCCTGCGGTGTTACACTTGTCGGCTTCTGATATTTGTTCCCGGGAGCTTTCAGCCAGCCTCGTTGCAGGTTCACTATCAGTCAAGGTACATATATTGAGAGAGTGGTTTTCAATTGACCACAACTTCGTAACCCATATCTTAATCTGTTCCAAACCCCGCGGGGAGCTGAAACAAATCGCAGGAAAAGGGGTACGAATCAAACTGTGCAAAGTTCTATGATAATGAAGAATGGGAGATGGAGGGACGTTATTTTCACCGAATTCATGCTTTTGCTCTTGAGCTAGGTAAATTTAATGAACGCGTAAATAAAATGCGTAGGCTTGCTGATTATGGCCGTAACAAACATGGCAGCCCCGTGGATTTGGTATCGACGCAGTCCTCTTGTCCACAGTAAGGTATAAGAATTTTGGTGATACGCAACAGGATTAGAAATCGTCCTTTTTTTAAATGATTTTATTTTTGTTGCTTTTGGTGTTCCCACTTGTACTTTCAATTGTCTTCTTCTTTTCTTTACACCCTACACCAAGCTCTGAGTTGCTGGGGAGAAGAAAACAAACAATTAAAAAACCTGAGTTGCTTTTCTTTTTGTTTTTGACATTCTGCTTGAGTCGGGTGAAGGGGATAAAGACTCCTTACATTATCGAGTTTGTAAGCAACAAAAGAGGTTATCAAAAGTCCATCAATGCCGTTCAACCTGTTTGGTTATATGACTCTTGAAGTGTACGTCCAGTTCCACCAGCGCATTGTTCGAAGAGTTTGGTATCGTTAATGTTTGCTTGGAGGGGGGAGGGGGGGAGGGGAGGGGGGGGGGGGGGGGGGGGGGGGAAGGGACTGAGAGAAAGGTTACTTACAGCGTTCCAAATAAAGATCAAAACAGAATTTAAAAAATAAAGGGTTAAAAACAAAGCTCAAAAAGGGGATGGGGGGGGGGGGGGGGGGGGGAGAGAGCAGTACAGTAATACAGTGTGCACCTTTTTTGTCACATGCCTTAATTCGCCCCGTCAACGGACAAACGGTTATGATATAATGATAGTAAAAACAGAGAAACTTTACCTGGTTTCGCAAGACTAAACTTTTGTTGCTGTTGCGAAACCAGCAAATTTTCTCTACCTTTAAAATTTTTTGTTTTACTACTAGATAATGCCTAAAACAAACCATGGAAGTACTTGCGTGCGCGCCTGCGACTGACATTCATCTTCAAAAGTATAAGTCGCACTATCAAAAGTCTGACCATTACACAACTTGTGCAACGCATTAGGGAGGGAGGGGGAGAGAGAGAGAGAGAAAGAGAGGAATAGCAGTTAATATTCATTTCGGATCTCCAACCAGACCAGCACGGTTACTGTTACGGTGCCCGATTTCTAGAAATCCCGACCAGCATAATTTTTCTTGAAACAGATAGCTTTGCCAGCCCCAGTTGGGTTTTGTGCCTCGTGCTAGGAGATAATTTGTGCCATGCAAGTGTGAGTTGAGTATAATACGATTACTATTAGTTACAGATAGTTGGAGACTTTTATCTGACGTACGTCTTTGTTCCTGGCACCATGAATGTGGTAAAGAATGGCGTGTGGCACAGAGAGCACATGACGTCAGTAGCGTGACTGTGGCCGCTGAGGTGGTACTGAGCGCCGTACACTGTTCCGTGTGCACTCAGGATGGTCATGTCGTCGTACACCGGAACCTTCGTCATGCAGATTCTGTTTGCGCCTGCGCCGGGGTTGTTCGAGTTTCCGCCTCCAGCATAGCCTTTGGAAGTAACGACCAAGATTGTTTATTGTTTTGTTTTCCAAATCCCCGTATTGTTTTGTTTTCCAAATCCACGCACCCACCACCATTTCTGTCTGTCTGTCTGTCTGACTGACTGTCTGTCTGTCTGTCTATCTTTAACTCGCTCACACATGCCAGCTCTGTCTCCGTCTGTCTGTGTCTGTCTCTCTCTCGCTGTGCCCCCCATTTTTTCTTTTGCGCCTCCCCACCCCCTTAACTCCGGCCTCTCTCTCTCTCTCTCTCTCTCTCTCTCTCTCTCTCTCTCTCTCTCTCTCTCTCTCTCTCTCTCTCTCTCTCTCTCTCTCGGCGCTGAATTTTCGTAACAGTTCATTGAAGATGAAGTACGCCATACGATTACTGTCAGCGTATCTGTATGTCTCACAACTAAGACCGTCAGTGAATAATTGTTTGCCTGACAAGGCTGAGTCCGCCATGACCTTAGACTATGCAGGAAATATACACGAGATATTGCTAGGAGACTGAGCAATTAGCAGCATCTGTATAACTATTTTGCCAATTCAATTCAGACCTTATGGAGACATGAGCGATTAGCAGTATCCTGCATAACTTTTCTGCGCCTTTTCTGTTTTCAGTCCATCTACATGAATGACCTTCCCCTTCCTCTCCGACAGAAACCCTCTCTGGACTCATTCAAATGTAACCTAAAAACTAATTTTTTCCCGAAAAACTCTAGACCTGCCATGTTTTCTGTTCCGTGCTGTTGTCTTGATCCATCTCACGTCTTTAAGCTGTGTAAATTAAGCTTTTTATAGTCAGAATGCTCGTGGTTGCGGGTGTGTGTGTGTGTGTGTTGTGTGTGTGTGTGTGTGTGTTGTATGGACAAGATTTTGCGCTCTACAAATACTTTAATTATTAATTATTATTATTAACTATTTTGCCAGTTCAGTTCAGGCCCTTCCTTGACAAACTGACCAGAGTAGATGGTCGTGGCTCCACTGGGACATTCCCCCACCTTACGAACGTGGAACCTGCACAGACCAAAGGGTGCATCGTGTAACACAATCCACTTCCATCGTCAGTCGCAGAAAGTAAAGGGGAGTGCCGGAGCACGCTGGAGGGGACGAATCGACTGTGGCAGACCTGTTAAGGGTAAAGGGATGAGCCCGTAGGATGCAGAAGGCATATGGCGCGTCCAATGGTAGATCTTTCTTAGGGTCTTGCACAGGAAAGTGGATGAGAAAGACCCCTGGACTTGGGGAAATGAAGTGAACGGGCGAGATCTGATAGGAGGCAATGTTGCCAGTGAACCTCCTGAGTGAACAAGTCTCAGGTACAGTCCGTTTGTATAACTTGCTAAACGCGTTCTCCTTGACGACGTCGACAGACAAATACGAAACACTAGGCCCCATGTTGGTGCTCCTAGCAACACCTTTTTTTCTGGCGGAACTGATCTGCGAAGGAGAAGAATTCAAGGAAGTTTAAAACCAGGTTCGGTTAACGCAAAATAATTGGGACGTCTGTGTTCAGAGTGCTTTTCTTCAAGAAATGTTCCAGACCCGTGAGGCGCGCTCGTCCTAATATGGAATGCTCTGAGCCACACTCATTTCCTCCTTGGCTGAGAATAAGCGCCGTCGCCAGACAAGTGGCAGTGAAGCGTTACAACGGGAACCAACTGGGACCTAGCGGCTTCTGTTAACTTGTCGGCTTCTTCGAGAAGAATTATTGAGTCAATATAAAGGCACTCGCCCGAACTTCTCCAGGAGTTTCACTGACGACCGTGCTGCCACTGCCTCCAGTCCCAGGATATAATTGATGGATGTGGATTGTACCCACTGTGTTCCAAATCCCCCCCTCCCCCCTGTAAAGTTCACTCAAAACTATTTTTAGACATTATGACTGTTTCAGTGTTAATACAATTCAATCTAACAGCGAATAGAAGATACACAATTTTGCAGTAGTGGTCACAATACTAAGCTTGAACACCACGAAGTATAAAGAAATCTGAAACACTCATTAGTTAACTTTTGTTTCGGTGTGTGTGGGTGGGGGGGGGGGGGGAGGGAGCGGGAGTTCTTGATATCTTATTGTCCATCATACCCTTGATGCCTGCTCTCAAGGCAACCCCCCAAAATGAACATCGTGGAGTCTGTGATCATCTCCAGACTGGAACCAATGGTCCATGGTGGTCTGAACACCAGCCTTCGTGCAATCTACCCACCCCTTTAAAAATGTCCCCATAGTTATTATTTCTTGCCTTCAATATAAAATTTCTTCTTTTTCTCTTTTTCACCTTCAGACAGCAGTCATCATCGCTTCCTGAAGCCCCGTCCCCACCAATATCCCGTGCAAAAGTCTGAAAAGCTACATTTTCTTTTTCACCTTCAGACAGCGGTAATCATCACGTTAGTCCCGTTTCTCAGAGTCACCACGGCGTGAGCACTCCACATCATCTCTCTTGTAATCTGCACTCTAGCTCCGCTTCCTTTAGCAAGCCCAGACCTCTTGAAAATGTCCCCATAGTTATCATTTCTAGCCTTCGGTATACAGGATTTTTTTCCTTCTCACCCTCGGACAGCAGTCGTCAACGCCTTAGCCCTGTTCCCACCACTTCCTCGTGGTCAACTCCGGGAGCCTACGATTCGACACGTCTCGTCAGATCTCCTCTCCATCCTCCTGACTCGCTCCTGCGCCCTGACAAGTCTGGCATTTCTATCTCCCCGCTATTGTCGGCAGCTTGATGAAATTGCAAAGTTTGCCTACAACAGAGCTCATCCGCATTTCAGTGTAAGGAAGGCAGTCAACAGACAGGAGGTCGTGGCCGGTTGGCTAAGAGGCTGGACTGTAAATCCAGGGGCCGGGGTTCGACTCCTGTGGAAGACCGTTTTTTTCTTCTTCTTTTTTCTCTCTCAGTTCTTCCCAGTCAGTCCGTGTGCAGACTCGATCGTCAGTTCCCGTCTCGCCTTCGCGTGAGCAGAGCGCACTCACATCGTTGCGCACGTTTAAGATAACATGCCCAACTTTCGAACAGAGCAGGCCTAACAGCCGGTGACATGAAAACACAAATATTAACTCATAATTATTAGTACCGTAAAATGATGATTACCGCTACGCCTAGTGGACGAAGAAAGCCATTTAAACCGATACAATGCAGTTTACGCAGTTGCATGTGAGGTACTCCTTTTACTGTTTTATTTCGTCTAAAAAGTTTCAAAGACATCAGTGCCGACTTTTACCACAGCATCTGGGAAACCAGACCAACTGTTCTAAGCGACGTGCCGGGAATGGTGCACAGCGTTGTTTCGAGGAGCTTACCCGGAACAGGAATCATTTTCAATGAGTTAGGTCACGACGGGTCACGAGATTGAAACATCGTTTTCGATCTACATGATGAATATGCCTCGGGTACAGTCCATTGGATCCTTTTCTGGAGGTACTGTGGCATACAGTGATGTAGAACACACACACACACACACACACACACACACACACACACACACACACACACACACACACACACACACACACACACACACACACACACACACACACACTCAAACACACGCATACGCATACGGACATCCACACGCACGCACGCACGCGCACACACTCACACACACACACACACACACACACACACACACACACACACACACACACACACACACACACACACACACACACACACACACACACACACACGCACCGACACTGTACCTTTGTGTCCAGCTGAGCCTTGTCGACAGCGAGCTGCGTTTGAAGCGATGACAGCTCCTGAGCCTGCTGCATCGCCGCCGCCTCCAGGCGACCGCCATCATCTGATCTGAAAAGACATGCAAACAAGTAAAGTAAGTTTTCAACCTTGGAACCTCCTGCTGCACAACGGCACCGCTTCTCCTTCACTGTTCCGGGTGGCGGCCATATTGGAGCTTCTTTCTTTCTTTCTTTCTTTTTTCTTTTTTAACGACTTTTTGAAAACCTTATGCCCATATCGAACACCATGCCAAATTACAAAACTAGTCACCAAATGTATGATCATCTTGAATTCCCTCTCAGCTGTTCCCTTCCCTTCCCTCACACTTTCCCCCCTCTCCTCTGTCCCCATCGTCCTTGAAACCCCTTGGCTGCATTTTTTCTCTCAGATAAGTTGAAGTCATTGACACTAAATGTGTCTGGGTGTTGGTGATGAACGCGATACTTTAATGTAAATCCGTCTACCTTTTTCCCCGCACGTTTTCAGCTTCAATTCGACTGCTCTTCTGTGAGACATCCTTCCCATGGCTTAGGGCATTAACACTTCCAGACGCCTGGACGTCTATTCCTGCCGTCTTTGCTGAAATAATCTGAATCAGCAAGAGATTGATGAAGAAGAACAGCTTGACCATAGCTGCTTGTGTCAGCAGGGTTAGTTATGTAGCTATGGCTGTTTTTGTCAAAGAGGTTTGGTCCGCGCTGAAGGCAAAATTTCAGTGAATTTGGTTGTTTCAAATAAAGCTGATAATTATACCCAAGCGCTCCGGAAAGCCCATAGTAGCTGTTGTGTTCCATTGCGTCTTTCCGACCTTTCTCCAATGCTGCCTTTGAAATAATTTCAGTGTTAGTCTGACACGATGATGACCCTTTCAGTGTGGCATATGAATAGAACTCCCGCTGTTGTTACAGACTGCGTACATTTATTTGAACTCGAGCTGCACGTGGCTTATTGAAGGATACTTTTATCTTCTAGGGGTGTTAACATACCAGTTCTTCATCTCGGTTTCCCTTGAGATGATGGTATGCGACTAGTCTTTGCGGCAGATAATGCTTTAGTGACACGTACAGCATTTCAGCTGCACTTTGCAACTCTTATTGAGATAAGAGTTGCAAAGTGCAGCTGAAATGCTGTACGTGCCCATACTTGATCATGTGGAGAACAAGGAATAATCCGTGCAAAACAAAACAAATACCTTGTTGCTGCTTAGTACCTCAAAACAAAACAAAAACAAAAAAATGAAGAAGAAGAAGAAAAGGCGGAGCAGGGTGGAGGGGTGGGGGACGGGGAGGAGTAGTTCAGTCGGTAGAGTGTCGGACCGAAAAGCCAGGCTCAATACCGATGCGGGTTCGATTCTCCGGTGCGGCAAGGGATCTTTTGTCATAGCCAACTTTCAGTGCAGACAGCTCGCACCCCTCCCCCCAAGCCCCCCACCGCCCTCCTCCCCTTGTGGTGTTCGCACAACCCCCGTGTGCAATCGCATGCCTCGGTTTCTGTGCACACGTCAAAAACCCGAAACACTGGCAAACATTGTTTGGACACTCGAAACTACTGCACACAATGGTAGGAATGGGTGGCACTGCGCTTGCGAATGCTGTAACCTTACCCAGGTAAGGCGACCTGAATTTCCCGCAGAGGATTAATATTATTTATATAATCCAGCTGAAGGCAGGAAACAGCCATAGTTTAAAGCAGCATAAAACCTTAAAGGGGACCCCACGTTAAGACGCAAGTTGGCCGGAAGACGTAGAAAATGTGCAGATATTTTAATTCCTAAGTTTGGCATCGTTCTTCTGGCAATATTTATGCAACAGAAGCTGCCCTTTTGCTTTCAGTTAGAGCAGCCAGTTTATGCCAAGGGATGCAGCCATGCTGGTTCGCTCTTTACAAATAAAGAGCTAAAAAGTTGGCTAATGACGTAATATACGCTTCTGCCACATATGCTGGCCTTGATCGTCAGTTGATGACGTGACAGACACAGACTGCCAGGCATATGACAAAATGGCAGCGCTGACGGCCGTGTTTTCACGACTTTCAAAGGCCGAATTTTTTAGTCATCGAAATTATAAATCGATTTTGTTTAAATGCTGTGGGTGATGTGTTTTTATTTGTCTTTTTGTTCATTTAACTAGGACCCGTAATGTTCCTTCGTTTAAGGTCCCGTTTAATCTCCAGCGGCCAACCGCCACTGGATCAAAGGCTGAAACAGCGCACAAGAGGCTGACCCTAAACGCTTTTTAAAGAGACAAATTAACCCCCAAAATCATGCTAATTTTGGTTAATTATGCCTTTGTGAGGCAACGAACAAAGAAGCAGTGATTCTGCACGAAAACGCTAATATATAGAGAGATAAAACAGTTTACTAGTGTGCGTCGGGTTGCTGTCATGGAGATAGTGTGCGAGTATAAGAAGAAGAAAAGAAAAAAGGAGAGGAAGAACCAACGTCGAGATAGTCGAGAGCTTTGTCCATTTGCTGCCTTCTTTTCACAAAAAGTCACTTCTCTCTGGTTTCTCAGGGCAATAATCGATCTCCTTTTTCGTTTTAGTTCAGGAAGATTTCTATGTCATTAGTTTAGTTTACTTTCGGCGCGGTCCATATTGCCAGAAATGTTTCCAGAAATGTATACAGAAAGTAACAATACGCCGTGCACTTTTGCGGGGTCGCAGCAAGCGCATCTCTTCCGTCTGTTGTTGTTGTCTTGTTTCATTATTTTGCTTGTTCCGTTGACAGTCATTTGCGAGAAGATACCTGACTGACTTTTGTTCAGTTGATGCTGTCTGCTTAATCAGCGAATCGCTTTTGTGTGAGACTGGGTGCGCGGTCTTTAACAATCTTATTGCTCCCTGTTCCTGATTTCCCGAATATCATAAATTGTGTCAGCAACGTACGCAGTTAGAGTGTCCCTTTTGGCTGTGGGTCGTGACAGTCTTTTGTCTGTATAGCTCTGCCTGCCAGCCAGCTTCTCCCTGTCTCAGTCTCTCGTTCTCTGGCTGTGTCTGTCTGGCTCTTTCTCTCGCTCTGTCTGTCTGTCTGTCTGTCTGTCTGTCTGTCTGTCTGTCTGTCTGTCTGTCTGTCTTCTCTCTCTCTCTCTCTCTCTCTCTCTCTCTCTCTCTCTCTCTCTCTCTCTCTCTCTCTCTCTCTCTCTCTCTCTCTCTCTCTCTGCGTATTTTTAATATTCACTTGATATTTTGTTTTGGCCGTTTGCCCCGAGGGCTGGATGCAAAAAAGTACTGTATCTTGGCATATTCCATTACCACTGTAAATAAAAGTTTCGTTTGCTCGTTCGTTCGTTCGTTCGTTCATTCTTTCGATCGATCGATCGATCTCTCTCTCTCTCTCTCTCTCTCTCTCTCTCTCTCTCTCTCTCTCTCTCTCTCTCTCTCTCTCTCTCTCTCTCTCTCTCTCTCTCTCTCTCTCACACACACACACACAGCCACACGCACGCATGTACGTACACACACTCATGCTCGCTCCATTGCATGCACGCACATAATCGCACACACACACACAAACACACACACACACACACACACACACACACACACACACACACACACACACACACACACACACACCACACACACACACACACACACACACACACACACACACACGTGCGTAAACATGAGGGCCCACCTCTACAGGATAACATTCTTGGAGACGTGCCCCTTTTTTGCGTGCCCCGTGTATTGGCCTCTTATGTTGTTTTTGCTCGTCTTTTCCCCTCTAATCTTAGACAGGGTCGCGAAAAATGAGGCTTATTTAAGCGTCCACAAAATATATAAGCCTTTGGGTTGGGAGGAGAGGGAAAGTGAGGGGCTGGGAGGGGAGGTAAATGCGGCACACGGAAGAACGGAAGGCAGTTTTCACAAACACGTCTCTCCTGCAAGCTCCACCATTATCAAAGGTTGCCTCCCTTGGATTAATTCTGTAAGGGTCTCTCAT
>JABMCL010002484.1:2192500-2195000 GCA_018857735.1 Alviniconcha marisindica
TGCTTTCTTGTACCTCTTCCTTCTTCTTCTTCTTGTTCTAAAGATCAGAAGGAAGCTAAAGCTTAATCTTTTTCTGCTTCTTCTTCTTTTTTAATAGCCATGGGACTGGTCACAGACTCAGCTTTGTTAGCATTCCTCAGTTAAAACCCCGAAGTTCATCCAATGATGGGTGAGGTGGTACTGCGTTATTATTATTATTACAATCTCTGATATATGGATACTACATCGGGAGCGATGAGATGTGGTGAGGTGCAGGTGGGAATGGGGAGTCTGTGTGTAGGAAGAATGATAATTCATGCTGTAACCCGAACTGAGTTTCCTCCCACAATGCCATGATTATCTCAACACGACGCTATACGCCAAAAAACAAACAAACAAAATCTCCCAGTAGGATTTTGTTTTGTTTTGCATTATTAAGTATATTGGCATTGATCGACTCTCTCATAATCCAATTACTCAATCTGTCTGTCTGTCTCTCTCTCTCTCTCTCTCCCTCTTTCTCCCTCTCTTTCTCTCTCTGCGCATTTTAGTGATTTTGTGTAAGTGTCCAGACCTTGCTTGGTCAGGCTACAAGGACCGTGGTCATGGACACACTGATACAATTATGGTTGAAGCGATGTCCATTTTACTGGCAGAATCATTACGTCTTGGTAGACATGTGCTCCTTCGGACTATGGTGAAGCTGACAGTGGATACTGACTGACCTAGGGTGTGTCGATGGCCCTGCACTGACATTTCCTTTCCATCTAGACTTGAGTTTCTTCAGGCTATAATGACCCCGTATTGACATTCCATCTAGACTTGAGTTTCTTCAGGCTATGGTGACTCCGTATTGACATTCCCTCTCCATCTAGACTTGAGGTTCTTCAGGATACGATGACCCTGTACTGACATTCCCTCTCCATCTAGACTTGAGTTTCTTCAGGCTATGATGACCCTGTATTAACACTCGCCCCCTCTCCGTCTACAGCTGCTTTCCTTCAGCCTATGGCAACCTTCTACTGACATTCCCACTCCCTCTAGACGTGCGTTATTTCAGGCTGTGCATGTGATGACCCTCCCAACACACGCGGTATAATAGGCGCCGCTATAGATCGCTGGATCTGGACTTGTACTCTGTTTTTCATGTCTCTCTCCACGGGGCTAAGATTCGAAAATCGATATATCGCCTTCCTGGAGGCTAAAGTTCAAAAGACGATATATCGCCTTCCTGGAGGCTAAAGTTCAAAAGTCGATATGTCGCCTTCCTGGAGGCTAAAGTTCAAAAGTCGATATATCTCCTTCCTGGAAGCTAAAGTTCAGAAGTCGATATATCGCTAGCTGTCTACCACAAAATGAAGACTTTTGAACTTTAGCCAGTTTTAATAATAATGTACATTTATCATGCGCTTATCAACGCTCTGAGCGCTCACATCATACATATTAACCTGAATATGATATTCTATACACATGTAGAGCATAGTTCTACCAAAACAATTTACATAAAGTATTATAAAAAATAAAAAAAATAAAAAACGTACTACACACACACACACACACACACACACACACACACACACACACACACACACACACACACACACACACACACACACACACACACTGACTGTAGCAGAAACTGGTACTGATATTAGTCAGGATGGAAATACTGTGAGAAGAGGAAGGTTTTCAGTTTGGCTTTAAAGATGACAGGGTTGAGCAGTGTCTAAGGTCTTGTGGGAGTGAATTCCAAATGTGGGGTCCAAAGCAAGAGAAAGAGCAGAAGCCATGAGTCTTGCGTTTGTATTGTTGGATTTCCAGCATGCGGGTGTCAGAAGAAGAGCGTAGTGTACGAGATGGAGTGTAGACATGCAGCAGTTCAGAGAGGTAAGCAGGACCAGAACCATTTATAGCACTGAAACACATACAAGCGACTTTATACTTAATACGTTCTGAAATGGGAAGCCAGTGCAGTTTTTCCAGGAGAGGTGTTGAATGGTGGTGACGGGGTGCCAAGAGAACAAGTCTTGCAGCAAAGTTCTGAATTTTCTGGAGAGGTTGGATGACAGAATTAGGTGTACCCATGAGGAGACAGTTGCAGTAGTCAAGCCGTGAAAGGATATAGGAAGTAACAAGAGTCTTGACTGCGTCTTCAGTGAGAAACCTGCGGATTGAACTAATGCGTTTAAGCTCGAAATAAGCAGTTTGGCAGATTTTTTATGACGTGCTTCTTCATGACAGTTTTGAGTCAAGAATGAATCCAAGGTTCCTGGCAGAATCAGAGAAGGGGATGTTGTGAAAGCCAAGAGTAATCGAGTCAGGGAGGGGAACGGTAGAAGGTTTCAAGGAAGACGAAAGGGAAAGAGAAAAGCTTCTGTTTTGTCGTCGTTCAGTTTGAGCTGATTTTCAGTCATCCATGTTTTTATGTCGTCTGTGCATGTATTGAGTTCTTTGGTGAGGTTGGTCATTTCACTGAGAGGAGCTGATTTCTGGAGCTGTGTCATCTGCGAAAAGCTGATGG
>JABMCL010002484.1:2202500-2207500 GCA_018857735.1 Alviniconcha marisindica
CTCAGCAAGCACTAACCTACCTACCCAGTTTCAAAAATGACTGACTGACTCTCTTTCCTGGCAGACGGATGACGTTTAGGCGATGACAAAAATACTCTAGTCGGGTTTTTTGTTTGTTTGCGTGTTGTTGTTTGTTTTGTTTTGTTTTCTGTTGGGGCGATCGACCGACGTGTACACTCTAAGCAGCATTTCTAAGAAGCCAAATAGACTATATGCATCAGTACAAACCTCAAAACGCCACCATTGTCTTTCTCCCATCATTAAATTTACTGTGCCCGTAGACCTACAGTCTGCCGGGAACTCACTGTGACACGGTTCTGTTTGATTTCCGGCTGTGTCAACCGTGCCTTGGAATACGTTCGACTGAATGCGAAATGAACTGAATTCTCCCAGCAATTTATACTTTGCATTTTTCTTGTGTGTCGACTTTAGTCACCACGCACACCAAAAAAACACTCCCACAAATCGAAATCCGATCGTTGATAGCAAAGAAAATTAGTTCTATAGTTGTTGGCATGATTAAGTTGCCTGAAAGGACTGTGAAAAAATCGAAGAGAGTGGGTTGTTTGCGATTTGGCCGAGAAAGGGTAATTGTCTGTGAACTGGCCGTTAGAAACAGATCGTGAATTGGCCGAGAAAAACAGATCGGCTGAAAATGGGCTATTCGATCCCCTCCGGTCGCTCCGCTGTGTGAGCTTTGCGCGTACGTCTGCCGTTGGTTATATACTGTATTCCATGTGGACTAGTGGCCGAGACATTAGATTCGGGATCCGGAGGTTGCGGCTTTTAACTCCGGTTGGGGCAGTAACATCCTCTCTTTTCTTCCTCCCCTCCTCTCTCTCTCTCTCTTCCTGTCTGTCCCTCTGTCTGTGTGTCACTCCGTGTCTCTCTTTTTCTGTCTGTCTCCCTGCCTCTCTCTCTCTCTGTCTGTCTGTATTGAGGTGACCCTGTGCGGTTGACGGGACTCTAAGATCTAAGAACTATCTCTCTCTCTCTGACTGCCTGTCAGTCTGTCTCTTTCAGTGTGTGTGTCTGTGTCGACCTCCATCTCTCTTTCTATCTCTGGGTGTCTGTCTGTCTGTCTCTGTCTGCCTGTCTGTCTCCTCTTCCTCCCCTACTTGTACTGATCAGGCTTGCGAGCGCCACTCTGTCGATGCTGCCTTTCTTTTTAAAAAGTGACCCGAATTTGGCGTGCAAAATTTCCCACTTTGGGCAATATACGTGGAAGAAATTCTAGAATCCAGGTTTTCGAGATTGAAGAATTGCAGTATTGCAGAGCTTGTAGCTGTTAGGTTATTAATAGTTGAGGCAATGGTCATATCCCGCCTTGATTATTGCAACTCAGTTTTCATAGGTCTACCAGCAGACCAGATTGCTCGGTTACAGCGGGTGCAGAATAACGCGGCACGGCTCGTGTTGAAAAAAAGAAGACGAGATCACGTAACACCGCTTCTTAAGGGACTTCACTGGCTACCAGTAAAATTCCGCTGTCAGTACAAGATTGCAACTCTTGCTTACCGCCATTTTGAAGGGTCTTTACCTCCTTATCTTTCTTCATCTCTCTGCACTTATAACCGTCTCGCTCTCTCCGATCTTCTAACGAAAAGCTGCTAAAAATTCCAAAGCGAAATCTCAAATCATTTGGACAACGTTCTTTTAGTTTCATGGTACCATCTCTCTGGAATTCTCTGCCGGCCACTCTAAGAAATGTACCAACACTGTCTCAGTTCAAATCGCAGCTAAAAACCTTCTTGTTTGCCCAGGCCTTTCTGTAGAATCTGAAGAAATCTGTGTCTGTGTGTGGCAGTTGAATGTAGATGGATGCATATGGATAGGGAGAGATGGAAGGGAAGGGGGGGGGGGGGTAGGGAGAGAGCAGAGAGATCTAGGTAAGAGAAAGAGGCACGGGTTGGGTGGTGAAAAGACAGATTCAAATTGGTGTTGTTGTATGAGATCATTAAGTTAATATTTTGTTAATTGCTATATGAGTGGACGAGCGGAGACTGGTGTGCGCATGTCATTATGTGTGTGTGTGTGTGTGGGGTGTGTGTGTGTGTGTGTGTGGTGTGTGTCTAATGTTCGATAGGCGATAATAGTAATTTAAGCTACAATAATTAAGGTTCTGTTTGCTGAAATGTATGCTAATGTAGTTTTGTGATAAGATGTTTGTACAGCGCAGTGAGTTTAACTGTGGTTAAAGAATAGCGCTTTATAAGAATTATTTATTATTATTATTAGTTCGGCAGCCGGTTTATA
Organism: Alviniconcha marisindica; assembly: GCA_018857735.1. Classification (NCBI taxonomy): domain Eukaryota; kingdom Metazoa; phylum Mollusca; class Gastropoda; family Provannidae; genus Alviniconcha; species Alviniconcha marisindica. The sequence goes on from JABMCL010002484.1 coordinate 2,204,757, forward strand.
TCCTTCTTTGAAATCCAGGTCACTGATCGAGTAGGTCTCTCTCTGTCTCTGTCTGTCTGTCTGTCTGTCTGTCTGTCTGTCTGTCTGTCTGTCTGTCTGTCTGTCTGTCTGTCTGTCTCTCTCTCTCTCTCTCTCCTCTCTCTCTCTCTCTCTCTCTCTCTCTCTCTCTCTCTCTCTCTCTCTCTCTCGACTCGTGGGGATGTTTCTGGTTCCTGGTTCCTTGTTCTCTCCTGCCTGGTTAACGTTGTAATCGTAGTTACTTCGATCGTCTCTTTGTCGTTTGCTTTTTTTCTCTCTCAAACAAGCCATAACATAGTAACCATTTGAGTTTCCAAACACTATGTAGTCCCTGTAAATAATATACCCTACTTCCCCCCCCCCCCCCCCCCCCCTTTAGGAATGATGTGAAAACGAAAACACAATAAACATTCCAAAGGAATGCCATTCAATTACATGTGCTGTAAGTAATTAAAACAAAAGGGAGAGAGAGAGAATTCGCAACGTAAACATGGGCACCCCTCAGTTTTAGATTCACGTCCCAGGCGCAAGGCATAGGTGCGTTCAAACAGCAGGCGATGCTCCGAAATATTTCACCCCCCTAATCCAATTTTACTGCTCAGTGCCACGCCTGGCACGCATATTGAGCGGGGAAGTAAAACGCACGAGGAATCATTCAAGTTCATATTGCTAAAAGTGTCTGCGTGATCAAGCGGACGGATACAGCAGATTGTAGAAATTCAGATTCACCCTGCTGAAATCCAGAGCCATGAAAGATAAAGGTTTACCCCTCGCGATAAATACACTTTATTTGCATATGAGCAATTTGTTTTTCCTTCTTTTATTTTCTCTTTATTTGTTCTCTCTCTCTCTCTCTCTCTCTCTCTCTCTCTCTCCTCTCTCTCTCTCTCTCTCTCTCTCTCTCTCTCTCTCTTTGCCAAGCACATCATTGTGGGGAGTTTATTCGTATAACGTGCATCCATCCTCCGCAATACAATAACACGTTCGCGCACTCCTTCATGCCTTCCCCCCTGAAACCTTTTTGCTCTGCATTTCTGAATCTGTTTTCCGGATTCATCCGACATCATTTTCTCAAATCCTCTGTAAAGCTAGTGTGAGGTTTGTCACGTACAATGAATCACCAGTGGTGTGTGTGTGTGTACGTGCGTGCGTGCGTGCGTGCGTGCGTGCGTGCGTGTGTGTGTGTGTGTGTGTGTGTGATTCTTTTTTCTTGTTGGTTGGTTTTGTTTCTTTTTAGATATACTTTTTGTTTATTGAAAGTTCACAGGTTGACGACTTTTTTCCTGTAGTTATTTCATTTGGCATTATCTGCATTGGCTTCGTTTTATATATATTCTTAATTATTGTTATCACTCAGTGTTCGCATTTTTCCCACGGCTTCAATATTCTTGTTACATAAGGCGAAAATGAACACAAACAACTCGCAGTTTCTATTCTCCTGATCGCCAAACATGATCGATCACTGTCAATTTGTTCTCACCGAACCCACCCTATCACTTAACACTGCAGCTCATGAAAAACGTTTGTGTTGGTGCACTTGAGAAAGGCAACGATCGCTAAGGTTTATGCCGCGGCGGATAGAATAATCCATACGAGTCCTTTCAGAGCTAGGGCATTAAACTATGAAAGGCAGTTCTTGTCGGCTGGCACCATGACATGTAAAATCTCTCAGGGCACTGTTGGGGGGAGAGGGGTGGGGGAAGGTGTGGTGTGTGTGCCTTGGTGTCAAAAGAGGGCCCGAGGTTTAAACCTTGTTGACAATCATTTCGACTGGACTGGCGCTCGATATGTGGACTGTAGTAATAACGTCTATAGATCAAGGCGATTAAAAATCCGCCCATTATGATTCTGACAAGTCCAATATATCTGAGGTTTTCTCTAGTAAAAAGCACGTTTGTATAGCATTTGTGTGGACATGGTCACTGGAGAGAAACCAACTCAGAACTTTTCCGTTTAAAGTTCCCTGTCTTCTTTAAGCTTCAGCTTTGGTGCAGTCTTGCGTTGACTGAAAATTGTGGTGTGTCAGCCGAAGAGACAGGCATCCCTGGTTTACAATAAATAAGTGTTTAATCGTTCCTAGATTTCGGTAGACAAAAATCTTATTCGGTTTCAGGATCGTGAGGGACTGATGCACCAAACAAGTTCTTCATGCAGGGAGAATTTTCTACTCTTTAGACTGCACCCCCTCCCCCCCCCCCCCCCCCCCCCCCCCCCAACTCCCTCCTCCCGATCTTTATACTTTTAAGGTCTTTCACACCTAAGTATAATGCCCCAACAATCAGTTTCGTGCTTTTTGTGTGTCGTTTTTCTTCTTCTGTACTTCGATCTAGATCATCAGTTCTTCGTAGAAAATTGTATATCCATTTATTGGATCCGGCAAGCACTGGTAATTACTGTTGAGGTGTATATTTCCATGCTGATGTTGAGTTGCCTCGAAGCCTTTAGGGCCATTATTTGCCAGATTTAATTTTTCATGCATCCTTTTTGGGTCCATAGGTCAAGGACAGAGTATTTTTTGTTTTTCTTTGTTTGTTTTTTTACTTGCAGAGTTTCTTCTCTTTGCAAATACTATCATACACTCCAAATTCAGCATATAAAATAATTCTTTCTCAACATTCAAAAACTACTGTTTATTTACGACAGCAGTTTCTTTGAGATCTTCATTAAAAAAAATTATATCCCTACATTTGGAGCCGTTTAAGTGTGTTAGCCGGGAGTATTCTCCC
>JABMCL010002484.1:2215000-2222500 GCA_018857735.1 Alviniconcha marisindica
CACACACACACACACACACACACACACACACACACACACACACACACACACACACACACTCCAATTTTAAGAACACCACACACACACACACGCACGCACGCACGCACACGCACAAACACGCACGTACACGTACACGCACACGTACGACACACACATATGCACACCACTCCAGTTTTAAGAACACCACACACGCACGCACGGACGCACATACGCACGCGCGCACACACCCACTCATTCTCACTCATTCACTCACACACACACACACACACACACACACACACACACACACACACACACACACACACACACACACACACACACACACACACACACACACACCAAATGTATTTCGCCTTTCGCCCTAGTTGGGGTAGTGAAGTTGAGCACGCAGTTGAAATCTGCTCGCATTCAGTCCCGTAAATATAGTCGCCTATACCCAAATTGCACACCCAGTCGTTCTCCCGCACAATCTAGTCTTTCTTTTACAGCCGGTATGGTTGTCGCGATCGTAATTAGAGAGCCTAGCTGGTGGTCACCAAGGTGCTGGAGACTCGTCACATGGTGAGCCACACCACACCTGGTGGCCTTATTCACCTTCAACCTGGTGGCCTTATTCACCTGTGTGTGTGTGTGTGTGTGTGTGTTGTGTGTGTGTGTGTGTGTGTGTGTGTGTGTGTGTGTGTGTGTGTGTGTGTGAGAGAGAGAGAGAGTGTGTGTGTGTGTGGGTGTGTCTGCGCGCGCGCGCTTCCGTGTGTTGCACATTCAGGCAAATAACAAACAGAAAATATCGGTCAGGGTAGTGCCTGGTGGGGTAGCAATTGAAGAATATTGTATACCAGTGCCAAGTGCCTGTGGTTATTCGCGCCTTGATGGAAAGGTATACATGTCGTTTTCCGGCGAACATTCAGTCTACACTAATCAGGGTCTTTATGCGCTTACCTTTTTCACACAGTGTGTATGTACGCTCCGAACAGTTTATGGCGAGGCACCTTTCTCCACCATTGTGAACAACTATAGTGGCAGAGCAACGTTCCGCATAATAGTTTATGGTGACAGAACAAACTTCTCCCACGGTGTGTACAAATGTAGTGTCGGGGAATGTACATTCCTCATAGTTTATCACAGAGCAACGTTCTCTTACGATGTGTACAGCGTTATAGTGACGGGGAATCATTCTTCATATTTTGTACAGGAAGAGACCAACTTTCTCCAACAGTGTAGGCAACTGTAGTAGCAGAGAAAGATTTCCAATAGTTAATAGTGATAGACCAACTTTCTCCCACATTGTGTACAGCGTTACAGTGACTGGGAACCATTCTTCATATTTTGTACAGTAACACACCAACTTTTTCCTGTAGTGTGTACAACTGTAATGGCATAGAAACATGCCCAATAGTTCATAGTGAGAGAACAACTTTCTTCCACATAGTGTAGAGCGTTACAGTGACGGGGAACCATTCCCCTGATATTGTTGAGAGACCAACTCGGGGAACCATTCCCCAGATATTGTTCAATGACAGACCAACTATTTCATACAGTGTGTACAACTGTAATGGCATAGAAACACTTCGAATAGTTTATAGTGAGAGAGCAGCTTTCTCCCACAGCGTTGTGTACAACGTTACAGTGTAGGCGACATTCCAAATAGTTTATAGCGACAGATCAGCTTTCTCGTATAGTGTGTACAACTACAGTGACGGAGAAACGTTCCCCATAGTTGATAGTGACAGAGGTCCCCATCATGTACACAACTATATGCATATGGCGAAGCAACGGTCTCCTATAGGAATGTGTACAACCACAGCGACAGAGCTACATTCCCCATAGTTTATATCGGCAGAGCAACAGTCCCTCCCAGTGCACAACTTTATTGGCAGAGCAACCTTCTCCAGTTCAGTTCAAGATGGTATTTTCGTATGCCCACATTCCCAACGTTGCTTTTGAAACATTTTCCAATGTTCGTCTGACGACGGCTCTTTCTCGTCTCGTCCTTTCAATGAAGATCGTCGAGCGCTTTTTCTGTTACGCCTCTCTCCTCCAGGCGATCAGTGGTGTGATGCCATCTTCTGTGTGCCCGCAGTAATGTCTCAAACTCCTCAACACTTCAGATCTTCCGAGATACCAGCGACTTGTGGTGGTTACTTAGCCCGCCAGTCTAGTTGCTCGGTCATTTCCCTGGACTCTGGCATGTCCAGTACAGTACATCCACAGGAGTCTTCGAAGGTAGATGTCGGACATTGACACATGCCAGCTGGTCTAGACTTTCCATTCCCCCCTTTTTTTCTTCTTTTTTTTGTAGCAAGCTCGTTGAATCTGTGAGGAGGGTGACACGTGTAGTCTTACTGTCACATCTCGAGGCAGTCTAGCAGAGAACGTGTATGACTGTTTCCATCTCCATTGTCAAGCTGGAGGTTTATACCTCAAAGCCTGCACTGCGTTCGTGTCAGTGGTCACACTTTGCTTGACAGTAAAGCCCAACCCTGACCGCATGGTCTTGTGACTGAGCCATCAGTGTACACTTTGGAATCCTTTTTGTGTGCTGTTTTCCTGAACGAGGAGTTTGTTCTCTGAATCCGTTGGCTGCTGGCCATTTTTGGCAGTGCCTTAATCCCAAGTTTCCTGGCAGGAGTTTCTCATAGTGCCAGAAGGTACCTTTCCCACTTACGGCGTTTACTTGAGCTTTGCCAGCTGGCATATTTACAGTATTTATCACTCTGCGTGACCCATCCAAACACTTGCCCAGCCCGTCTGCATCCTTTCTGTCTTTCACGGCTTCGTAGAGTGAGATGTGGGGATTTTCCACAGTGCTAAAATAATGCTTGTCTTATTCCATTGTGTGTCAGGTTTGCATCAGTGAAAGGTCTAGTATGAACCTCATGGTCTCAGTGGTGGTGTCCTTGGTGGTCCAACAGTGACTCTCATTGCCTCGTTCTACACTCTGTTCAGCTTTAGCAGACGTGTCTTTGACGTTGTTGTAGGACATAGCTAGTCCATAGTTAATGAAACTGAGCACCACACTCTGATACAGTAGGAAGAGAGGTGGCGTTGTTCGATCACTATCCTTTGCAGCCATAGCCGTTAGGACTAGGCCTTACCTGCTCTTCGAACTTCAGTGCTGTTGTCTGTATGATATTTCGATCAGCATCCTGTCGGAGTGGATCCCAAGCTTTCTCGGATGATTTGTTCGTTCGGTTGCAGCTCCATCAAAATGTGACGGCTGGCATCGCGTTGCCTGCTGCTTTGTTGTCAAGAGGGCAACACATTGTGTGTGGCTTGTTTGGACTGGTGGAAAATCCAGCATCTTGGAACCATTAGGAATACGCTACGCAGTTGCTGTTGCATTGCTTCGGCTGCCTCAAGGGTATCCCTTGATGTTTTGTGCGCGAGCCGAGCATCTGCCGTTACCATGCTGAGCCCATTTCCGGGTCCAGATCTGCCGGGCCCTTGGTGTATTCAGTGTAGAGGATCGGCGAGAGCGGTGATCATTTTGGTAGGCACGTTTTAATTGTGAGCTGATGAGGAGTAGTGCTCCAGTTTCCAAACTGCATGACCACCTCTCCTTCCGGGAGCGTTCAGGACTGCAGTCTCCCTGGTCAGTGTCCGGGTGACTTCACATTGCGCGAGTAGGTCCATCAGCATCTTGAATTAGACCCCGTCGTATGCGTCCTCGAGATCGATTGCCGCGGCCAGTGTTTGTTCTTTCTTCTGGAATCCTTCACGCATATCACATGCAAATGCAGCTGTGTTTTCTCATGTGAATTTTGCCGGTCTGAAGCCCCAACTGAGTATCTTCTTCACCTCGACATGTCCTGCGAGTTTCCTGGCGACGATACATTTCCCGAGCTTTCCAAGCTACTCTGTAAATTAAACGGATGCTTGCGGTAACATTCTGATTCTCTTATGTTGTTTTGTTGCCTTTTTTTAAGGCATATTTTCCGAAAGTTATGCATGTATCCCGTTCGTTCGTAACGCCTGTGTGTTTTGATTTTTAAATCGATGCTTGGTTAGCTTGTTTATTGGCTTGCTCCCACACTAACCCTCCAATTTAAATTGATGAAGGTGCTTGAGGGGCTGGTGCCGGCCATTCTGCTAGACTTCCGGACACGGCAAAAACATACGGGCTCCCGTATAGAAGTATACACATGGCCTGTACTGTGTCAGCAACAGTCTGTTTGGAAATGCATGTTGATACAACAACAAGAGGGCGTAAATACAAGCTGAAAAGGCTGATATGTTGCACAAGTTTGTGTCAGCATTTATTTTCCTTGAGAGCTGTAGACGGATGGAAATCATTGCCACCTGAGACTGGCGACGCTCCATTCTTGCAGGCTTTCAAGAGCAGGCTTGGCTCCACTTCACAAGACGGGAAGTTTCTTCACTGGGTTTTGCCCACCCAGCTGACCTCGGTGCTGAAAATTAGTCTAGATTTGCTTATAGGCTAGCAACGACCACATTTACGGCTTTTAGTCTGAGAAATTCTGATCATCATATCATATATATCAATATCGGCAGTGACTTCGATTCCTTATATCACGAACAGACGGAACAACTCAAGACATCTTTCTTCATCCGAACTGGAACCCTCTGAACTGAAGAAGCAGCCCACGCATGCCAAGACAGTAGGCACGAGTTTTTAAGACTTTTTAAGTCTGTTTTTAATGCCTCCTCCTCCTGTCTGTCTGTGTCTGTCTCTCTCCTTCTCTCTGCGCACCCCTCTCCTCCTCTCGCCCTCTCTCTCCTAAAGCCGGACAAATGTCAGCAATGCAGCCGCACTTGCAAGGCAAAACGAGGCTATTATTGTGTTTTTACTGTGACGCAGAAATAGGAATGACGTCACCGTGACATGTAATTGTACTTTCTGCAGACCATTGAGTCGGGGCTGTTATGCTTTTCAAAGTTAATTCCCTTGATATTGCACTGGGAAAATGGATTTCACAGGCGGCTACCTTTGTGTCCTTTGCTTTCCGCACACGCGCACACCAAAAGAAACGCACAGAGTGGACTTTTTAAAGGCTTGTAAACTTGTCAAGGTAAAAGGTTAAAGGTGTCCACGCAAAAGCTGTAGCCAGCGTAGCGCAGTGAAGAGTGCGTGTGCATGAATGAACGTACGTACGTCTCACTCTTGACCTGAATCACTTTAACGTACGCCGGCTTGATCCTACCGATTTGTTAGACCCTAAGACGTCGTTGTTAGCTGTTGAGAAACGGGACAGGCCCCATGTAGTGCCGTCCTTTCTGCGCACTTAGACTTTGCCGCGTACCCGCAGACTCACAGCCATTACGGCACTGTCGGAAACGTCGCCTGCGATCGGGTCTCAGTGCTGCGAGACAGCACCTGTGAAAGTTAGTACCTGAGACATTTTGTAGTACCTCTGCGTTGCTGTCGGTGTGTTGGTCTACATTTGTTGTCAGTCAGCTGAACCAAGGCATTGAGCCGTTCCTTTTGGTCGGTTGATTTATTTCCTGGTCGGGATTTCTTTCCACGAGCACGCGTGAGAAGTTTGCAATCGGCGTCTTTTCAGTGTCGTGTTTATGATTTGAAGTATCCAGTGTAACGTCTGAAGCAAAACGGGACTGTACAAAGTAAGGTGTATGCTTTTAATTCATGCCTTTCTTGGTATCTGTCAGAAAAGTAAAGCAAAATAGGGTGTATTATACTTTTTATCATAACAACAACAGCAACAAAGTTTTTGTTTGATTGGATCGGTCCGAAGCGAAAATCGAAATATATCGATGCTCACCGTTTTGCTTTGTTGTTAGACGATAATTGAATGAAATATTTCTTGAAGAGTATCTTTTATTTTCTAAGACTGAATACAGATTACTACCTGTCCGAATCATCTGCGTTAATCGGCATGACGCGTTCTCTCCTTCTTCTTTTTTCTTCTTTTTTTCTTTTTTGAAGCAGGACTGTATGGTTCCAGAGTTAACAAAAGTTTGCGACGATCTTAGTATATGATTTTTATTAGTATTGTATCATGTGTCGTCTAATTGGATCTTTTACACTTAACAGAGCGCTGGGGGGGGGGGGGGGGGGAGAAGAGAGAGAGATAAAAATAAAATAAAATAAAGAAGCCTTGGCTGTGTTGCTTGTCACATATAGGACAATAGTTTCACGTTCCTGTTATTTCCTTGTTTTTTTAAATCATGTTCTGTCGCTGCGGTCCTTTTCTTTTCTCAGTCAGTAATAAAATTATTACTATTATTGCTTCCGTATCTTATTATCTTACTGAATAGTTATTTAATTAGCAACTGTTGATTTAATTTGTGTTATTCGTTTGGTTTCGATTCGTTCCACATCTTTTTTGCTTCACTTCATTTTCCTTCCTTCATCCAGCAGAAGCCAGGCGGGCTGTAAAACAAGATCGGTGACATTATGATCGATATGCTTTGCTTTGAAGTGGTTTTGAGTTTGCTCTGAGGGACATTGCAGTTCTTGGCTAGGGGAACATCACGTGTCTGCTTCGTAATGCTGTCGTCGTCGCAGCACCGTTTCGATACGGGCCGCTGTAGTGGCCTTCCAAGCTGGACATTAACGACACTCCCGGCAAAATTTCATTAATAATCACCCTTTAAACTTTGACGTGGTCAGTCGCCGCCGTTTGAAATCCAAAGCAATTTAGCGAAGGTGTCTGAACCAAGGACATATATCACTTGAGGGAGTAAACGAATAAACTGTCAGTAACAAGTCACGTCCCCGTGACGAGAACAACGAGTCGGTACCAAACCGAATCAGCAGCAGCAGCAGCAGCAGCAACGACAGCAACGAGAACCACCACCAACACTCAGACAACTCCACTGCGGCAAATAACAACAGTACGGCAACAAGAACAGCAATTGACGACGACGTGACTGAACTTACGAAGAGGAAAGCATGCTACCCCGAAACTTTACGTTACGTGGTTCCCACGTACGACTGAATAGTTTCCTCCTTCCCCGATCATCGTCGTTACCTACGCCTGCCCGCGGCGGAACCGGCCTCAGTCAACCCACCACCAGTCGCGCACGAGTAACCGCGGTGAGTAAAACAAAAAGACTGAGCTGATTTGATTTCTTTTGTCTGCCTCACCTCCAACCCATATCGACCCAACGCTCCACACTGTCACCAGCACAATGTTTCTTTGTTACAGCGTTTCTTAGCTATAACCTTGCGGTCCCTTCAGTGTCGGGTGAGGAGATAGCGTGTGCAACCGTTTCCCCACATCTGTGCATATTGCCGCACACAAAAAGGCAGTGTTATCCGCCACTCCGGCAGCTGCGCTCCGACTTCTGGCATTTCAATAATAGAGTTAGTCATGTCATGAAGATTACTGCATCTGAAAGTAATCCTGACAGCGAACTCTTAACGCAACAAACACTGATGTTGGTTTAGCCCCATCGTTCTGGCTAGAGACAGTAAGATGCCAATAACGACAATTATAACAACAGTCTCTGATCGGCAGCCTTTTGAGCGATGTGAAATTGCTGTGAGAGTGAATAGTGGAGAGCAGTCACAAGCCG